>OY756930.1:3573056-3891316 GCA_963580335.1 Leptographium flavum | reverse complement strand
AGCACGTACAGGCCATCCACGCGCCCGGCGCCCGGGCCCACCGGCAGCCCCAGCCGCTGCCACGCCTGCGGGCCGTGCTGCACCGCCGCCAGCGCCGCCCGCAGCGCCGCCAGCTGGTCGCGCACGCCGCTGAACTGCGCCCAGCGCGCATCGCTGACGACGCCGGCATCCCGTCCCAGCGCCGTCAGCCGCGTGTCTGCATTGTCAAAGCGTGTCGTCATGCGGTACTCGGTCCGCGACGTGAACATGCGGTACGGCTCCGACACGCCCTTGGTCGTCAGGTCGTCAATCATGACGCCGATGAAGCCGTCGGCCCGCGTCAGCCGCAGCGGCTGCCGCCCGCACGCCGCCAGGCCCGCGTTGATGCCCGCCACCACGCCCTGGCCTGCCGCCTCTTCGTAGCCTGTCGTGCCGTTGATTTGGCCCGCCAGGTACAGCCCGCCAATCGCCTTGGTCTCCAGCGTCGCCCGCAGCCCTCGCGGGTCCACGTAGTCGTACTCCACGCCGTAGCCCGGCTGCAGCATCGTCACGCCCTCGAGGCCGCGGATGGTCCGCAGCAGCTCCAGCTGCGCCTCGGCCGGCACCGTCATCGACAACCCGTTGGGGTACACCACGTCCGTGTCGAACCCCTCCGGCTCCAGCCACACAATGTGCTTGTCCTTGTGTCCGAACCGCATAATCTTGGACTCGAGCGACGGGCAGTACCGCGGCCCGCGCACCGTCTCCCGGATGTGCACCGTCTTGTCCAGGTTCGCCCGCACCACCGCGTGCGTCGCTGCGTTCGTGTACGTCACGTGGCACTGCAGCTGCTCCTGCACCGCTACACCGTCGTCCAGGTAGCTGAACGGCACCGGCGGATCGTCGCCCTGCTGCGCCTCCATCACGCTGTAGTCAATCGTCTGCCCGTCCAGCCGCGGCGGAGTGCCCGTCTTGAGCCGTCCCAGCGCAAAGCCCGCCTCCCGCAGCGAGCGGCTCAGCCCGTACGTCGGCTCCTCGCCCAGCCGCCCGGCCGGGTACGTGTCCATCCCGACGTGGATCTCGCCGCCCAGAAACGTGCCTGTCGTGATCACCACCCGCCCCGTGTTCAGCACCTCGCCCGTCTCGAGCCGCACGCCCGTGATTTGCCGTCCCGGTACGGCCTCACCCTCGGCATCCACCTCGCCGGCCGCGGTCGGCCGCACCACAATGTCCGACACCTTGCCTGCGAGGATCGTCAGGTTGGGATAGGCTTCTAGCGTTGCCCGCATATGCTTCTTGTACAGCGTCCGGTCGATTTGCGCCCGCGGTCCCCAGACCGCTGGCCCATGCGATCGGTTCAGCACCCGGAACTGCACGCCTGCCTGGTCAATCACCCGTCCGGCCACGCCATCTAGCGCGTCCACCTCCCGGATGATCGTCCCCTTGCCGATACCGCCAAAGCTCGGGTTGCACGAGCACACCCCCAGGTTGTCCCGCGACGGCGTCACAAGCACCGTTCGGGCCCCTGCTCGCGCCGCCGCCGCACACGCCTCGGCACCAGCATGGCCGCCGCCAATGACCACCACGTCAAACTGCCGCTGGCCCTCCTCGGCCACGCTGGCCAGCCCCCGCCGCCCCGGCCATTGCCACTGTGCCGTCGATACATCCCGCGCCCGCCAGCTTCCCCGCCCCGTCAGTGAGCTCAGCACTTGTCGCCGTATTGTTGCCATCGCCCGGCTGTGTGGTCGTTGCTGCAGAGCGCGGAGTGGTGGATTTTTCCCCGATTGCCTCTTATCGATAAAGTCACGTGTGAAGTATAGATATTCGCACGGTATTCGCACAGTACGTACGTATCCAAGCCGCCTCAGTTTTCGAGGAAAAAATACGGCGTGATGCTCGGATCCTTGCTGTCGTACGCCGTTCCCGGAAGAACCATTGGCACCGGCACCGTCGTGATAAACTCGTCCAGCATATCCGGCCCCTCGGCCTCAATCACCCGCCGGCCCGTCTCCGTCACAGCTGCCGGGACTAGAACGCCGCATTCGTAGTTGCGGCATGTCAACTTGGGCTCCTTGGTCGCTCTGTCCTTTACCATCCGGCCCCTGTCACATGTTAGACCAGTCCGGCAGGGCGTTTCAGAGAGCTTCTTACCAGGCACTCTCCGACAGGTTGGCGCTCCCAACATATGTCCACGCCTGGGATCCAGGTTCCGGCCTCGCGAACAGGAGCTTGGTGTGTGTGAGCACGCCATCCCGCCAGTTTTCATAGTCCCGCAGTATCGCCTGGGGAAACTTGGCCGACTCCCACCAGTTTCTCCGGAAACAGGTCGTCCCCGCCGCCTCGTCTGTCAGCATTCTTTCAAGGCTTTGTTTACTTGTGATGCTCACACTCGTTCCGCCACGACTTTGGAGCACGGTCGTGCGTGAGGGAAAGTACACCCGCACTCGGTTCTTCCAGTCCGCCCGAGACGACTGGATGGTGTTCGGCCCCGCCCTTGGCCTGTTCACGCGAGCCTCGTACTCTTTCTTGCCCGAATCACCCTGGCATGCATAGTACAGCGCATTCAGGATATCGCCATTGACAGCTCCAATAGACGAGCACTGTCCTAGTCAGCACTCCGACCCAAACGGAAAGAAGACATGGAAGCATAGCGCACCAGATAGTCCAGTTGTACGGGCTTGTCGGTTGCCCAGCCCATGGCCTTGACTGCTCCGCCCAGGCCGCAGTAGCCTGTCCGCTGCCATGCGCTCTTTTCGTGCGATCCTGCTCTGTCAGTTGTTAGTATCCCTCGAGGTACATGCGGATTGAAACAGGTCTCTGTTCTCACATTGTGTGCACAAAGGCATAGCGTGCCGTAGCCGAAAAGTCATAGTGGTCCAGGCTCTGTACCAGAGACTCCTCTACGGACTGGGCCTTGAGAAAGTAGGCCAGGTCCTCGCGAAACTGTGTGCGGCCAGTTCCAGCAGCCGTGTCTTTGGACAGACGGGGAAGATCGATGAGAAAGACCATCTGTTGCCGTAGGCGGTCAGCAGCGGTCCCGGAAAGCGCATCCCCTTTCACGTACATTCTCAATGATGCCCGTATCGCCCCAATCGTAGGGGACCAGGTTGCCCGTCGGCACCACAATACGCAGATAGGTACTGTACTTGAGCAGCTGCAGCTTCGAATGCATAGCGCCCGGGCCCGTCATGGGTGGGAAGCAAAACCGAACATTGCTGCTGGGAGCGTTTTGGCGCATCTCTGCTTTCTAGGGGCCGTCAGTGGACAAGACGCAAGAGACAGCTCTTCCACAGAGCTCACCTGATTTTCATCGGCCGCATAGGCAATCAGCAACAGTTTGGTGTGCCGCACGTCAATGTGCTGCAGCATCCATTCTTCGTCCCACTGGAACGAGCTGACGACGGCCAGCTGTAGGTCGTTCTTCTGCCACACCTCGTCAATGGTCACGTCGTCGTCCGCCCGTGGGCAGCCGCGTAGCCACGTTTTCTTGACGACACCCTCAGGGTATGCCAAAGATGGGCGCGCAGCCGCCATCGCGGACGCTGTCGTTGACGTGCCGGACACTGCCACCGAAGCACTGCTCAACAGCTTGCGTCTTTGAGCCGGTGGTGCCGGCGCAGAGTCGTCGTCGCTGTCGTCGAGCACAACCACCGCCTCGTCGGCCTTGCGTTTCGTCGTCTCCTTTTTTCGGTGCGTCGGTGTAAGCGTGGGCTTTTCCGGCTCTTTTGGCTCTGTGGCCAGCTCTTGTTGCTTCTCTTTCTTCTCCTGCTTCTCCTGCTTCTCCTGCTCCTGATTCTCCTTTTGCTTCTGGCGTCGAGCTAAGCGTTCAGCCTCCATGGCCCGCCGGTCCATGCCGAGTAGAGATGATATCGAAGGAGCGGGAGTTGAATCGTCTGTCGCCATGGCGTTGCTTTCTATGTCTCCGACGCGTAGCTTGATGATAGGTGACTTAACAGTTTATGCAGCTATAACGCGCCTAGCTCGTAGCATGCCCGTGCGCCTACCCGATAGGTTACCCACTATAATATCCTACAGGCCCATCACTGCTGTAATGCAGTGTTCAGTTACTCTATCTCAAAGTATGTTTTCACAGCGACCAATTTACAACAATATCGGAATGCATGTAGCTTGACATTCAAATGTCCTGTCTGTTGCTTTGCCCAAGGCGAAACCCCACACAAACCTGCCAAACGTACACGTTTGGCTTTTTTTTTATGTCTTTTCGTTTCTTTTCTTGCCACCATCTTTCCTCCTCGAACCCCCAATTATAAGGCCGCTCTAATAACAGATGATGTCGGCGTCAACCGAGTAATCGTCAAAAGAGCCAGATACATATCCGCCGGCCGCCCTCCCATCAGACCCCCTCTCCCCGAATACACAAAATCAGAGCCAGCCAAGGTGAAGGACGAAACTCCGTAAAACGCCCAAGCATATTTGCACGGATGCGAAAGCTTGGCTTTCTATCGGGTCGAGTTCCCTGGCCCCCCCTTCCCAATGTAGAGAAGTATCTATCACTTCACAACCAAATAGATAAACAAATAAGAACACAAAAGACGTGTGCGTCAGCACCTGCGTCGGCTGGTTGATCGCCCATGCAGTCCGCATGCCATCATATCGTTGCCGCTTGACTTGTCCAAACAGGAGAAGGAAACGAGATACAAATGTAAAAAGAAAAAGGAAAACGGAACGAGACAAAACAAAAGCACAAGCAGCGTACAAAAGAAATCAAATAACGCAGCGTGAAAATGGAAAGGCGCCGCGATCAAATGACGAGTTGTGAATTCCAATACACTTGGACGCCGCCCGCAATGGGAACGATTCGCAGCCGAACTCATGCAATATAGAAATCGGTTCCGTACGACGTAACAAAGATCCGGAAATAGTACCCGTCGTTGGTAACTCGTGTACCTATCAAGAAAGAAAGAAAGCGAGAGAAGAAAGTCGGCATGAACTCAATCATGAATCCGGTTTGACCTAGCCATAGGACCAAACAAGTCCTAAGGCTCCGTTCAAATAATTGTTCGGAGCCCGGTGCAACGCATTATAATCTTGGTCTGCTAGTTCCGGTGCGGGTGGCTGGCTTGCGATATGCCGCTGTCCACAGGCACACTACCATTCAACTTAAGAATCTGGCGGAGGCTGTTTTCCATCTCGGCAATATTCGCAGACTGGTTGTTACCGCCAGACATCATCGTCTGAGGCGCAGCGTAAATGTTCTGGAACGCTGTCGGGGCGAAACCATTCGGCCGAGGTGCGATTCCGCTGGCAGACAGCCCGCGGCTGTGGCGCGGAGCCATTCCCGGCCCTGAAGCCGGAACCGGGGACGGGCCCAGAGGCCGACCCGGATTCGCTGTCGGGGTCGGCGGAGACAAAGCTGACTTGGAGAAGAGATAACGCTTCAAGGCCTCACTGCGGTCATCCGTGCCAAGCGTCTGCGTATTAGGAGGGGCCGTCGAAGCAGGCAGGTCCCGGAACCCCATATGCCCTCTGGGAGCGGAGCTGGCGCTCTCTTGCGGCCGCGCTGCGCGCATTCTCTCCTGGAACGGTGTGGCAAAGGCAGGGCCAATCGCCTGCCCGGGAGTGCCGTTCAGTTCCGCGGCAGAGATACCCGAAGACGAGTTCCGCACGTGAGCTGGCCTGCCGAGGGACTGCTGGCTGTGTCTGGGATAGGTGTAGCTGCCGGTCTCGGGTTGCGTGTGCATCTGCGCGGGCGGAGAGTACGGAACGGCAGGAGTGTGGGAGGTGCTGAAGCCGTTGGCTGAGCTGGCCCGCCGAGCGCGGTCTCTCTCGGCGCGGTCGGCGCGAAAAAATACGTCCAAGGGTGAATTGTTGACAATAGACGAGGCCAAAGGGAGCATGCTCTGTGGCCGCCTAGAAGGTGCCTCGGAATCAGACACAGGCGGCGACGGCTCCTGGCTCAGAGCGCTCGCCGGCTTTGCCTGCGGTGTATCTGGCGAGTTGGGCTTCATGTAGAAGCTGGGCAGGGGTAGCGAGGACGGTGCCGGAGAGGCGTGGAACGTGGCGCCTGCAAAGGCAGTCGCGACAGACGAGGGCTTTGCGCCCGCGGTCTGCGGGGGCGTCCGCCGGCCAGGCTTGGTAGTGCCAGGAGAGGTTGAAATGTTCTGCGGGTGGGTCCTATTGCCATTGCGTCGGTTGGATTTGCCCGGCGTTGGCTGTCCGTTTGGGGCTGGGCTCTTGGGCGCGCCCTTCTTGGGTGTCTGCGGGCCCTGGCGGCGCGGCCCAAAGTCGGGCTGGAAGCTGGAATCCGGAGCGGCCGCATCGTTTTCCGAAGCATACGTCTTCTTGCTGCTCGAGCGAGTGGCATTCTGACCAGGCCGGCGACGGCCTGGCGTTTGTTTCACATTGTTGCTCGCAGGCTCCGGCATTGCGTGGACAGATTGTGTTGGATGTTGGCACTTATAGCGTTGGGTGCTGAAGCGGTGAGGCTTCGGGGCTTCGGGCGATCAGCAATTCGATGGATCGGAGCGGCGACGGGTGAGAAGGGATGCGCCGCCTGGAAGCATAGGGACTGCTCGATCAGAGGCGGCCTGGCCTGTCCGTCGAACGCGTGGCGCACAAATGGTGATGCACGCGCGAGCCTCGCAGGATGGACGGTGGGGAGACTAGCTCGCCGTGTGCAACGGTAACACTGTTGGTGCTGTTGGCGATGACCGAGCGTGGCGCGTGTGCAAAAAGGACGAGCAAGATGAGGAAACGGAAGTCTGATGATTTGCGAAAATGTCGATGCGTGCGTTGCACATATTGCGGTAGCGAATTGACTGGTAGAAAAGGGATGATGATCTTGTGGCGAGCAAGGAACAAGAAGATCAGGAGCGGCAGTGTGGGTGCTGTTCTTGAATGCGATTGTGAAAGGAGGGTTAAGTGCTGGGAAGAGGGAAATGCAAACAGGTCAGGCGGCGGCAAAGCAAACAAGACAAGGCAGACAATGCGGGAAGGTGGGCAACCGGACGGTGGGTTCGTTTGTTGCCGTGCAGCCACTCAGAGTGACGCATCGCTCTTTGTCTGGTTGCAAGTTGTGGCGGCGCTGCAGCTAGTGGTCTAGGATTCTTAGTCACATGGCGAGGCGGGGCGCCTGGCTCTTGGCTTCTCCCGCAAAGCATGGCTGGGCTTATTTGTTACGCCAGACTTCCCACCAGCAAACGTACTGCAGCTTGACAGCAGCTTGGCGCAGAACAGGCACATCACGGTCACATCTACTGCAGAAAGCGCTCGGTGAGTAATGAAATCCAGTGGCCCGCACGCCTCTACCCCGCCCTACCCTCTTCTCTCTACCTTCTAGGCTTGCCATCCATCGAGGCCTCCACCAAACAGCTGTTGCATTGGCCAGTTCTGCTCCGTCGGATCACACGCACCTAACCGACCAAGGCTAACCGTTTGTCAAGATACCGGCTGCCGCGTGTCCTCTGACCACGCCTCCCCGCCCGATCACCGACAGCACACGCCCAACCGCCAGAATGGCTGACGTCGACATGGCAGACGCCCCGCCGTCCGAGGCGGTCGTGAAGAAGAAGACCGGTTCATCCGCCGCTGCTGGGAACGCGGTTGAGCTCCGGAAGCGGTTCGAGGTCAAGAAGGTATGCCGGTCGGCCACGTCGACTCACGAGCGCCGAGGCTGACAGGACAGTGGAACGCGGTTGCGTTGTGGGCATGGGACATTGTCGTCGACAACTGTGCCATCTGCAGAAACCACATCATGGACTTATGTAAGCTCCCCGTCTCAACCTACTGGCGAACGACAACTAACAAGGCTCCCCAACACAGGTATAGAATGCCAGGCAAACCAGTCATCGGCCACGAGCGAAGAGTGCACGGTAGCCTGGGGCATGTGCAACGTTTGTCTCCCCAGACCCAACTGCCCATGACGCCCTACTGACCTGTTACAGCATGCATTCCACTTTCACTGCATCTCACGGTGGCTCAAGGCCCGCCAAGTGTGCCCTCTCGACAACCGGGACTGGGAGTTCCAGAAGTATGGCCACTAGGCTAGGCGGCTGGATGCTCGGGATGGCCAGAAGTCAGGAGTCGGAAGACTCCGAGCATGATTAGCTTTCACTACACGAGAATGAATCCTTTTATGAACGCGCTGTATTTGCTGGCATGTGTCCCAGATCCATCCGTGCTCCTCATCACGGATATTCCTGCAGCCCATTCACTGCAAGTTGCTAGTAGGATTGTAGTCTCACATGGCGCTCATTTCTCGTCAAGGACTACTGTTTGCGGGATGTTGATGCTGCTGGCGTGTCCTCCGGCAGGTAGCCACCTGACGGGGTGTTTGTTGAAGAACGGCCATGGGGGCACTGTGATGAGAAATGTAACGGCGGTGCCACCGAGGACAATAAACAGTGCCAGCTTGATGTCCTGCAGAATGTATCCCACAAGAAAGGCAACAATCTGGTTGGTCCCATTGTCAGCGCCTGGTTGGGGAGAGGAGGTTGGAGCTACATACACCAACAATAGCGAGGAGGACGGTGGACAGGAATTCGCACAGCTTCTGGCCCTCAAAGTCCTACGGACAGCGTCAGCATACAGTCTAGTTTCGTGCCGCAATCCAAACGCACAATTTGTCCTTCGACGATGTCGCGGACCTGGTCGAGCAGCTGTTCTGCCATGGAAGCGGCTGTATTCTGTGATGCAATGTATCATTCGGGTATGCAGGGTGTCGTGCTTTGTTTCTACTTGAATGGAATCCGTACGCGTGCTCGTAGCTCGGAGCTGTTGATAGGGGATTCTGATGGCCGAGTCACCAGAAGACAAATTACCATATGCCACACGTGGCTTGATAGCAATGTAGCTTCTTGTCTCTAGTTGTTCAGTTTACGTGTAGTAGTACCTATAAAGTACAAGACAGTTTGCCCCACCGATTCTGCGTCATCCCCTGCTTTTTTGCGGCTGATGCCAAGCCTACGGGATAAGACCTGCAGGCCTCGATGCCCCTTGATATCGGCCTAGACTTTGAGTCGAGAAGCCGCACGAAAGCTGCATGTTGTGTCGCTGTAAGAGATTTTGCCTAAAATGTGCTGATGATGCGCTGGTGGACTGTCTGATACCCTCGTTGTCCGGCCTCCCCGTAAAGAGGAAGATTCGGAGGCATTCCCTAGCCCGATTCGTATTGGCGAATGAAATGTGTTTCCTCCACCACGGCCACTGTGCGCCTGCGTGCCGCTACCGTTTTATCGGCAGTCAATATACACGGTGCACAATACAAAGATACGACGACCGGACGCGAAATATTGAGAGTGATTTATTTCGGGGGATGTTGTGCCAATCTTTGCGATCTCCGTGCACAACTGTGTTTACTGCGTAAATTGGCTCTAGACCCGCTTGCGCATAGGGGCCATAGGGGTCGGCAGCGGGGCTGTTGCCCTGTATCTGACTCGTAGGTGTATTGTCGCCCCCCATCGCAAGAATTTCTCGCCCATGCGCCTAGACCGAAAACAAAGAAAAAATAAGGCACCCTACTTAACCACCGCTCCGGTTCTACTTCCCCTCGAAATACCAACCAATTTTCCACCTCGTCTATCGCTTCTCGCAAGAAAAGCCATTGACTGGGCTCTCTCTTTCCACTTCTTTAAGGATTCGAAGACTTTCTTGTTTGCGTCTCTGTCTATTTCCACCCGCTTGGCTTCCGGCTCCTTTTCTGTCCAAACAGCATCTGGATATCCTCTGCCTCATCCGTCCCTTTGACGCTCTTCTCCCGGATCGACGATCCTATATTCCTGCAGATCCTTTCCCCTGGCTTCTCTGGTGACACATCTCTCGCCTCTATCCCGCACGTCACGCCGTCTACAGCGACAGCATCCGGTCTTCCAAGTCTGCATATTTGCCTCACTGTCACGGTCTCCTGCTCCGCCGCCGGTGCGAAACGCTTTCACCTCATCCGCCCTGGCCTCTGCACAAGTCGCAAAGTTGGCGGGACCGAACGTGGCTCGCTTCATCCTCTCCCGTTCGCTCCTTGGCCCCAAGTTCTGGGTCTACAGCGGAGTGGACAAGAAGCCGCCATAACTGTACCGGCCTCTTCCACCGGCTCTGGCCACCGTCCTCAAAGTCCTCGCATCTGTTCTTCTTTGTTCCCTCTTCTACCCAGCAGTGTTGCTTCCATCTGCTCTTGGACGAAAAGGGACACGACAGATTTCTTGATCCCTGCGGCAAAACGCCGCATGCCGCTGTCCGCCGGCACTATTTCTTTGTGAATGGCTTCTCTCGTGTGATTGTCAGCGCTCTATTCTGGAGCAGCAGAGCCCATCGCCTGCTTGGAGCAAGCATAGCGGTGCCAGCATATTGAGCCCCCATCAATCTCGTCTCTACCTGCAGCCAATTACAGTCAACTGTCAACCGCAGCAACTGCAGCAACTACAGCAACTACAGCCAGCCATCACATTTCTGGTGCCCATATCCAGCCGACAACATGTCCGACCAGGAAGAGAACACCATTGGAACGGGCTACGACACGCCAGTCCCTGAACTAGATGACCACCGCAACCGCCTGTCTACCGTACCACGGACTGACCGGCCGCGCCGCGGCACCTTTGACTCGCTCTATGGCCAGCAGATGGACCACGGGTCTCGTCTCTCTGCCGACCTGCAAGGTGTCCATGTCCGCGACTTTGAGGAGGAGGCCGTTGACGACGGTGACGCTGCAGAGGACTCCCATGAGCCTCTCGACTCTCGCCGCCTGACGGCCGGCACTGTGCGTACCGTGTCTCCGCCCAACTCCGTCAAGGCCTTTGCGGAGGCGCGGCGTCGCGAGCGGGACGCATCCTTTTCGGAACAGAAGCCAGAGAAATATGACGATGGCGAAGCACTTCACCGGGCCGCCTCGGACGCAAGCCGCCGCAGCCACCGCAGCCACCGCAGCCACCGCAGCCACCGCAGCCGCCCCCGCACCGTCGACGACGATGTGTCCAGCCTGGCGTCGAGCAACTCTGCCGAGGAGGACGTCTGCTTCCCCGTGGCGAAGGAGCATCAGCGCGACAAACTGCACATTGACTTTGACTACCTGGAGACCTTTATGCAGGAGGAACGAGAGGAGCGTGCCAATGCGCGTCAGAACTCTGATGGTCGCACCTTTCCGGACCTGCGACCCCAGGTGTCCGCTGATGATTCGGCTGCACCCATGCCAATGGTCACTTCCGACGGCGACTTTCTTGGCACACCGACCAACCACACCACCGTCGAAGACGAGAAGCAGCAGGCCATGGAGGCAGCCGAACAGAAGCCCCCTTCCAAGCCGGCCCAGCATTTTGATCCCAACCGGTTCAGCTTCTTTTCTTCGGCCTGGGAGTCGACCATCCACGCCGCCGAGTTCCCTGACCTCGTGCTGCCAGGCGAGTCCGTCCGCGGCCTCTTCTCGTTTCCCGAGGGTGAAACCGACGGCGTTTGGTGGCTCAATGTCAATGGCCCGACCGAGGACGAAGCCCGGGCAATCTGCCGTGCCTTTGGCATTCATCCTCTGACGGTGGAAGACATCACCCAGCAGGAGACGCGTGAGAAGATTGAGATTTTCCCTTCCTACTACTTTGCCAGCTTCCGGTCGTTCAACATTGTCAAGGACGAGGATGGCGAGGTTGAGTATGAGCCGTTTCAAACGTATGTGGTAGTCTTCCGGGAAGGCACTCTCAGCTTCAGCTTCGCCCCCAACTCGCACGCCTCGAAGGTGCGGACCCGTATCGCGCTTCTGAAGGACTATGTTGCGCTGAGCAGCGACTGGATCTGCTATGCTCTGATGTACGTCGTTCGTGGCTCTCTTGCATTTGCTTGTACTGACAACTTAGTGATGACATTGTCGATTCGTTTGCTCCGGTCATCCACGAGACGGAGATGCAGACCGAGAGGCTCGAAGACGAGGTGTTTGTCGCCCGAACGGACGACATGCACGAATTTCTGCGCAAGATCGGCAACACGCGCAAGAACGTCATGGGCTTGATGCGGCTGCTTGGTGGCAAGGCGGATGTCCTGCGTGGTTTCACGAAGCGCTGCAACGAAAACTACAACGTGACGCCGCGCATGGACATTGGCATGTACCTGGGTGACATCCAGGATCACGTCGTCACCATGATGAACAACCTGACGCACTGCGAGAAGATGTTGTCTCGCACGCACAGCAATTACCTGGCCCAGCTCTCCATCGACAGCATCTCACAAGGTACAAACACCAACCGCGTCCTCAGCAAGATCACCTTTATTGCGTCGATCATTGTGCCACTCAATGTTGTGACCGGTCTGTTTGGCATGAACGTCAAGGTGCCGTTCAACGCGGTCGAAAATCTGCACGCTTTTTTCACTATTGTCGCATGTCTTGTCGGGTTCTGTATCGCCTCCCTTGTTGTGGCCAGACGCATGAAGTACATCTGAGCAATTGGATGGGAGAGTACTTGCTTTTTTGTTCTTTTGCCGGTTGATGCGGGGTGGCCTTTTCGGTTTTGTCCAGAGTTTGAATTTATGTACCTATCTATCGCTCGCAATAATTTGACTATTTGGTTAAATTCCATAATAATGCTGTAGATCAATCTCCGGTCGAGATGTTTTGGAGACGCAACTTTGAAGACGTATTTAGTTTTGGTGTTCCTGCCGAGAGCCGCCAGTCCCGTGCCGATAAGATAAGCGGTCGACGTCAATTTTTTTTACCGGCAGCCCATTTTGACTCGAGCAGCGACTACATTGGCACACGCAGACGAAACGCAGTACGGTACAAAATGGACGCAACACCGGTGACCCTCGACCAGGCCAACCTGGACCGCCTCTCGGACAAGGACAAGACCGAGCTGCGGCAGTTTATCTCCAACGAGCAGCAGCGGACTAGAGTGCAGTCTCGTCAGTATCCCGAAGCCCTTACCATTATACCTCATATTAACCCCCGACAGAAACCCATTCGCTCACGGAAATGTGCTGGAAAAAGTGTGTGACCAGCCCTATCAAGAGCAAGGCGCTAGAAAAGGGCGAAGATGTCTGCCTGGCCAACTGCGTGGACCGATTCCTGGACATGAACATTATGACGGCCAAGCACCTCGCCAGCATGCGGAACGCATGAGCGATGCTTCCGTAGGATAGGAAGTGTGCATTTGGTGTGGCCAGTCCCGGCATGGGCTTGCTACCACGGTATATTGGGAATGTACGAATAATGACAAGGGGTCGAACCGAAATCAAAGACGGGATTGGAGGCTGGTCAAAGAGGGCATTCAACTCATTTTACAAAAACATGGCAAAACACGAAAGGTCCCACCACACAAGAACGTATTGTTCAACATACACAACGATATAAAAGAAAGGGTTGTTAATTTTTTCATTTTTGGTATCGACAACAGAAAACCTCCAGCCATTCTCAGGCGTGGTTTCCAAATCATTGAACAAGGCGAGAACATTCCTATGCCTCACTCTTGTCACCAGGTCCCTTTTATGCCTCCGACAGACGCTTACGCCGATAATACCACGGCAAAAACACTCTCCAGGTTCCACCCAATCTCATTTTCTTTCATTTTCTTGTTGTTGCATCAAAAGCATTGCGTTTACACAAGCGCCAGCTTGGTGGCAGCAATGTCAAGAGCGTCAACATCCGGCGTCAGGCGGGCGTACGCCTTCTTAGTGCCATCGGGGCTGGTGTGTTAGTTGTTGCGCCTAGCAATTTGACCAGACTCGGGCTCTTACCGGATCAGGGTGTTGATCTTGATGACGTCAATGTCGTACAGCTTCTTCAGGGCCAGCTTGATCTGGGCCTTGTTGGCCTTGACGTCCACGATGAAGACAAGGGTGTTGTTCTCCTCAATCTTCTTCATGGCGCTCTCCGTGTTGAGCGGGTGGACAATGACCTTGTGCTCGTCCAGGCGCGGCGTGTGCGGGATGGACTTGCGCGGGTACTTGGGGGCGCGCGACAGCTGCAGGGTCTTGGGGCGGTGGAAGCTGGTCGTGTACCGAGCCTTCTGCGCCTTGTGGGCGTGTACCTGTGGTACTGTTAGGAGGAGAAAGACCAGACATGGTGATCGGAGACAACGTACACCCTTGAGGGCAGCCTTGGCCGCAGCCGTGGCCTTGCTGGTGCCCTTCGACGCTATAACAAGCCGCAATCAGCAATCGCTCTTGAAACAGAACTCGCAAAATCTGCTGCTGCTGTGGATGCTGGAGGCAGGAAGCGCAACCGGCAATGCCTGGTTTGGCTCCCCTCCTCCAATCCTCCCCCTTCCCTCCCACCGACACCCATTCCGTTTTCTCATTTCACCCCATATCCGGCGAAGGAGAAAAGCGAAAAGCGAAAAGCGAAAGTCGGAAAATCGGTGGGAGGAATCGGCGCAGAGCCTTCCGCTGCGAAGCTGACGTTCACATTGCGGGAATGAGCAATGGACAGAGCATTGCGCTCCCCATCCTGTCTAATTTATACCTTTCTTGGTGTCCTTCGGTGCCATCTCGAACGATCTGTTTGGTCGCGGAGGATTAGTTGAGGTGGTCGAGAAAACTTTGGTCGTGAAACGTTTGAACCAGAAAATTCACGAACTTCAATAATTTTTTCTTTCTAGTGAATTTCGCTAGTTAGGGTTGAAATTGTTGGTGTGCTGACTGTACCGTCAGCCACTTATGCTCTTATCTTATCAGTAGTCGTACTTAGTCATGCGAAAGATCGCGCGCAAATTGCATCACAAACTCATTTAGGTTTCAACGTTTACGTCGTTCAATGTCGATGAATTATGACCTCTAAAAAGACAAGAGCGCCAAGGGGCCTCAAGAGTCTGGCTTCTGGCCGCCCACCAACATTGAAAAATTCCCAGTCGCTGACGCGTAAAGCAACCAAACGACTGATTAACACGCACCATCAACTCGAAAAACGACGACAGCAAGCCATTGCAAGCGACGACGCAAAGGCAGCAGCGGTCATTTCAGCAAAGATCGATGCCCTTGGAGGACTTTCAAAGTACCAGCAGGCCAGCTTACAGGGCCAGCGACGTGACCGCGGCGGCGATAGCTCACGGGTTCTGATGCAATGGCTGGGGTTGGGCGAGACCAAGACGAATGTGCCAAAAGCACTACCGGCCTACCTGTCCAAAGCCCCTTTGCGGATGCTGGAAGTGGGCGCATTGAGCACGAACAATGCCTGCTCGGCCAGCGGCTGCTTTCACATGGAGCGAATCGATTTGAACAGCCAAGGCCCTGGAATTCTACAGCAGGACTTTCTACAACGGCCTCGGCCGCAGTCCGATGCTGACCGGTTCGACGTGATCAGTCTATCGCTCGTACTCAACTACGTTCCAAAGCACAGCGATCGTGGAGACATGCTGCTACGCTGCCTAGATTTTCTGCACGCGCCGGGGAGCGTTTCCGCATGGACACCGGCAGACGCAACGTCTTTGCTAGCATCGGCTGCTGTAGACGATGCTGAGCTTGGTCGATTCTTTCCGAGCATTTTCATGGTGCTTCCGGAAGCTTGCGTTACAAATTCGCGTTACTTAACAGAGGAGAAGCTTATTGGGATGATGAAAGCCCTCGGCTTCGACCTGCTGAAATCCAAACTCTCGCAGCGACTAGTCTACTACCTCTGGAAACGGAAGAGGCCGGCGCCGAGCTCCATCCCGGGTTTTGCAAAGAAGGAAGTTCGATCCGGCGCATCGAGAAACAATTTTTCCATTGTTCTCCAGGGCACCTGATGCGGTCTGTGTCTTCCGAGGACTCATACCATCGTCCTCCAGATACAACCAATACCCCTCCCCCCCAACAAGCCGACCAGCCGACCATTTTCCCCGACAACGGCGGGGCCAACAAAGCTAGCCTCACGGCAGATATCGTTCGCCTTGGTGCTGTCAGAGGGATCATTGAACGTGGATCCATCGTCATCCTCTTACCGGAAAGAATGGCATTTAGTCCCGGTTTGCCTTCGATTATGGATCGAGATGCATAAAAACCTCGAGTCATCGGTCGGGTGATGAGTGCGAGTACGAGCATCCAGCTTGTGCGGCTCATTGGACAACAGAGGGCCGGGCCAACTCCTAAGTCTCTCTCTGCAGGCAGAAGCATCTAGGCTGCTTTTGATATAGCTGTAGCATTTCGTAGCGTTTTGTCACGCGTCATGAGGCCCAAAGCGATATTTTACAAAGAAATACAATTTACCCCAGAATTAGGAGCGGAAGACCGGACCCTCTCTCTCATGCTTGGTCTTTTTTGTGGTTCGACTTTCTGCTCCAATGCAGTAGCTCGACGCCTGTTCCCGGCAGATGACCTTTTCTTGAAATTTCCTGTGGGGTTGAGCCGGCAGAAGTTTGAGTTCTGATTCGTGTTTGATGCGTGTTCGAGTTCAAGTTGAGCAACACCTCGGCCGCTGCACTGTGTGGAAATGCCAACATTCGCGCATAATTTCAACCGGCAAGAATGTAGACATCACCCGACTGAAGTTATATCACTTTAAAATGACGAGTTAAAATCGGCAACAGAAAGAGCAGGATTAACTAGGTATATTTAGATTCGTCACCGCACGGGATAATGCGGGAACTCTTCTTGCAACACCATAGGTATTCGTGGTAAGGCCCAAAATAGCAAAAAGATAAACATCGGCAGATGGGAAATGATAAAAAGAAACTCCCCCGGGTGGGTTCGAACCACCAACCTTTAGATGTGCTTATATAACAGTCTAACGCGCTATCCAATTGCGCCACGGGGGATTGTTTCTTGGTGTAAGGCGTCTAGTAGTTAGTCTATAAGGTCATTAGTGTATAGAGTCATGGGCTCCAGGAAGACTTTTTCTTATGACTTCATAATGTATACAGCAACATACTCCCTGCAACAGAGTTGTACCAGTATCTTTTCGGGGGGTTGTATTTATCTAAAGTTAATATTTCAATTTCAAAACACAGCTGCTTATAGGGTTACGAAAAAATAAGCTTCCTATTTTCTACGAGGAGTTACAGGATTAAACTACCTTCGTTGGGTAAATGGAGACTTGATACTAGGTAGCGAATTGTCCGAATATAATATATAAACAATAACAATAGAAGAACCCAAGTAGACAGACTCAAACAATGGCGTGTAAATCTGCTATACACGCCGGGAATTTCCACACCTCAACCTAACCGCTGCTGTTCGATTTATGGGTTGAACTACACGTGTTCATAGAAGAGCGCTTGTAATATATTCTTGAGATTTAGCGAATTCGTCTTTACAGGTCTAGTTCATCAAAGCTTGCTATTACCCGATGCTTCTTCGCAAGCTCCGGCGCCAGCGGTGCATTCCCTGGCCGTTGAACTACATAGCTCTGTAGACCAGCAGCAAGTGCAGCCTCCACCTCCAAAACATTGTCGCTGAGGAACAGCCAATTGTCAGGAGCCGTATCTGCCCGTGGAAGTTTCTGCTGATCTATGATGGCAGAGTAGCTGGCGGCAGCCGTCTTGGGCCCAGCGTTAACAGTGTCGTAATAGCCACTCAAGAGAGGGTTCACATCCTTGCCCGCAGCCTCGTCGCCGCTATCGGCACCCACCACACCCGTGTACTGGAACAGCAGCTTTTGGGCAGGCACAGAGCCCGAAGAGTAGATGACCAAGGACACGCCAGACTTGTGCCAGTCGGTCAGGCGAGGGACGACATCGACAAAAAGTGGTGCTTTGAGCGCGCCGCTTTGGTAGCCCTCCTTCCACAGGAGGCCCTGGAGGCCCTTGAGATAAGAGGCCTTGACATCACGGGCCACGAGGTCGTGGACGTGAGCGGTCAGGGCGGCCGGTGATGTGCGATGTTCGGCCGGGAAGGCGTCGCGGTATGGAGCAAACGACGGGCTCTCCCACTTGGTTGCGAGGGTCTCTGGCAAGACATGTAGGGAATACGGATACTGGAGAGAGAAAGGAAGGTACGGTCAACAATCGAACAGAATGGACAGATAGCATAACCCCGGCAGCGCAGTGGCATCATTTGAGGACACCCTCTGGGTGTGTAGCGATTGTGCTTGCGTGAGATGTTGGCCAATCCCAAGCCATCACAGAGCTGTCTAGCAGGGGCCGACGCAGCCGAGACTCTCTGTTTCGTCACGCTGATCCCCGTAGCAGGTCAAAGGGACAAGCGCGGGACGAAAGGGATGCAGCAGAAAAGAGGGACAGAGGGACAGAGACAGTGCCTTACGAGAATGTCCTTGACAAATGATATCGGGCAAACAGTACCCTCTATTACTCGGAGAGGAGAAAAGATACGTCCAGATTAGCCAATTCGTCCGGGCTACTGCAGTGCGGGCCTTGTCCACAGTGGCCAGGCAGTAATCAGAGGAGGACGGCATCTCACCGATGTCTAGCAAGACGGCTCGAACGGCCTTCTTAGAGGCATTGGCCATAACGAAAATTCTCTCGGGTAAGACCGAAAGTGAGAGAAGGAAGAGGAACGAAGACTATCCAACGACACACGGTTGGATGGAAAGCAAGCTTGGTTCGATACAACGCCGCCAAGAGGTTGGCGGGAACGCAAAGATGGTGAGGCGGTCAAGCGAAGACGGCGATGGCTGGGCTGGAATTTTTTTTCCATATATGCTCCGTATTCGAGGAGTTGTGGCCAATGCAGTCGCGACCGCGTCGTGGAGAACAGAATTTTCCTCGTCCTCGTTTCCAGACCCCGGTTCGTCCAGTCTGCGTCCCTCTCCTTGCGGCGTGCGTTATCTGTCTGAGGTTTGCGGCCGTGGTTCTGCACGCCCAGGCCGCAGGGCACAAAGTGGATGATGGGCTGCGTCTGCCGAATGATACCTGGAGGAGGGCGGAGAAGGCATGCACTCTGCGTAAAAAACTTGCGTCGCAGAGCAGAAGATCTGGTGGAGAAGAAACACGTATGACCCAATTGAGAGCGTGGCAGGAAAGGCGGTCAGGAAACGGCATTTCGGCTAGCTCGGAAGCGGATTAGCGGAGCGGTACGGAGGCAGAAGCTAGAAAGTTGTCCACTGCTTGAGGCCAACCTCTTTTTGACGGATAGCGCGTCGTAGATGATGTTGATGTTTATGCAGAGGCGTGGGTGGGATCCTTGCGAGACCAGCAAAGGGGGAATGCGAAACACAAGTTAACAAATCAGGAATCCGAGTGACTTGACTTGGCAACGAAAGTCCCTAATGTCCTAACGGACAACGGGTCGCTGGGGCAGTTGGGGCAGCATGCCAGCACAACACCACACTGTGAGTCTGCACGCGTGCAGCGTACAGTGTGCTCGGCTGCACGCTGCGGGCCGTACGGAGTCCTTTGTGAATCTAGCGACGCCTGGGCTTCAGGGCGCCCCGCAACGCCCGGGTGCTGTGGGGTTTGTGGGTGTTGATTTGGCTGGACTCGGCTAGTTTTGGGCTGGAATATCGCTGTGAAAGTGAGACATGCAGAAAAATGCAGGTTGCTTGCAAATACAGAAAGGCTCTTCGTGTTGACAATGCGAAAAGGCAAGGCGCAGGATCTGTCTACTCGGCGAGAACTAGTCACTTTTCAGGTTGCTAGCTACCTAGCACACCGCTGTTTCTACACGGTGATCGCCTTGTCTATTCTGCCCGATATTTGGAAATACCGGCATTCTGCCGGTTTATCTTGGGCTGCAGACAGCCGGTTGCATCGAGTATAGCCTTCCTTGTAGCGGCCCGCAATTTGGCAGCCTTTTTGTGTTTGGAAGACAAAGCAGGTGCTCTCCACTCGGCGTGTCGCATTGGCGGACTGCCAGTAGACTGGGGTGTCGTGCGAGACGGGCTCCAGCTGTCAGAACAAGAATGGCTTGAAAATGCAAACATAGATAGACGCCTTCGTTTGTGCAAGTAGCCGTTAAATCACGCAAAAGGACGCCATTACCGTCTTGTTCTGCCTCTCCCACGTTGCGCTGAAACATTGGCCGGTCCCGACGGGCTGGTGGACGCTCTATTCTCGGTCCCTAGGCTGCGTCTACAGGCCGCGCGGTTCGATGGGACATGCAGCACACGGCCGCAGGAAGAGGGGACGCACGTACTCCGCACGCCTACAGAGTATCTTTGCCGTAAGATACGCCGTTGTCGACGTCGTACTCTGTTGGCATTCTGAAACGGCAATTGGATGTCCTATGAGAGCGTTTACGAATACACTATGAGTACTCCGTATTACATTCCTGAATTACGCCATACGGAAGACGCTACCTCTGCTGGGCGTGCGCTACGGTTAAAGGAGCATTGGATTGGTTACTTGCTTAGTCCTGGGCCTGGCGATTAGTCAGTAGCCGCTCGCCGCGCTGCTATTCTGGTCACCTTTTTACTCATTCCTTTGGGCACTTCCTACCGCAGAGAGCTCTCTCCGCAGAGAGCGGTCAGTTGGAGCCGAGCAAGGGGCGGATGGGAAGGAGACGCTCGGACTCCCAAATCCATGCAGGTCGACAGGAGTTCAGGATAGAGGTGTGGGGCGTACGGGCCAATCGCGCGCGGCTAGACACAGGCCTCTTGTTCACTAGCGTTATTACAGTGTTCAGAGCTGGCATATACACGGAGTACACAGAAGAATAGAGGAACAAGAACGGGGCCATACTGTTTGTGGCATATCGACAGCCAAGCGCTACGGAGTATGTATTTACCCTGCTGTTAATGGCGCTGCCGTAGCGGTAGTCGTCGTCAAGCGCCTCCAACTTTACAAAATTGCGCCGCAGGAACAACAGAGCATGGCGCCAGCAGCGATGTTCGAAATGCATGCCCGTTCAAGAGGGACTCCCAGTCGATGAGACTGTTCTGCTTCTTTGCTGTTAAAGACACTCGCGGAAGCGCTATTTGCCCCCTCCGTGTTTACCCAGCCATTGGAAAAATGGGCTTCTTGTCAACCTCGTCCGTTTTGGCGACAACTTTGTACAATCCGAGTAAACCTATTATCCAGTGCAATATTCCACCACTGCTCGGTATCAGGAGCAGATTCTGTTAGCCCTGCTAGTGCTACTTCTCCTGCGCCGCCAGAGCTGCCCGAAACATCCACACCGTCGGCAAAGCCTGCGGAATCGGCAAGCTGTTTCTGCTGCCCTGATGCGTTCCCGGCTTTCTTGAGAGCCAAAGCGAGGGGAAGACTCGTGGGAATGCGGTCGAAAGTGCTGTGTGTAGAATGATGTGTGTTTTCCTGCTAACCATGGGAGCAAGTGCTAAGCTTTATAATCCCTATACTGGCTAATATCTTCCTATCTCAATTAGACACCTTTATTGTTGTTTATATTGTGTATTTAACAGGAAGGTTGAGAGGAGCGTTTGACATGCATACCATGGCATCGCATCAAAACCATTCGGAACTTTGTTCCATCTTGTATCTTAGATAATCGACCTACTTCTTGTATGATTTGAGATGACACCTTGTATGGCATAAGCGCATGTGTCTCTTTGTACAATAATACTGTATACGGACGTGTACTTGTACCCACAGTGCCGGCGGGCCCGCTACACGGTCGCGTCGCGTACACCCAATTCGAGCCCAAACAAAATAGAACTTCTTGGAAACCAGGAGATACAAAATACTCTGGACCACAACAAGATACACGGCAAATCGCGGTGCCTGGAGTGGCGATCGGCGTACCCACTATCTACCTTTCGCCAACGTGTCTTCGTCTTTGTACTCTGTACCCGGCCTGCAAGCCGTAGCACTGCCCCTTGCTTTGGGCTTTGACTCAATATACGCTATTCCGTGTTGGGGATGTCCCATGATAGCCCAGCCCCGCTGTTTCCCTACAATTATTCGTATGAGGGTTGTCATCGCACTGTGCTAATCACCTTTCGGCCTGCCTGTCTCCTTAGACAGACGCCCCTCTAATTGCACCATTCCGCTGCCTTCCGGCCTGATTCCCTCGATTCTGTCTTCTTCCACGGCCTGCTGCCACTGATACTTACGCTATTCCCCCCCCAGTCACCACTACGACCGCTGCTGCTACTGCACCCCCCCTCCATTCCTTCATCGAACCTGCAGTAGACACCTCTTGCTCCACTAACTCGACTCACCGCCCACGTCGAGGGTACTCACCTACACCCAACCTGCCTCCACCGCCCTTTCTCCTCTCTCCCCTTCCTTCTATCCTCTCTACATCTCCATCTCTTCCCCCCGATCCGCGCCTCTCTTTTTTCCGTGCTCCTCCCGTTCCCATCTATCATCCGTCCCCAGCTCCCGATCAACACAAAGAACTATAATAGACAGCGAATCCTCCTTTCCGACTCCTACTGCGCTGTCTATTACACATTTGTCTGCAAAGAGACTCCGACATTCGATCTTGCCAACAACCAAACAGCCGACTCTCCCCTCCTTCGACACGGCTTCTTCTCTTTTCGCTTTCGACTCAATCGTCTGTTCTTTGCTGTTTATCGGGTTCTTGGTGTGACTAGATTGATACTCCCGAGCTCCTCGAGCTGATTCGACGCCGAATTCGCCATCATTCAGCTTCTAAGACGAACGTTCCAACGCTTTCCAACGCTTCTCAACGCTTCCCAACACAACACTCTTCAACGTTCAGCCTTCCGCTCACAACATCCTCGACTACGACGTGCTGATCTGGCCGCTCAGCTTTCGCGCCACTGCTTCGTCCCAAGTAAACCTACATTGGCTGTTTGGGCTGTTCACGCTAGTTGAGGCTTGTGATCGTCAGAACACGGCGGGTGGAAGAGTCATACTCTTCTCCTTCCTGTTCAATCACCCCCAGCTGTCTCCGTATGGTCACAGCCACACACCTTGAGAGTCTACGATAAGCTCTTATTGTACTCTTCTCAACCTTTCCTCTCTTTCTGCCACCACAGAAAGTCCGCTTTCGACAACTCTTCTTTCTCGCATTCGCCGATTCTCGGCGGATCTCCAACCTTTGACGAGCCAGCCTCTGTCCCCGTCCTTTGCCACGTGGATCGTGCTGACCTCGCCGCCTCCGACGATATATATCGGGCTTCTCGCATCGATATTATCAGGAGAACACATCAACGACATTCTTTCTGCTTTTTGCACGCTGAATTTCACGCCAATCGGTATCAACACAATCGACACATTCGCTCCGATGACATTATAGCGACTTTTATCCCTTCTTGCACTCGCTCCGCATTATCTCGGGTGAATCTGTCCCTTCGGTTTTGCCTCTGATCATACTTTTTGTTTTACTACAACACATTCACATGAGCCTCTGACAACATTACGAATTCCTCCTGGCGTTTCTTGCATTTTGTTCTTCCGTTCTTCGCTCCAATCACGACGCTTCTGCCCCTTTGCATCGCTTTCTCGACCACACAAACGCAACCAGTCTACAACTCATCCGGCTCTCTGACCTCCAACTTGGCTATTTCCTAGCACAGCTCGAGTAGTCTGCATATCTTCAACAACTTTCCCCAGAGGAATACGAGCCTAGCGCCCTGCGTGTCGAACTGTACCTCTTCTCCACTTTCACCACTTCGACAATCCATCCTCTCACGATCACGACGTCTATATATCTGCTTGCATTTTTGATTTCAACCCGTTCCACTCACCTACGCCACCGAACATAATCTTTTGGCCTTTTTTGGGCACAATTCGCGCAGCTGACAACCATACACGATGCCGTGCATGCGTGATCTCTTTCAGGGCGGTCTGGTCCTCGACGGACGCTACCGCACTGTCACACCCCTCAACCACGGCTCTTTTGGAATGGTCTTTATGGCCAAAGATCTTGTGACCGGCGACAGCGTCGCAATCAAGTGCCTGACCAAGAACGCTGCGGACGAGTCTTGCTTCGACTTTGTCGTTGATGACAAGTCGGAGGAGCTCGTTCTCCACAGCTTACTGGGCAGACACCCAAACATTGTCAATCTGATTGACTCGTTTGAGACTGAATCCCACATCTACATTGTTTTGGAGTTTTGCGAGCGCGGCGACCTCTATGAGGCCATCCGCAATGGCCAGGGCCCCCTCGAGACGGAGCACGTCCGCCGCTTCATGCTAGAACTGGTAGATGCCGTCGAGTACATCCATTCCAAGGGCATCTACCACCGCGATATCAAACCCGAGAACATTTTCTTGTCGCAAGAAGGTTCCATGAAGCTGGGCGACTTCGGTCTCGCCACCACGGACAAGTGGACCCATGAGACCACGGTGGGCAGCGACCGTTACATGTCCCCGGAGCAATACGATTCTGCCGGCGCCGGCTATTCGCCGGCGCAGGCCGACGTCTGGGCCATTGGCATCTGCCTGCTCAATATTCTCTTTTCCCGCAATCCCTTCAACACGCCGACGGAATCGGACCCGCTGTTCCTCGACTTCTCGCGTGACAAGCAGTCGCTTTTCGATGTCTTTCCGTCCATGTCCCAAGACACCTATGAGGTGATTGTCCAGTGCATGAACCTGGACCCGACCAAGCGGTCTCTTGTGGGTGCCCGCAACGCGCTCTTGCGTCTGGTCAGCTTCACCACGTTGGACGAGGCCCTCGATGAGTTCTGCTCGGCTGACTGCCGCGTTGTTGCATCTGGTAATCGCGAGCCTCTGCGCACGCCGTCGATCCAGAGTCCCCAGATCGAACACAACTCGGCCTTCCCATGGGCCAAGGCTCTGCAGGGCAACTCTCTGCACAGTATTCGCCAACTCAGTGCTATTCCGGACAACGAGAGCATTTACACCGAGGAGCTTTTTTCGAAATCCGAAGCTACTGCTTCCGACTGGTGCTCTGCAACGACTGCTGAGACTCCCTCGATGGCTTCTGTGCTTGACTCGAACCTGGGCGTTTCGGTCCAGTCGTTTGGGATGAGCCAGCCCAGGCCGGTAGCCGACTCGAAGCTGCAGCTGTCACACTCGCGGACCATTCGTTCTGAGAAGGTGTCGCCCATGGCCGGGTCACTGCCCATCACCATGTCGCGCAAACGCAACGGTCCGGCTATGTCGCTTGTGTTTGGTCGCAAGGACGGCGTGTCCAAGAGCTGGAGCGACATGTGGGACGAAGAGGAGGAAGAAGAAGAGGAGCGTGTCAAGCAGCTGGAGGCCCTCAAAAAGCTCAATGCGCGAACCTGGAGCCAGGATGGCGCGCATGATTCCACGGAGCAAAACACCGTCGTCGACGACAACACGCCGCGCCAGGGCCTTTCTCCGGTGCCCAAGCCGGCGACTCTGGACCTGAGTCACCCTCTCAAGCATTCGGTGCCCATGATTGTCGACGATGACACTCCAGACGACCTCTTCTATGCGGACCCACTAGTCTCGGACGAGAAGCCGGAGCGGAATCAGAACAAGCTCGACGTGTTTGGTCTGGCGTCTCGCTCTCCTCTCTTGGACGCGGCCAAGTCGCCATCGGGCGTGGACAAGTGGGAGGCGCTGGGCGAAAGACGCCGGGCCTATGCTGGGTCTTCTTCGCCCGGTCGCAAGAGCTCGAAGTCGCCGCAGAGCTGGACAATTCGCACGGGGATTTCGGCGGAGAATGGCTACGGGTACGGCTCCAGCAACACGACGTACGGCCTCCACGCCTGGGCTCACACGAGCAGCAGCTCGCCTCCTCGGCAGACAGGATTCAACATCAACCACATCAACAACATCAATACTGTTTTTTCGAGTAGCATCCAGAGCAGCCCCAACAAATTGAATGCGGCTAAGGAACGCGTCAAGGAGTGCCCTTGGAACAAAGGCCGCGGATGGAACTGGAGCTGGCGCAAGGAGAAGCGCACCGATTCCAGTGCGGTTGGATGGGTTGGTGGCTGGTAGGAGGCAGGCTTGCTTCTAACCCGGCCATCACTTGTATTTGGACTTCTTTCTCTTCATCAACACCCTTCGGCAACTGGGGTAGGATTCGCTGACTTTGGACTTTGTTTTCCTTTTTCTCTTCTTGCTTTTTTGCGCTTCATCCCTTTCACACTTTTGTTTTCCTATGTTTTTTTTCCCATGGTGGCCGGCATTTTTTCTCATCTCACTTGTAGCATGTGTCCATCACTTCTGTTGGACCCCCAAAAAAGAGCATCAAGGGGGAGAGGTATCTGACGAAAGGAGGGTGGAACCGCGAGGATGTGTCTCTTTTTTGCTGTCTCTTGACTTTTTTCTCGCGTTTCCTTTGTCTCGATTTTTGCTTTCATTTTGCATCAACAGGAGTTTGGGGATGACTACGAAAGATTTTGTTCGCATTGTTATCAGTCGCATCTGTCGGGATTATTATTTTTTGGAGTTGGAAGCATTTTGGGATCAAGAAGGCAAGTCCACAAGTCAGCATTTCTACTCGGTTGGTGAAGCTGGATATAGTCCAAGTCGCTTTCTGCGTATTAGATAGTACCTCAGCATATACATATACCAGAAGTTACCCATTCAAACCGGTATAGACGATACTCGTCGAGGTGACATTGAAGGCCACAAAACACGCTAATAAACGCTGCAGTGGATCAGGAGATTGCTTCGGCAGATACGACGTGGGCTAGAATCCTGCGTGATAACGAAGAAAGGGAGGACACCGAAGAAGAGTCGGTGCCGAAGGATACTGTCTCACAGTCCCAGATCCAACGGCGGTCCCTGATGCTGCGAGCCTACGTCGTAGATCGGTCATGGCTAACGTGCTTGCGGTGGCAGAGGTGTACCCACAAGTTCCTACAATGTGCTTTTCGGACTTGGTCTTTGATAAGGACCTCGAAGATCCGCTTCGTTACATACAAATGTTTGTCCATGGCTCCGCTGATAAAGAGCCCCATACGTTAGTTGATTGCATCGGTTTTAGCAGCATGACTCCAGTACGTACGATGGATGTACTTCTCGGCTTCCTGGTGGACAGCTCGGTCGCCAGCCGCCGTAAGATACCATCGCCGCATGCCTGCAGGTTTGATTACTCGAAGTTATATATACAATACGCCGCCCTCTTTCCTTGGCTTGCGAGCTCGCCTCTCGTGGCGCAAGTCGGTGCATATTTTCCACCCCAGAGGAGCCTCCAAACTCCACACCAGACGCACTTGCCTATCGCAGAAAGCAAAAGCTCAAGCCCTCCTCCTTCTACCAAGGCGAAAAAATAGGCAAGGGCAATAGCGATCGACTGCGATCGATTGCGATCGAGCACCTACCACCTACAACTGGTGTCCTTTAGCTTCTCTTCCGCTCCCTTTCCCCTCTTTCCACGTGCTCATCTCTCTTCGCCCCCCTTCCTCCCCTTCTCCTCTTCTCATGGCACCGGTTGACGCGTCCAAGGCGTCCGACAACAGCAACAATGCCGCTTCCGTGGTAGACGATGGCAGCCGTGCGCCTCTGCGGCGCGATGACAGTCTGTCGTCGGTCGGACTGTACTTTCAGAGCGTCCATTTTGCGCATGACGGCGAGGGCGACAGGGCGTCCCAGCTTCTAGACGACCAGCCAGATCCGCTCGACGACGACGCGGGTAGCCAGCAAGATCCCGGAGACTGGACTCCTACGATGAGGCGTAGGAGAAGGTAGGCTGTCCACCCTCCTTCTCTTTACTTGCTCTTAGCAATAAGCACGTCCGAGCTCTCCTGACTCGCAGATCTTCGATTGGCACCCGCCTCGCTGCCTTGACCTCGATCGGCGGCGTCAACAGCATACGTTCGTTTACCCGCAGTTGGCAGCGTGCTGCCGGCTTTTCCGAAGTTATACCCCAAGCGCCATCTTTTGTCTTTGCTGCCGACCAGGAACCGATATTTGGAGCGCCAAATGCGGCGGGATATGGCAGCGACAGCTTGATTGATGAGGAGACGGCCGCGCGAGCTTCGCCGGCGGTCCGGACACCACCGCGACTGTCGCTGCTGGGACAGACCTTTGAGACGGGCAGCACGGCCGTGACGGCCTCGTCAGATAATGCCTCGATCTCGGCCGTACTCTCTGAGCCCGGCGGCAGCAGCGTTGCCGTGGACCAGCAGGACGGCCCTGACGACACGGACAATGCGGAGCAGAAGAGCCTCCTCGGCGGCTCCGGTTTGAGCCGGGCATTCCGTGGCAACGCGTCAGCTATTTTCGCGTATCCGCCACACCTTGCCTCGGCCGCGGTGGGCGGTGCCGGCCTTCTCGGCACGTCGCCCATCATTGGCAGCTATGGGTCACATGGCTCCTACCGCTCTTTCCGACCGGCATCCTTTCGCTATGGCTCTGTCGACTCGGCTGCCGGCCTGGCTTACGGGGCCCTGTCTGGCCTGGGCCGTCGTGGCAGCCTGGGCTCTGGGTCCTTCCGAGCACAGCGTCCGGAGGAAGGCGAAACAGCGGGCGAAGAGGACGTGAGCATTGGCATGGTAGCGCCCCACGATGAGCGGCCGGCGATCCTGGTCCGTGAGGTTGAGGAGGACGGCAAGATCATCCTGACGGTCGAGGGCCAGTCGACACTGCCGCAGACCGTTTTCAACTCGATCAACGTGCTCATCGGTGTGGGTCTGCTGAGTCTGCCGATGGGCATCCGGTACTCGGGCTGGATCTGTGGCATGATCACGCTGCTGCTGGCGGCGGCTACCACAGCCTACACGGCGCGTCTGCTGGCCAAGTGTATGGACTTAGACCCGGTTGTCATTACGTTTTCGGACCTGGCCTTTATCTCGTTTGGGCCGCGGGCCCGGCTGGTGACCAGCTTGCTGTTCACGCTGGAGCTGATGGCGGCATGCGTGGCACTGATTGTCCTCTTTGCCGACTCGCTTGGTCTCTTGTTTCCGGGCCTGATGTCTGCGCTGCAGTGGAAGGCGTTGTGCTGCTTGATCATGATACCCCTAAACTTCCTCCCGATGCGGCTGCTGAGCGTGACTAGTATCATTGGCATTGTGTGCTGCTTTTGCAGTGAGTTGTGTGGAAAGAAGGTGTAGTGCGCTGGTGTTCGTGCTGACATTCCAGTTATTTCCATTATCATCGTTGACGGCTTCACCAAACAGACGACGCCCGGCTCGTTGCTGCAGCCGGCAGCCACCTACCTGTTCCCAGCCAACTGGCTGACGCTGCCGCTGTCATTTGGGCTGCTCATGTCTCCATGGGGCGGCCACAGCGTCTTTCCCAATGTACGTGTTGTAATCGTTTATGCGGCAAATGTAGTACTGACGTGCCAGATCTACCGCGACATGAGACACCCGGCCAAGTATGCCAAGGCTGTCCGGGTCACGTTCTCGTTCACGGTATGTCCTGTGTTGCGTCCCGCGTGCTGCACATGGCTGACAGAGACAGTACTTTCTCGACGTCACTACCGCCATCGTTGGCATTCTGATGTTTGGCGACGACGTCATGGACGAGATCACGGCCAGCATTCTGTCGACGTCGGGCTATCCTCGCGCGCTCAACTTTGTCCTCTGCGTCATGATTGCCATTATCCCGGTGACCAAGATCCCGCTCAACGCGCGGCCCATCATCACGACGATCGAGGTGTTGACGGGCCTGAACCAGCCCTGTGCGCCCGACTCGCAGTGGAAGGTGGCTCGGGGCGCCATGACCGTGGCCGTCCGCGTGCTCACGATCCTGGCCTTTTTTGCCATTGCCGTCATCTTCCCAGCGTTCGACAGCATCATGGCCTTTATGGGTAGCGCCCTGTGCTTTACCATTTGTGTCACGTTAGTTTTCTGCCCTGCATGCGGCAAATCGAGAGAACCTTCCACTGACCGACAGGCTGCCGATTCTGTTCCATCTGAAACTCTTTGGCAGTACCCTGTCATACCAAGACAGGGCCTTCCAGTACGCCATCCTCACCATTTCGATCGTGACCTCGATCGTGGGCACCGTCTGGTCTTTCCTGCCGAAGAGTCTTTTGGGCTTGGAGTAATTTCTGGCATTTCCGACCTCTCGGGCTCTGACCGGTGGCTCTTTACCTTCCCGCAATACGACACATTGGGAGTACCACAGCATATGATCAGTATTGCTTGCAGGCGGCATTTTCCGGGTTTCCTGTTCTGGACACTCTTGTTTCCCCATTGCATCCTCTGAATATACATGTATTTGCATTGACTGTCAAAGTAATGGCTCCTATAAACTAACCCTCATGTTGGCATACCGCCATTTTGTTCACCCATGTCTAACAAAGATCCCAAGCGAAAAAAGAAAAATCAAGCCCACGTGTCCAGGTTGCTCAGGACACATCCCTCGTCGTCACCACGCGGCACCAGCTGGCCGATGCGGTAGACACGCTCACCGGCGGCCTCCAGAATGGCCGTGACGTGAGCGACCTGCTCGGGGGCGACAGCCGCGACCATGCCAACACCGTTGTTGAAGGTGCGGCCCATCTCGGCGGGCATGACGTTGCCCTGCTCGCGCAGCCAGGCAAAGACGGGCGGCTGCGGCCAAGTGGCGACATCGACAGCGGCCGTCAGGTGACCAGGCAACATGCGCGGGATGTTCTCGGTCAAACCGCCACCCGTGATGTGGGCCAGGCCCTTGATGTGGGCGACGACCTGCAGGACGGAGCGCACATAGATGCGCGTAGGTGTCAGCAGGGCGGCGCCGAGGGTGGCAGGCCCGCCGGCCGGGGTGGACCACGGGACGGGCGCGGAATAGGGCACGCCAGAGCGGTCGACGATGCGGCGGATGAGCGAGAAGCCGTTGGAGTGGGCGCCGTTGGAGGCGATGCCCAGGAGCACATCGCCAACGACCATGTCGTCGATGCGCGGCAGACGGGCGTCGGCGTGCATGACGCCAATGGCAGCGCCAGCCGCGTCGTACTCCTCGCCCTGGTACATGCCCGGCATCTCGGCCGTCTCGCCGCCGACGAGGGCGCAGGCCGACTCGCGGCAGCCGGCGGCAACACCCTCGACAAAGTCGGCCGCGACGGCACCGTTCAGGCGGCTGCAGCCAATGTAGTCGAGGAACATGAGTGGGCGGGCGCCCTGGACGACAAGGTCGTTGACGTTCATGGCGACCAGGTCGATGCCGACCGTGTCGTGCTTGTTCATCTCGAGGGCAATCTTGAGCTTGGTGCCGACACCGTCAATAGCGCCGACGAGAATGGGCAGCGCCGACGACGACAGGTTGGCCTTGGCTAGGTCGACCTCGCCGCCAAAGCCGCCAATGATGGCGTCGGCACCGGGAATGGCCGTCGAAGCCACGGCCTTTTTGATGCGCTGGACGAGTTGGTTGCCGGCCTCAATGCTGACGCCAGCGTCGGCATACGAGAGCGATGCGGCCGCAGCAGCCGCAGGCGCTGTCTTGCGGAAGGCGCGGTGGGCAATGTCCTTGCGGAACTGCATGCCGTCGAACTGGATGAGGGGCACGCCATGGGCATACGCCTTGGCGACGGCGGCCTCGAGGGTGTCGGCGGTGGCGGTGGCAGCAATGACGCGGCCGCCGGCGGTCTGCAGGGCGCCCGACGCCGGGTCGCGCGTGGTGCCGGCGTGGAAGATGTTGATGCTAGAGTCCGCCGCGGGTACGCCCACCGTCATGGGCGTGCCCTTGGGGTAGGAGCCGGGGTAGCCGGCCGCGGCGACGACCACGGTGGCGCTGAAGCGGTTTTCCGTCCGCAGGTCGACGGCATCGAGGCAGCCGCTGACACAGGCGAGCAGGATCTGGGCGAGGTCGGTGTCGGCCGTGAGCAGCGGCAGGACGGTCTGGGTCTCGGGGTCGCCGAAGCGGACATTGTATTCGAGGACCTTGGGCACGCCGGCGGGCGAGACCATGAGGCCGGTGAAGAGCACGCCGCAAAAGGGCGCCCACTCGCGGCGCATGCCGGCAATGGTGGGTGCGAGGATCTCGCGGTCGACGCGTTCCAGCAGCGCGGGCGTGGCCAGGGCGGTCGGCGCATAGCAGCCCATGCCACCCGTGTTCGGGCCGCGATCGCCATCAAAGATGCGCTTGTGATCCTGTGCGGCCGGCAGCGAGCGGAAAGAGTGGCCGTCGCAAAAGGTCAGGATGCTAAGCTCGTCGCCGTCGAGGAACTCTTCCACCACCACCTCGGCGCCGGCAGCCGCGCCAAACGCGTGGTCCACCATGATGGTGCGCAGCGCCGCCAGCGCCTCGGCACGCGTGTGCGGCAGGATGACGCCCTTGCCGGCCGCAATGCCGTCCGCCTTGATGACGATGGCCGGCGTGGCTGTCGCGGGCGCCGGCTGCCGGTCGGCCGGCACCAGCTGCTCGACATAGCGACAGGCCGCGTCAAAGTCACAAAAGTTGCGGTACGCCGCCGTCGGGATGTGATGGCGGTCCATAAAGTCCTTGGAAAAGGCCTTACTGGCCTCGAGCCGCGCAGCCGCCTTGGACGGGCCAAAACACGGGATGCCTGCCGCGCGGAAGACATCGACAATGCCGTCCACCAGCGGCGCCTCGGGGCCAGGCACCACGAGGCCAACCTGCTCACGCTGCGCCAGCGCCACCAGCGACGCAAAGTCCTCGGCCGTCGCCGTCGTCGCCGCCACGTTCTCGGTCTTGGGCGTCGACGCCGTGCCGCCATTGCCGGGCACCGCCAGGATGCGGGCCACACGCGGCGACTGCGCCAGCTTCCATGCGAGCGCGTGCTCACGGCCGCCGTTGCCGACGAGCAGGACCGTCAAAGACGCCATTGGAGGGAAGAGGGGGGGGAGGAACGTCGGATTGGCTGTTGTAGAAGAGAAGACGGAGAGAATGCGACGATTCTCTGGCGTTTGTCGGTTCAGATGGGCCAGACAGGTCGTGCAGCTGAGAACGCTGGGAAGGCGGTTGGCGTGCTGTCCATTGTAAGTTCTAACTTTTTTTCTCTCCCCTCTCCGACTTCTTTGCCAGAGATGGTCTCTAAGTACTAGTTTTTCCGTCCCTTTTTTTTCCTCTTTTTTTTTTCACTGAACCAACCCCACCCCCCGCTATAAAGTACTGATAACACACCGATTGGCTTGCCAAAGAGCCTATTGGGTATTATTGGACAGGCTTTTTCTGGAGCGCCCATACACATTATATAATCAATAGTAGGTGCTTTTGAGGTGTCTTGCACGTGAATATGGAGACAGCAACCGCGACAGGACCGGCAACCACCAACCATGGCCTCAAAGGGCATCGCAGACCACGCGGCAGAGGCCGTGGCAGCGCCGTCCGGCGAACCCGCCGCACCAGCCGACGTGCTCGACGCAGCACTGCGCATGATAGCCGGCTTCCAGCACCGCCACAAGAACCAGCACCGCCTGTCGACGTACTGGTGGGCGCCCTTCCAGCAGCTGCGACGACACGCGACCAAGGTGCGCGACCAGCTGCGGCAGGCCGCCGCGAAACAGGCCGCGCAGACGACCACGAAGCGTGCGGGTCCCGCGGGCCCCGTGGGCAGCAATGGCCAGCCCAACGCGGCCGCCGCGGCGCAGGCCCGCTGGATGCTGCAGACCCTCGTGCCCAAGGCCTACCTGTGCGTGTCCCGTGCTCCTTGGCCCCTGTGCCCGCTCCGACCCCCTCCCGCCTGCTAACCGTTCAGGGCTTTTTCCCGCCTCATGGTCGACAAGCAGTTTGCGCAGCTCGGGCTGCTGCTGCTCGGTCTCCTGGCACAGATCCGTGCAGCGCTCGTAGAGGTCACGGGGGACGACCAGACGGACCGGCACGAGGAGCAGGAGCAGGAACAGCAACAGGAGTCGGCAGAGGCGGCACGCACCCAGAGCAGCGCACAGACAAAGCGCAAAAAGGCCAGCACCTTTGACACCGATTTGGGCGAAGCTGTCACGCGAGAGGACGAGGCGGGAGAGGCAGAGGAAAAGCCACAAAAACCACAGAAACTAGAGAAACTGGACGGCTCACAAAAGCCTTCAAAATCAGACAAGCTTCCAGATGACCGGAAAAAGACCGACGGCCGCAAAAAGAACAAGAGGAGGCGAGGCGGAGACGAGTTTGACAACCTGTTCAGCGGACTACTCTGACAAGAGTTGAGTTTTGCTTGTTTCCATGATACCCTTACACATAGAATCACCGATGAAATGACTACCAAAAAGACCAAACCTATTCTTTACAAGACTATGACGACGCGCGTAAGACCGTCCCTGATCAGAAGCCCCCTTCTCCTTCTTCCCACCCAAAAGTCAGCCGCAAATTTGATAAGAGGGCAAAGCAAAAACAGCAAAAGCAGTAAAACAGCGACCGAGACGCACAGGAACCGGGGTTTCTGGCTCTTTCTTTTGCGTTTCTTCCAAACGCCAAGTCTCCTTCCAATCCCCCCTCGAATACGTTGGTGTGATATATGTTGCCCGCATGAAAAACAGCAAAGACGCGACAGAACGAGAAACAAGCAGAGCGGGCGGAGACAATGCTTCCAAGACCGCAGCCACAACAGAAACAGCCCGGCTTGTTCTTGCGCCCGCCGGCTATTTTGAGGGCAAAACAGGGTCCTCGGAAGCCGGACTGCAAACCGTCAAATCCGCTAGGTCCGCCGTCTAAGCACCATGATACCGGCTGTAGGACCAGATGCGCGCGCGCATGTCGCCCGAGCCCGTCGCAAAGTAGCTACCCGCCGGGCTGGGGGCCACCGAGATGACCGAGTTCTTGTGGCCCTGCAGCATGAGCTGCGTGTTGCCGGTGCGCGGGTCCCAAAACTGCACGCCGCGGTCCTTGGAGCCGGACATGACCCAAGCGGCATCAGGCGTAAGCGCCACAGAAAGCACAAAATCCTATTTGTCAGTAGGAGAACATATGCATCCGGACACGACGCAAACATCTCAAAGATTCTTACCCTGTGTCCCTCAAATGTCTTAACACAGCGGCCACCCTTAGGGCCCTGGTTCGGCATGCCGCGCGGCGCAGCAAGCTCCCACATCTTGATCGTCTTGTCCAGACTGCCGCTGACAAGGTCCTTGCCGTTTGGCGAGAACGCCACGCTGTAGACACTATCCTTGTGGCCATCGGGACCCTCCAGGCGCTCGACAAGGTACCCGTGCTGGATGTCCCAGACGCGCACGCTCTTATCCAGCGAGCCGGCCGCCACGTACTTGGTGTCTGGCGAGATGGCCACCGTCGTCACTCCGTCCTCGATAGTGAGCGTGAGAATGCTCTGGCCCGTCTCAATGTCCCACAGACGCACGGTGCGATCGCCACTACCGGACGCAATCGTGCGGCCATCGCGGGCAAAATCGAGCGAGTAAATGTCCTGCTCGTGACCTGCAAATGTGTTGCGGATCGTGCGCGACTGGATGTCCCACACGCGGATAAGCTTGTCCTCGGCGCCCGTCGCAAGGTACTTGCCATCCGGGCTGAAGCACACGCTCCGAATGTACAGGTCGCCCGAGATGTCGACCGAGTCATCCTGCAGCACACACAGCTTCTCGCCCGTCTGCACATCGTAGATCTGCGCCGACCGGTTGCAGCCCGTCGCCACATATTTGCCGTCCGCGCTGAAGCGCACACAACACACAACACTCTCATGCTGCAGCGTGTGCACCAGATCCACGTCCAGCACGCGGGGCACGTTCTGGTTGAAGATGACGAACCAGTCGTCCCGCGTCTTCTTAAAGTGAGCGGGCAGGCGCTCCAGGTCGACATCACCAAGCGCGTTGTTGCCGTGGTTGGCCGGGGCCATCTGCATACGCGCATGGTCGGGCGTAGGGTGCGACGCCACCTGGGGCGACTGGCCCGGGCCGGGATAGGGCACCGGGGTGTTGATCTGGGGCGTCGAAGGGCCGCCAACGGGGGGTCTGCCAATGAGTCGCTTACCCGGTCCCGGCGAGGCTGTGGTCGGGGGAGGCTGCGACGGGAAGCCGCCCGGAGCAGGGGGCTGGCCATACTGTTGCTGGCCAAACGGCTGGGATGGGGGAGGCGGCGGCGGCGGAGGGCCCTGCATGCCCGGGGGCGGCTGCTGCTGCAGCTGGTGCTGGGAGGGCTGCTGGTCCTGAGGTGGCGGCGGTGCGAGGCCGGACTGGCCGCCTTGGCCGGCCATGATCGCGGCGAAAACATTATTTCCCATACCAAGATTCGGCGGTTGCGGCGGGCCGCCGTGCTGCGGCGGGCCAGACATCGGACCCTGGGGGCCCCCACGCTCGCCCAGCTGACGGCGAAGCAGGGCGATTTCCTCCTCGTACCTAAACAGAGAGAAGTCAGCATTTTAGATCACGTGTCGAGCTGCAGGTGGCCGTGTAGGGCTGTACTCACTTCTGCTTAAGATTCATGTGCGTCTGCTCCATCGTGTAGACCTTTTCGCGGATGAGCTGCATCTCGTTCACTTGTGCTTGAACTATTTATTGTCAGAAATGCACAAAAGCTTAAAGCCGACAGGCAACAACGGGCTGCCATCGTCCTTGAGAGAGACTCACTCTGATGTTCATAGTTCTCGCTGGCGCGCATCTGGGACTCGAATTCGGAGCGGATCTGGTCGAGGAGCTCTGAGAGCCGCCCACCACCGTTACTGGGAGGGACAGCGCCCATCCCGCGATGGCCACCGTACATCGACATGATGGAATCAATGACTCAATGTTTTGGGGTGGCGCGTGGTAAGGAAATGTCGTTGGTGTTGCTCGCCCGGGCCGCGACGATCACGTTGCAGGAGATGAGCTCCTGGCAGGAGTCAGGAGAAAAGACGCGGGCAAACGGGAAGTAAAGCGTTCAGTCGGGTCGTAGATGAATAGACAAGAGCCGGGCGCTAAAGCAACAGCGAAAACAGCGGCAAAGGGGTGAAGTAGAAGAGCGACAGCCTCGAGGCAGGACGAGGCCGGAATGAATGATGCAGCGATGCAGTGGTTGTGACAATGATGAGAAATGATTTTTGCAGTCTGGAGTTGTGAGGTGAAAAAGGTAGGAGGCAGACGGGAAAAATCCCTAGTTGCGATGGTTTTGTTTGGGCAGGAAGAGACACGGAAGGCGCAGACTAGGGGGGGGGTGTGGTAGAAGGGAAAGAAGGTAAAAGCTGTGTCGTTTTGGAAAGGGAGGGGGAAGGAAGCAAGAGGCTGGGGGTTTGGGGTTTTGGTTAGACCGACTCGGTCACAGAGCGGCTGGTACCTATTCAGGCTAGTTTGTTTGTTTTATGTTCTGTTTTTATTTTAAATTTGCGGCGAGAGAGGGAATTAGACCCGGCCAAGGCAACAGGTGGATACTTGAGTTAGTGGATTGGTGGGTCTGGGTGTGTGCGGGAGTGCAGCTGTCCCTCCCTTTTTTTTTGTCTCTAGGCTTCTGGGGCGTTTGAGGCGTTTGGGGGTGTATTTTTTTAGGCAATGTTGCCAGACACACGGCAATTTATCGGGGGGGGGGGCGTGTTTTACCGATTTTATCGATTTTATCGTGCTAGCTCAGGCCTAGCGCCGTCCGTTTCTCCTGTCTTTGCTGTGAGGTCCGTGCTTTCAGACCGGAGAGAGAAAAGCGGGCCTGAGAATTTGGAGCAGGCCGGGCCTGGTTATGGCGTAAGCGTACATCTGTGGCCCGACGGCGGACCTGGTAAGGTGGCCGCGACTTATGCAATCAACAGGCGTAGTCTGTGTCACGGACTACGCACGCATGCATCGGTGCGCACAGACCAAAAGTTCTGCGCGCGTTAAATACGTACTCCGTATATGTACGCGGTACTTTACGGCAGCTACAACAGAGCGATAGCGAGAACCTGAAACACAAGCAGCTGTCGGCATGCAGCATAAGCGCATGCGTGAGGTCACACTGCGTTCACCCGTGGGACGCCACACACAAGGCGTCTCTGTCTTGCGAGTCGCGGAACAAGTCGTGAATTCGCGTGGCGCGGATGACCGGGCGTAATAGTGGGTCTGAACAAACGTACTCCGTAAGATACATGCAAGATACCTGGACTCCGAAGAGTGCTCTGTACTGCGGGAGGCCCATATACACACAACGGCATCAGCACCTCCCTACCTGCGCTGCATCTTGCAGCAAAAATGGATTCGCTAATAAGTTCCAAGCCCAGTACTTAGAAACTCCCATATTTTCATCCCGCAAGTTGCATCTGTTTGATGAATCGGACGTGAGCTTAGCTTTGCTGCCAGATTCTTCCTGTTTCGGCTCAATGCAGACCATCATTCGCTCTTCGTAAGCGCCTGCGCAATTTCCGCGACGACTTGTCTGCTGTCGAAACGAGGAAAGCCTGCCTTGTCTTGCGGAGTCAGTTCAAAGCATCACGCTCGTCACACATCATTGAAGCTTGATTCTACCACCAACAACATGTGTGTGATCCAAATTACCCCAAGCCAACATACCAAAACACAGCTTGCGGAGCGGAGGAAAAAAAATGCGCAAACAGATAACGAACCAACATCGATGAACGCAGCCTAGTCGCCCGAGATGCGCTTTCTTGCATTGGTCCCGCACAAGCTGACGAGAAACCGTGTTTCTGATTTTTCAACTTTTTCGCATTATGGCCCGACAGACAGACCTTTGTAAGGCGTGCTTTCATATGACGTGATGAGGCTCGCGAGCCTCAGTTTCTACCTTCAATAATCTACCGTTGTCCGTTGTGACGGGGCTCTTGTTTCCCAACGTCCAGGTTGTTGATCAGCGGCTGGTGACCTCCAACGGCTAGTAGCCGACGACCAAGAAGTTGTAGAGCCGCCAGATTTGAACTGAATGCCTGCGCCTTGAGCAGCACGGTAAATGAACTACTCGTTAGTAGAACCGAAAGTGAGTATGCAGCTGAATAAGGAGGGAGGCATACGTGAAGCAGCAAATCTTTGACCTGGAAGATATGTTTTGCTGAAATAATTAAAAAAGACAAACCGGGAAGAAACAGTCCAGCCCAATAATCGATTCAAGAGCGAGCCAAACCCTTTGCCTGCAAAACTAAGCGGGGGACATCACATGATATGCATCTCTTACTTTACCTAGACCGGTTGCAACAGTCCTGCTAGGACAATAGACAGGAAGAGCACCTGTGGCATCAATTACTACAGATGGAGTCTCATCATGAGGATTTGGCGAATACATAAGGGATTTCTTTTCTTCACCTTACGCTCCCTTGCAAAACCGACTCAACTCCTTGTACTAAATCTACTTGACTGAAAGAGAGGAGCACAGGATGTGTCTTTCTGACTTGTACCTTTACTATGAGTTCAAGTAGAGCGCCAACATCGGATATTTATCAAAGTCAGTCAATCCTTACCGTCGCAACAGAGCCCTGGCCTCCAGTCTTGCCCTGAGGAGAAGGGGATATCCCGAAACAGAATGCAGCTGGGATATCTGCGCATAATGGTCCATCCGGCCGTACCTGTTCAGTTGCGACGCACAACGTCGATATGGTGCAAGCTATTGTGTAAGACAAGATCAGCCTTGCAGAATCAGGTCGGCTGTCTCTGCGGGCAAGATCCCCAGTGCGACATGACAGAGTCTGTGAACGAACTCTCGCTAATATTCGCTTTTTTTTCCTCATGAACAGGTACTGTCAAGTCAAGAAAGGTCGTCCGTTCTGCTTAGCCCCAACTAACAGGAGCCGTTGTCGACAGTACGGAGCAAGCCGGCGCCAACACAATTATGGACCAGTCCTAATTTGTCCAAGCTCCTGTGTGGCAGACACTGAAGCGACACTAAGCCCCGCAAAGAAAAAGATGACTAATCTGCAAAGAACTTGGCGAGAGAGCTTGGCCTGGTAGTTTAATTGCATCAGGCTCGGTCGTCACGGTTTTAGGCAATATTGATTAGAGGTAAGACCGGGGGACATGACTTCAGAGATATGGATGTACAGATTTTCAGTGCCTGTACGGACGTTCATACCTGAGCATCTGTCGACAAATTCCTTGGTGCAAATGTGACGCTGCCGGTCTTTATCAGCCAAGACAGCGGCATGCAACGCGAAGAGGTCAGGACGGTCGTCCGTGTTGTGACTTCAGGACGGAATCCCATCGAAAGTCTGATAAGTAAATAGAAGTGCACCGTTGCACAGGAGCCGACACTGATTACTTCCACTCTACGTAAGATATAAAAACAGACCTTCTTGACGTCCATTCTTAGAGATATCACACGCTACGTCGTACTTTGCTGTTTAACCAGAATGGCTGTGCCGGATTGTGGTTCGTCTTCATTTCGCGCCAGCGTTGTGTGTTATTAGCGCTCCGGTCTTCCTCTTCGCCCTCTTCCAATCTGTGTGATATTCCACTCCCCAGAAAGTATTGTTTGATCGACGCGCTCCCGTTTGTTCTCCGTTGCATTTTTCAATTTCCGAAAATATTCCATACATACATCGTACTGCGCGTCGGCTTCGTATGTCTCCTTGCTCTGGTTTCAATAAAAAGAGGCCAGTCCCAGTCCGACAACGCTGAACACCTTTGATTCGGATCACTTCCCACAAAGTGCGCCTCTTTTTCATTCTCGAGCAACGAGACAAAACTGACTTTGGCCACCGACGAGGAGCCACTATGCTTGGCCTTGTATGGGTAAGTTCTCCGCGTGCAAACGTCGAGTGGCGTTAAGAAATGGGACGATTTCGACGATTTCTGACAGCTCTCTTCGCTGCCAGAGCCGGCTCCCGACACGGTCAAATATGAGACCACTCGGCGCTCCAGCTTGGCGTCCGTTGTGGGGGGACCGGCTGTGGGCTATGGACCCGAGGTCGATCAAGCCTGAATTACACTGCCAATAGTAGTGTGTATCTTACCAACCAGACAACGTGGTTTGTCGATCAATAGGCTGATGGCGACGGAAGATTTTGGAAATTGACCGGATCGCGTCACGACGATCTCGACGAGACTGCTCGCCTGCCTCGGCCGGTCGCGACAGTCGTTCAGGTCATGCAACCGCAGACGGCAGAAGCGGTGACCGGACTGCGTTGTACTACCCGCACTGCCTCAATCCGATCAGGAAGGCCGCAAGGACGGCGGTAAGGATCTGGCGGTGACATGAGCGTGTCAAGCAAGCCCTGGTGAGAGGCCGGAAAGCCGTGCAGAACCGATTGCAGGCGGTAGCCATTGGCGTACTCATCGACGTGACAGAGTGATACGCATCTTCGCGCGCTGCACTCATCCGCGCGTAGTCCGTCGAGAATGCTGCTGCCTGGCGCCAAGGGGCTGCAATCAGATCTTACGAGTACAGCATGCGCGTAGAAGCCCGCTACCGGAGATCAGCGGCTCGGATATAAGTAATTGCGGTGTGCCTGGCAGGTGTGTCCTGCATGCGCTTTGCGCTATACGAGTACGAGTACGCGACCCACCCAACAAATTCGGTACCCGTAAAACACGCCATTTCTCACAGCAGAAAGTGCCGTCTCCCTGCTCGGGATCTTTCAGATCCGGCCCAGTGGCGCAGGACCTGCCGGGACAGGAGCCGTTCGCCGCCGAACCTGCTCGCTGGGCTTTCGCCAGACGATGACCACAGAAAACAGCCGAGGATTCGAGGCGTCTGCTGATTTTACTGGAACCCCCTTCCCGGAGAAGAGTGCTGTGGGTAGTGCTGCTGCTTCATATATAGATGGTCGGGGCCGCTGCCAACGCCATATTCTGCTAGACCATCTTGGAGCAATTCACTGGTGTTCTGTTTCGCGAGACTCTGCGGCTTGGGACTCTTTGCTCGCTGCTCCTGCTGGTCTTCGGGCCCCAATCGCCGCTGCTCCACTGTCAATTGACCCCTGAAAGCCAATTCGCATACCCACCAAGCTGCCATCGCCGCGGCTTATTGGTTAAAATCCGAAAAGTCAATCGCAAAAATTACAGAAGGGTTCTTGAAGTCAGGAGAAGCAGCACCAGCAATTTCCCCCCGCGCTCTTCTTGTATATACACCCGTCTGCCGCCTTCCGGCCTCGACACTCTTTCTGTCCCTCTCTTTCTTATCGCGTCTCCCCTCTTTCCCCCCTTCTCCTGCCTCGAGCAAACCCCACGGCCGTCACCATGGATATCGCTCTCGAGATCTTAGACACGTATGTGTTCGACTATGCATACTCGATGCTGCTGCCGCTGCGGGCGGCTCCCTACGGCCTACCCAACATTGACATTGGCGGCAACACTACGACCCTTTCGTCATGGACCTACAAGCCGACCTCCATTCTCTTCACACTGCCGCCGTCGCGGTATGCCTACACTAGCGCGTGGCCGCGCGACAATATATTCCGGGAGTTTATCTCGCTGTTCCTGATCACCTGGTGAGTCCCGCACGCGTTGGTCGCATCTTCGCGTCTCCACCACTTCTGGTTGCTCTGGGAGGAGCTTGGAAGAAGCCCGAGCTAACCGTGCAGGATCTTCGGTCTGATCACCTACTTTCTCTTTTCGACGCTTTCGTACGTCATCATCTTCGACAAGAAGACGGCCGAGCACCCCAAATACCTCAAGAACCAGGTTTGGCTGGAGATAAAGCAGGCCAGCTCGGCCATGCCGGTTATGGCGCTGCTCACGGCGCCCTTTTTCCTGATCGAGGTGCGCGGCTACGGCAAGCTCTACGAGGCCACCGCCGACGGGCCCGGACGCTGGTACGACATTGCGCAGATGCCCTTCTTCCTCTTCTTCACCGACATGTTCGTCTACATGATCCACCGCGGCCTGCACCACCCACGCATCTACAAGCACCTGCACAAGCCGCATCACAAGTGGATCATGCCCACGCCCTTTGCCTCGTACGCCTTCCACCCCGTCGACGGCTGGATGCAGAGCCTGCCCTACCACTTCTACCCCTTGATCCTGCCGCTGCAGAAGTGGGCCTACCTTGGCCTCTTTGTCTTTATCAACTTTTGGACCATCATGATCCACGACGGCGAGTACGTCTCCAACAACCCAGTCATCAACGGCGCCGCCTGCCACAGCATCCACCACTACGCCTTCAACTACAACTATGGCCAGTACTTTACGCTGTGGGACCGCATTGGCGGCAGCTACCGCAGCCCCGAGCAGGAGGTGTTCAACAAGAAGACCAAGATGAGCCAGGAGACCTGGAAGCGCCAGGTCAACGTCATGGAGAAGATTGTCAAGGAGGTCGAAGGCAGTGACGACCGTGTCTACGACCCGGCCGACGCTACCGAGACCAAGAAGAGCCGCTGAGAGGCGGCTTTTGTAAGCTCGCCGTTCATCTCGACTGGCTTCGTACTCGGCTGGGCCTCTTTTAGTCGACAGCTGGCCGATCTTGCATCGACATCCTCTTTCCCCTCTTTTCCTTTTGCCGTTTTTCCCGCGCCGCAAGGGTGGCTCGTTGCCACCCGAAAGAGGCTCATGAAAAAGTTCACTAGTGTGACAACCAGATTGTCCTATATTTATGTTCACTGCCTTCTACATCATTGTAATACTGCGAAGGTGGCTTTCCACCGTGGGGATGGCGTTTGACTGGACAACGAAAGGGCTTTATCGGAACAAGATCATAATATGACTGTGCATGCGCGACAGCCCGTTCTGGGATAGTTGTTAGTCTCTAGGATTCAAATAATCCATATATTTTCCGCAACAAGAAGAAAGATACTGGAGTTCTATGCGCGCAAGGCATAACTGACGTAATTTTATGAGTAGCCAAGGAAATCAATGCAAGCAGATGTTCGGATCCGACGGTAACAGACAGGGCAACCTAAAAGGACACAGACAATAACGGAATCAAACTGCGTTTCAATCAATCACTGTTATAAACAAATCACATATGTTTTCGCCCTTTTCCTAAACGCCGGGTATGATAAATGAAAACTAGGACAGGTAGGGATAAAAACGGTGACAAAAGAAAACTATGAAATGAATTGCAAAAGACACTGTTTCGATGGAGCGAATGCAGTCGCATACCGCTCAAGAAAAGCTGACGAACTTGGGATCCCGCGGACGTCCGTCGGCTCCGATGCCGTTTGCGTGGAATCGTTGTTCCATATACACCTTGCGCGCCTCATCAAAAGGCAACCGCCGTTTCTTCATAATGGTCAGGATCGCCGCCTTGGCCGTGTCATCAAGTCCGGCCCGGCTGTCGCCAGCCTCGACATTGCCCGACAAATCAAAATTGCTACTGGACAGGCCAGCCTCAACGTCGCCCTCAAATGTGGTTGGCACACGTGTGTAAGAGTCGCCCCCGCGCAGCGATGACAGACGGTCGACCAGCGACCGGAATCCGAAAACGAGCGACTCGGTCCACCGCGCGCGCGTCCAGTAAAGGAGCGAGCCGGCAACGACCGTGATGAAGATGAGACCGTAGAGGAAGAACATTTTGCGATGGTGGAGGACGTTTCTTTGGGTGTCCTTAGGCTTCGTCGGGCGTTTCTTCGAATCGTCGTCGATGCAAGGAAAGACCGGAAGGATCGGGCACGTTCAAATCGCAGTCGAAGACGTGTTTTCTTTTCGAGATGCAATCTCGTCGTTTCAGCTTAATCCATCTGCCTTTGTCTTGGCGGCTGTGCCTCTTTTCGACTTTCGAGTTTGGCGTGCAACAGAAAGCCCGTATCTGGACAGAGGGTGACGACGACATGGCGTGGCATGTCTTTCCGGGGTAGCTCGTTCCGGCGAGCTGCTGACTCATCTACATGCGAGACTCGGCAAACGGGGCGCTTGTTGGTGTATTGGGTGATATGCGTTAAACCGCCTTTCGAAAAAAAATAGCCCTGAAGTGGATAACTACGGCCCACAACCGGAAAATCGTGATAAGAGAATTACACAAAATTTAGGATTTTGATCCAGCGATACTGTTCACTTTGTCCACGACAACCGATTCCGACTACCGCCCGTCGACACAGCCCATATTCAAAATGTCTTTCCCCAACGTCTCGTCTGATCTCCTCTGGGAGGTTGTCCGTACGTGTTTGCCAAACGAACCGATTGCATGGCAAGATGCTGACTGCTGGCACAGGTTCGCAGAACGCCTTCCTCGTCAAGCGCAAGAAGAACGCTGGCGCCCACTTCTCCCGCGACCCCCTCAACCTCACGAACGAGCACAGTCGCAAGGTATGTCTGAACGAACCTGTTTTGGTTGCTCATAGCGGGACGGTTACTAACGGTTTCCGCAGTATGCCGGCTTCGTGAACGACAAGGTACGAATTTTGGGGAACAATGAGGGGCGATCGATGCGCACGGTCGAGACGAATGGCAACCATCAATTCGATTGGCAGCACTTTGAAAATACGACGGGCACTGCACAATGCGGGATACAGACTAAACGTGAAAGATTTCAGACTAACGTATTACAGGCCGTCGGCGTCCAGCCTGGTACGGAGGGTGGCGTTCTCGTCATCACCAAGACCTCGTCCCTGAACCAGCCGGCCAAGTCCCAGATCTCTTCGCTCCAGGGCGCCCACAAGTCGGCAAGAAAGTGAGTGTGGAACGACCAGAGGAGTCCAACGAAAACCACATCAAACGAGAGATCTTAACAAAATTCAGGACTTACCGGTCTGTGGCCAAGGTCACGGCCAAGTCTGGCTACCGCGCCGACCTGCGCGCCGCTGCCGTTGCCCGCGCCTCTGCCATCCGTTATTCGCAGCGCCCGGTCAAGGCCGACCACGAGGTCAAGCTCCGGGGCAACAAGGCCCGGAAGGCTGCCGAGTCTGCTTAAGTACATGTTTGAACAACAGCTTTAGCGGGGTTTGGTGTGTGCTCTTTGGGAGGAACTGGGTCCGGGACCGGGATGAGGAAGCGTGGGTGGTTTGGCCCTTCGGAAGAAACGTCCAACTCGGACCGGCATGGCCCGAAAAAGGAGATCTGGAATTACGGAGTAAAATCACAGCCAACCAAAAAAATCGGAAATTTCAAAGCAAAGGAAGGGAGTGTGTAAGTGCAGGATGTTGAGGGACGTGTTTGGCTATGGGCATGCACGGGGCACGGAACCAAGCATGTGACTGCGATACGAGAGCCGGGACGTCTTCGTAAAAGAACTAGATAGTGGCACAACAAAAGCCTCGCCGGCAGCCTCCAGCTCGACCTTCCGATCAGTGCCGACACTACCGAGGATACAAACAAACACGAGACGCCCCGGACGTCCGTCATGCCAGACACTCTTTTGATCAAAATGGCGACTAATCGATGCAAATCGACGCCACTACGAGATGACCATACAATGTACAATTACAAGTGGACAGCAACAGCACGGCCGGCTGAATTGAAGCGTCTCTGGGCTGCCGAAGTAGCGTGACTCACGTGATGGCGACAACTTGCAAGCACGGCTTCCTACGAACAAGGCACTTAATAGCCCTGTGATGGCCTGGAAGGCGCTGAGCGATCTTCGTAGGCCCCGTAGTTTCTTGCATGACTTCTGGAGCCGAAACTTTGGAAAGAGGGGCCTGAGGACCGAGGAAGGCACAGGCTGCGTAGCGCGGCGACGACAAGCGAATGAGAACCCCGCTAAAAGCTGGACCGTTCAAGTATTAAATCCCGGCAGAGCTCTCTCGCTCCTGCCTCCTCTTTCCCCCGCATCTCTGCCCGACCAATTTCTCTCCCTCTTTTACCTCTTTAACCTTCAAACATCATCAAACGACTTTTGAAAATTGGTAGGCAGACTCCCGTCACCTCGCTTCGGCCGCCTAACCTGCCTCCGTTCGTCCTCGTCAGCTAACAGCAGGGTATAGCTCTCTGCCCCTCCCCCACAATTTCATTCCCCCGCAAATCACTCGCCCACAATGGTCAAGGCCGGTAAGTGAAAGTTGGTGATGCTGGTGATGCTGGTGCTTCTGTTGTTGGGAGGCAGGTTGGGGCTTCACGGTGCATTGCTTTGTTGGCAGCTCTCTTTGACCAAGGCTGACCTCGCTAGTCGTCGCTGGTGCCGCTGGTGGTATCGGACAGGTATGTACTAAGCAAGCTCCGAACGGCCACAAAATGCCGAGATATTGACGTCTACCTCTTTCCCTAGCCGCTGTCGCTGCTCCTAAAGCTGTGCCCGCTCGTTGACGAGCTCGCTCTGTACGATGTGGTCAACACGCCCGGCGTGGCCGCGGACCTGTCTCACATTTCGTCCAACGCGGTAGGTCTCTTCCCTTGGTCCGGGTCTAGTGGCAAGTGTGCTCTTTGGAGTTGCTAATGCGGTATGCGGCATGTAGAAGGTGACGGGCTACCTGCCTGCCAACGAGGGTGCCCGTGCTGCCTTCAAGGACGCCGACGTCATTGTCATTCCGGCTGGCATTCCCCGTAAGGATCCCGTTCCTGTCACTACCATTGCTTTCGAGTCTGACAAGAACCTTCATGAACAGGCAAGCCGGGCATGACTCGGGACGATCTGTTCAACATCAACGCTGGCATCATCAAGGGCCTCATCGAGGTTGCTGCCGACGTGGCCCCCAAGGCATTTATCCTCGTCATCTCTAACCCCGTGAACTCGACCGTGCCCATCTCGGCCGAGGTGCTCAAGGCCAAGGGCGTTTTCAACCCGCAGCGCCTCTTTGGTGTCACCACGCTCGACATTGTCCGTGCCGAGACTTTTGTCGCCGAGATCGCCGGCAAGGCCAACCCCCAGGAGCTGACCGTCCCCGTCGTTGGCGGTCACTCTGGCGAGACGATTGTGCCCCTGTTCAGCCAGATCCAGCCGTCGGTCACTATCCCCGACGACAAGTACGATGCGCTCGTCAACCGCGTCCAGTTTGGTGGCGACGAAGTCGTCAAGGCCAAGGACGGTGCGGGCTCGGCCACCCTGAGTATGGCCTACGCTGGCTACCGGTGCGTCCAAGTCACTGAGCCACTTTCAGCTGTCAATTGAACTAACACGTCTAGCTTCGCCGAGAAGATCCTCAAGGCCCAGAAGGGCGCCAAGGGCCTCATTGAGCCGTCCTACGTCTACCTCCCGGGAATCCCAGGCGGCGCCGAGATTGCGAAGAAGACTGGCGTCGACTTCTTCTCTGTGCCCATCGAGCTTGGCGTACGAACCCATCTTTACAACCTATCTTTCTCGTACTCTTTACTGACTGTTTCTAGCCCGAGGGTGCTGAGAAGGCCATCGACCCGCTGGCCGACATCACCGAGAAGGAGAAGAAGCTTCTGGAGAAGGCTATCTCCGGTCTCAAGGACAACATTGCCAAGGGTGTCAAGTTTGCCCTGACGCCCGCGCAAAAGTGATGATCCCTCCCCTATTTGCCTCTCCAAGACCCGGCCCAACTTCCCCTTTGTGAAAACCACATAAAAAACACCTGGAAGACGTCCGGACGGCTTGCTAGCCCTTGCTTTCCAGTTTAAGAAAGTGAACTTGATCGGGCTCATAGATCCAAAATAAACGAAACACAAAGACACAAGACTCCAAAACCAAGCTTAAAACCACGTTGCTGATTTTCTTCTTTATCGTTTCGCTTTAGGTTGTGACTGGACCACGACGAGTGCGCGAAGGCGAACGAATGACCAGGATGAGCGGAAGAAGGAGCCACGATGAAGAGTGGACCAGATAGGGGCTGACTTGTCACATCATTCCGGCCTGGCCTCGGAGCTGAATGGTGGAAGGTTAGAAAATGGGCATTGTGGGGGGGACGAGGACGCCTCTATTTGCCTTGGTTCTAGTTAAGTAGTGCCACAATCTGTAGCCGGCGGTGGAGAAGAGAGATACAAAAAGATGGCCAAACGGGGCGAGAGGTTGGACAGGCTCTGCCTTGCAACAAGATGACACAATGATGGACAAACGCTGTATTACGCCAGGCAGTGCTCAAAGCAAAGAGGATGATTGTTCGTTGGGCTCGTTCATGCCTTGGCTGGCAACGTTTTGATCTGGAAGATGGCCCCGGGGAGCTCGCTGCTTTCGGCTTGGACGGTGGCGTTGATGCCCAGCGCCGCCAATGCGCCACGCACAATACCACAGGGGAACCAGAGGAACTGCAAGGTTAGCTGGATGTGGAGGCGTGCGTTCTGCGTAGAACAGGACACTCTTACCGGCTGCGCACGTACGACGGCCTGGCCGCCAGCCTCGGTGCTCATTCGTTGAAAGGGCCGGAAGGCGTTGTCGGTCAGGACGTAGACTCCCTGGGCTGTCAGTGTAAAAAGCGGATAGCAGTGAGATAATGGCCTACCCGGTGGTTGGTCTTGAGGTTGTCTACCTGCTTGCGGAAGACGAGGGTCCAGAGGTCCTTGCAAAGAAACTTGATGACGTCGAGCGTGTCGTGAAGGGGCGGTCGGTCACGAGAGAACCTAGGAGACATCAGCATAGATCTTCCGAGGCGCCATGCGCCCGGGCCTGCTCTCGTATCTAACCGTTCGACCAGTCCCTGCCCAACGCGGTATCCCAGCATGTCCAACCGGAACGACACGGCATCCTGCTCCTCCTCCTCGTCCAGCAACCGCCGCGATCCGGCACCACCGCTTGCCGCCCCGCCGGGCTCGCTCAGTCCGGCACCACCACCGCCGACGACCGCCGCCGCCGCCGCACTCCGGGCTGTCTCTGACGAAGCGCCTGTGGCCGGTGGGGGACCACCGCCTGTTGTGGTGGAACCTCCTGCGGCGGCGGCGGCGGCGGCGGCAGCGGCGGCAGCGGAGGTTGGTGGTGCGCCCGGCACGCCGGCCTCGGAGGCAGCCACGGCCAGGGACCGGGCCTGTGCGTCGGCCTGCCGTTCGTTGGTGATGCGGTAGGCCATGGGGACGAGCTCGATGAAGAGAAAGTCGAGGCAGGAGGAACTGAGGAATGACGCCGACGGGTCGGACGCGTTGTAGGGCGGGAGGACGGGATCAAATGACATGGTGAAGGAGAAGTGGAGGGATGCTGTCGTTGTGGTTGTCGCTGTCGCTGTGGTTGTCGCTGTCGCTGTGGCTGCCGGTCGGTCTCGGGGCGACTGTCAGTCGTCGGTCGTCGGCTGTCTCCTCTCAGCTCCCTTTCCCAGGTGGCTGGCCGTACACTGGTCAAATGCCAACAGCTGGGTCTTTGTGTCTATCCGCTGCTTGCCGATCTTCCTGATTGCCGTGTCCCAGAGACAGTAGGTTCCCCAGACGAATAGCCCGGCAAGTTGGATATGGAGCTGGCCAGCGCAGTGCAGCTAAGCGGGGCAGTCCCACCGCTTTTGTGTCGCGCTGATATAAGATTAGATCACATGTCGAGAGTTATACCCACCAGCAAAAGGCAGAACTATATTCTTGTAAAACAGTTTCTATTTACTCTTTTGCCCAATTCTAAGACCGCGCATTCCCCATTTCCATCCAGCTTTCCCTTCCTGTCGTAGTTCCCTCTCCCTGTACCCATGCGCCAGGAGCATGCAGGACTGTAGACGGCACCTAAACAAAGACAAAAGGGGGAATATGTAAAAAGCGACGATATATGCCTCTGTGATGTACAACCGGGAGGAAAATAGAAAACAAAAAAAAAGAAAATACCCCCGTGCAATTCCCCCCTTGTATCCCCTCCCACCCGCAAAATGCATGTCCGAATAGTGCAACGCTGACAACTTTGTGTCCCAAAAAGCAAAAATAAGAGACTTTTCTATATCGCTGTGTTGAATGGAAGAGCGGGCGAAAAGCCGCGGACCGACGTGTTTTGCCGCTTCACTGGTGGTGGCTGTGCGTCATCCTCATCGTCGCTGAGCGTCAGGTCAATGACTTCGTGCGACCGCTTGCTGCCCGCGTGGACGGGCGTGGCCGTGGCGTCGCGGTAGGCGCCGGTTGACGCGGTGCTGGCCCGGCCAACGCTCTCGCGCAGTCCGCTGGCGCCATGGCGGCTCAAAAAGTCGTCCTCGTCGAGGAGGCTGGTGTCAGCTCGTTTTGGTGTGGAGGGCGCCTCGCCGTTTGTGGGCTTTTCCAAGTGCCAGGTGCCGTCCGGGTCGATGGTGATTTGGTCCTGGTCGCTGGGGGTGTTGGACAAGATCTCCTTGACGTACTCGTCTACTGCCAAGGACTCGAACGGGGCGGGGTTGCTGCAGACGGGACACAGCCACTGGGGCCCTTGTTCCTGGAGCTGCAGGTAGGACGTGGCGTCGAAACATTGAATGTGCTTGCAGGTGGTGGAGCGAATCGGCAGCGAGAGACGCATGTACGACAGGGGGCACTTGAGGGAGAGGACCTGCGATGTGGCGACAATGTCGGGATCCTGCGCCTGTCGTGTCACTGTGCGCTGTTAGAGGCCAGCAGAGACGGGCGTCTGGCACGTGCTTGCGATGACGTACCTTCGCGGATGACCGAGGCCTTGGTGATACGCGCCCTCCGCTCAATCACGCCAGCCAGCGCTGTGGGCGTGTGTGTCTTGCACAGATAGAGCGCTAGGTAGAAGCGCTGCGCGGCGGTTAGTATGTACGTGAGCAGAGTGTGAAAAAGAGCGAAAAAGAGCAAGAGAGAGCAGCCGCTTGCCTTGGCAGTCAACGCGTATGTGAACTCGAGCACATTGTTGTAGTTTGGCGGCTTGAGTCGGAGCAAACTGGTAATATCGACGGGCCGTGTCGAGCCTGGCTTGTTCTTGAGGCCGCGCAGGTTCGCCTTGACTTCGCCGCCATTGATTTTGATTTCGCACTGATAGGGGAAAGCAATGTCCTGGACGCCGATGTTGCTGGCGGCGCAAAAGATCATGACGCGCAGCGCTGGGTCTAGCAGGCAGCGCTGCAGCTCGGGAAAGGCGGCGGTGCGGATCTGGACTGGAGTGCTGTTGCGGTGTTGGGGCATTGGCTCACATTGGCGGACGTCGCCGAGCTGGGCATCGATCTCATAGAACGGGCTGGACTTGAACTGCAGGCCTGGGCGGTCCAGTTAGAACGCGACAGCAAAGACGGGCCAAGGGCGACTCACTGCGGTGGTTGTGTGCCGGTCGTTGACCAAGATCGCCACCGAGGCCAGGGCTCCCGCCGTAGACGCCGGCGCCGTTTCCGTTGCCGCTGCCGCTGCCATTGCCGGCTCCGTTGTAGGGAGAGGATACGGCATAGGACGGCGAGGGTGGAAGGGGGGAAGAATAGGGGTACATGCGATAGTTCAAGGGAGGGTTTCCGGGAACGGAGCTGAGTATGCTGGAGATGTTGGCTTGGAGGCTGACAAACTTTTGCGGGTTGGGATCTTGGAAGGCGGAGTCGATGACTGTACGAGAGAAGAGGTCAGCAGGAGGGTTATGGGAGGAGAGGGACGGAGCGATAAAGCGGCGGAGCGGCGCATACGGTTGATAATTCTTTTCTGCAGGTCGGCCTTGTTGCCTGACTTGGCCAGATGGTTGGCAACACAGATGCTGACCAGATCCCTGTTCTTCAGCATCTGGATGGTGCAGACCAGCCGGTCGATGTCTTCGCGGTTCGCCATTGTTGACGGGGATGGAAGTAACGGCGGCGTCGGACGTGCGAGCGGCTAGAGAATGCAGAGACGGGACACGGCGTCGGTGGAGCAAAGTGCCCGCCTTTGCGACTGCACGTCTTCACGTGTTCACGCGGCGCGGGAACGTGTCGCAGGCAGACGGCGGCCAGACGGACCGAGATGTCGAGGGACCGAGAGGCCGGGGTGGACAGGGGCGGACGGGGGGGCGGCGTGCTGCCTCTGACCAGACCGCGCAGAGTTATGTCTGGCAAGCGCTCGGGCGTCGGGCAGCCTTGTTGTCGGAGCAGGCGTGAGCATAGAGAGACAAATGAACTGTCAGATCGTAACGCCGGAAGGCTGTAGGTTGGGGGCGGTTTGAAGAGAGAAGGCGGTGTGGCAAGGCAGATTGGGGCAGCGCGGGAAGAAGTACTACTGGGCGGAATGTGGGCGCGAGGTACTTCTTTGTGAAGCGGCAGAAAAAAGTGATGTAGGCTAAGAAAAAAAAGTAGAGGCAGAAAAGCGAAGGACCAGCAGAACCAGAGAAGCACCGACTTCGCACACAACTCCCACGCCGTCCACATTCACCTACGCGACACAATGGCCAAGAGTGCGCGCGCGAGTTCGCGCAAGAACAACAACCAAAAGCTCAAGAAGAATGTGTTTGGGCCCGTCGAGGCGGCACGCACCGAACGGCTGTCGGCCAAGCTGATGGAACTGGTCAAGCAGCAGGTGCCCGAGGCGCCGGCCAAGAAAACAAAGGAGGCCAAAGACAGTGCCGATGCCATGGATGTGGCAGAAGGTGGGTGTTGTCTGGTGCCTGTCGAAGCAGCGCATACCGACATGGACTGACCAAACAGGCGCAGACGAGCCGACGCCGAGCAACCAGCTGCAGGAGGAGAACACAGGGTGTAAGCACCACCGCGGGCTCTTGTTCTTTTGTGCCTTTGCCCTACTGACCAGACAGCTATGGACGTCGACGCGGCACACACGGCCAAGCTGGGGCGGAAGCGGATCGAGAAGCGCAAGGTGTACAAGTCGTCGATTGTGTTCCGCAAATACAAGGACGGCCCGTCCAGGAAGCGGCGGTGATGTGCCGAGAAAATTGGGCAGAGGAGGCCCTGCGAGGACGACGTATCTTCAATATAACGACGTTACGACCTGGGATGTGTGACTTTGGTGCAACGCGCCGCCTTTGGGCGTGACTAATAACGTAGACAGTGGGGCCGTGGAACCGCTGCAGCTTGCGGCTCAAGCTCAATGGCCTTTTCTTTCGCCGCGTGAAGCCAACTGGCCCCACGACGTCTGACACGTCCAGCCACGGCCGTGAACGCGCATCTCTCTCTCGTTCTCGCAACCGCCATGGAGGGCGGGGTCAGCTTCCGGATAGTCGCTCGGTTCAGTTCTTGAGGATTCCTCACGTCTTTTTCCGCCCATCTTCGCCCGGCTCGACTTTCTTTCGCAGCGCCACTTTCCTTCCGCTCGTCGTTTTGTGCAACACCATGACGGACCGACCGCGTCGCTCCCTCGTGGCGGCCCTGCTCCTCGTGGCAGCCAATGTGCTACTCCCCCTCTCGGTGGCCGTGTTCGCCAAGGGCTTCTTCCCGTACAAGCCGCTGCTGCCGGGTCTCGCCCAATATGCCGACGTCGGCTACGGAGCGCCGGCGGCGGCGCCCTTTGACCGGGTCATCTTTATGGTTGTGGATGCGCTGCGCAGCGACTTTGTGTATACGGCCAACAGTGGGTTTGAGTACATGCAGTCGTGAGTTTGTTTCTGTGTTCTGTACTTTTTCCACTGTTCTCTCTCTTCTCTCTCTCTAACAGGCAGACTCATCCGAAATGGCGAGGCCGTCCCGTTCACGGCCCATGCCGGGGCACCCACCGTGACCATGCCGCGCATCAAGGCGCTGACAACCGGCTCGACCCCGTCCTTTCTCGATGTCGTGCTCAACGTCAACGAGGGCGACCAGTCGTCGTCGCTGGCAACGCAGGACACGTGGCTGGCGCAGATGCGGGCCAAGGCCGAAGCCAGCGACCACGGCGGCCTCGTGCTGTGCGGTGACGACACGTGGCTCAAGCTCTTCCCCGGCATGTTTGCGCGCGCCGACGGGACGACGAGCTTCTTCGTGTCCGACTTCACCGAGGTGGACGCCAACGTGACGCGCCACGTCGCCGCCGAGCTCGCCCGCGACGACTGGAGCGTGCTGGTGCTGCACTACCTCGGCCTCGACCACATTGGCCACAAGGGCGGCCCGCACAGCGCGCACATGGTGCCGAAGCAGCGCGAGATGGACGCTGTCGTGCAGACGATCCACGCCGCGCTGGCGGCGCAGACCGGGCCGCACCAGAACACGCTGCTGGTCGTCGCGGGCGACCACGGCATGAATGAGGCCGGCAACCACGGCGCGTCGTCGGCCGGCGAGACGTCGCCCGCCCTCGTCTTTGTGTCGCCCCAGCTCCAGGAGCTGGCCGAGGCCGACGGGCCGTTGACCGTTCCCCTCCCGCCGCGCGACGACTTTCGCTTCTACCAAACGGTCGAGCAGGCCGACCTGGCCCCGACGCTGGCGGCGCTGCTCGGCTTCCCGCCGCCCACCAACAGTCTCGGGGCCGTGATCCCGGCCTTTTTGCCGCTGTGGTCGCCGCACGACCAGGCGCACATTTTGCTGCAGAACGCGCACCAGCTGCAGGGCGTGTTGGCGGCGGCCTTTGGGACCGCTCTTTTTGCGACGGACCGCGACTGTGCGTCCCCACAGGCAGACCTGGACGCGCTCGGGTGCCTGTGGCAGACCATTGTACGCGATGCGCCGCCCGCCGGCGATCTGGACGGCGCGTGGACCGCAATGGTCACAGACGTGGGTTTTCTTTCCCCCCCCTTTTCCTCCTCCTTCCAGCTAACCGGCAGTGGCTCTGCATGGCCCAAGAGACCATGAGCGGCATGGCCAGCGACTATGACGTGTCCAAGCTCGGACTCGGTGTGGCCGTCGCGACGGCTGGTCTCGGTCTCGCCGTGGTGGCGGCCGTGCTTCTGGGCACCGCCGCCGAGGACCGCCGACGCAGCACGGTCACAACGGTCGGCCCGTTGGCCGGCCTGACTGCTGCCTACGGCGCCATGATGTTTGCCAGCAGCTACGTCGAGGAGGAGCACCACTTTTGGTACTGGGCGACGACGGCGTGGGTGGCGGTGGCCGGCCTGCGGCAACTGGCCGCGGTGTCGTCGCGCGCGGCGCAGCGGCGCGTCGCCCTCTTTAGCCTGGCGGCACTAGCGGCTGTGCGGCTGACGCGGGCATGGAACCAGACGGGCCAAAAGTATGCTGGCGCGCCCGACGTGGTCAAGACGTTTGTGCAGCCGCAGCCGGCGTTGCTGTGGCTGCTGGTCGGGGCGACGTACGGGCTGCTGGGCGTGCGGCTGGCGCAGGGACTCGGCGGGCCGCGTGCGCGCCGGCCGCTGTCGCCTGGGTGGACGGCCGCAGCCGTGTCGCTGCTCGTGGCGGTGGCCGGTGCGTTCAAGCTCGTCTTTGCGCTCTCCGATGCGCCCGAGCTCGTGGGCGGCTTGGCGCAGCCGCTGGCGGCGCTGTGTGCGCGCAGCGGCGTCTCGCTGGTGGCCTGGGCCCGCGCCGTCTTTGTCGGCCTGGGCGTGGCCGCCGTGGTGGGCTGGCGGCAGCGGTCCGGTATGTCGACCCCCTTTGTTTGGTTTCTTTCTCCCAGCTGCCCCCCCCCCTTCTAACCCCCCACCCTCCTCTCCCAGCCAAATCCCTCCTCGCCGTGTACGGCCTCCTCGCCGTCACGCAGTCGCGGCCCGCCAACGTGCCGCTCTTTCTCCTCGCCGACGTCGTCTTGGTCTTTCTCGCCCGCCTCCAGCACGCCGGCACGCTCGCCGCGGCCGACCGCACGACGGCCACGCTGCTGCTGCAGTACGCATCCTTCTTTGCCCTCGGCGGCACCAACGCCATCTCCAGCGTCGACCTGTCGTCGGCCTACAACGGCATCGCCGGCTTCTCGGCCCCGGCCGTCGGACTGCTCATTTTTGTCGGCAACTGGGCCGCACCCATCTACTGGGCCTTCGCGGGCGTCGTCCTGCTGCCGCATGGAACTCCTGCTGCCTGGGCCCGCCACGTCGCCCTGCTGACCGTCTTTGCCGCCGCCAGCAGCGCCGCCGTCATGGCCGCCTGCACGGCGCTGCGCACGCATCTCTTTGTCTGGACAGTCTTCTCACCCAAGCTGCTCTACTGTGCTACGTGGACGCTCGGCATGCACCTCGGCGTCAACGTCCTACTCGGCGGACTGCTGCATGCCGTGGGCAGGTAGATGCATAGAAAAAAAGCAGTCATTTCATGCTACTTCAATACAAAATACACGATTAGTCATCCAACAGGTCGTCCACCAGCGAATTGTCCGTCTGCGCCGTGACGTCTCCCACCGTCTCCGCCATGGTCTCGTCGGCGCTCTCCTCCTTGACACCTAGCGACGCGCCCCGGCTAGCACCTCGCCGGCCGCCGGCCGCCTGGTCGAGGCTGTTGACAATCTTGCCCAGACTGACGTGGATCTTGTAGAGCGCATTGCGGCTGGTCGCGTCGGCCAGCAGCTGGGCGTCGACGGCGTCGGCCACGTCGGCGTAGAGCGCCCGGATCTTGTCCTCGCTCGACGCTGGCGAAATGTACAGCTTGCCGAGAAGGGGCGCGAGACTCTTCTTTTCGTCCTCTGCGTCGTTAGTCACGTGACAATATGGAAATACCAAAGCCAGAAAGAACACAAGAGAACACACGTACTGCTGGCATTCCCTGCAAGCCGCCCCAGGAGCGCCGCGCCCAGGTCCAGGTGCACGTCCCCGTTGATCGCGGCCCCCTGGCCGGCCCCGTAGCACTTGCGCGGGTCCGTCCAGTCGACCAGGCAGGCGCCGACGGTGCCCAGGCTGACCATTTCGGCGCCGACGTCGGCATCGTCGTCCTCGAGCCCCTCGCGAACGCTGTAGAGCGCATGCAGCGCATCGGGCGCCACGGCCGCCATCAGCGCCTGGTTCTCGGGCCGCGACAGGCAGAAGACAGGCAGAAAGTAGTTGAGTGCCTGTCGCACCGCCTGGTTGGCCGCGCTGGCCGGCTCAAAGTAGGCCACGACCAGGGTCCGTAGCAGCTCGCCGGCGACGTCGGGATCCGTCACGACGCGCCCCAGCAGCAGCTTGGCCACGGCGACGACAGCGACGGCCTGCACCTCGGGCGGTCGCGCACCGGCCCGCACAGCGCGCACGTACAGCCGCAGCAGCGCCGCGTTGGCCGACAGCAGCTCGGCGCCGTGGACGTTGAGCATGTCGGTCAGGATCTGCAGCGCCGTCTTCTGCAGCGCCGCGTGGCCCTTGCTGTAGAAGCGCATAAACACCTCGAGGTTCTCCTCCGCCAGCGACCGGTCCAGCAGCGCGCACAGCCCCAGACACACCAGCCCGCGCTCACGCACCGGCGCCTCGTGGCTGCGCACCGCCGGCACCACCAGGTTGTTCAGCATCGCCACCAGGTGGTCGTTTTGCTGCAGGCTGCCCGCCACGTTCGACAGCATGCACTGTACAATATGCAGGCACTTCATGTTGATCACAATCTCCTTGATCGCCTGTGCCTGCGCCTGCTCCTCCGTCAGCCCGCCCATCGCTTTCGCTGCCGCCGCCGCCGCCGCTGCTGCCGCTGCCGCTGCCGTCGCCGTGCTCGCGTCGCTGACGGCCGACCGTGCCGAGTGGAAGCTGTCCTCCTCCGTCGCCGGGCCCTCGTTCGTGTCCACGTCGTCCAGGATCGTGTCGTGCACGTCCGCCACCGCCTCCAGCACCACGCTGCAGAACTCGCGCTCGCCCGCCGCGTCCGGCGCGCAAATGTCCCGCAGCACGTCCACCGTCAGCCGCGTCACCTCGTCCGGCAGCGCCGCCGTCGACAGGCTCTGCCGCAGGAGCGCAAACATCTTACGTCGGCCCACCTCGTCCGAGTAGTCCAGCGTCAGCGCAATGTGCAGCAGCTGCTCCACGATAAACTCCTGTTCCACCGTATCCTCCTCATCCTCTTCCGCGTCGCCGTCCTCGGCCTCCTGCGCGTCTGCCCGTGCAATCGCGTCCACCAGCACCTTGGTGTACCGCTCCAGGTAAAACGCCAGCTTTGTCACCTCGGGCAACTTCTCCTCCACCAGGTACTCGTATTTGCCGTCCGCGCTGCTCCGGCAAAAGTCGTTGAAGCTGCGCACCAAAAACACCGACTCCGCCGAAAGCGTCTCCCAGAACCCGTCGTCAAACGTCACCGCCTCCCGGTAGTCCGGCCGGCCCTCCCAGAAGCCCCGCATCGCCTCCAACGCCACCCCGTCCTCGCCCCCCGCGTTGACCACGTCGATGCGCTCCAGCAGCTCTAGCAGCCCGTCAAAGCTGGGTCCTGTCTGCTTGGCCTCGCCTTCACCGGCTTCCTCCTCCTCGCCCGCGCCTGCGCAGTCTTCGATCCAACGCTCCCGGAACAACCGTCCCGCCGCCTTGCGCACGTTCTCGTCCCGGTCACGCAAGCCCCAGCGCAACAGCTTCTCGCGCATCGACAGTGACAGGTGCCGGAAGTCGCCCAGGGCTGGCAGCAGCCGCGCATACACGGCCCGTCGCGTCGCCGCGTCCGCGTCCCGCGCCCGCTCCAACAGGTACGGCAGTGTGTGTGGCAGGATCGGCAGGTTGATCAGCAGCGACCGCCGCACGTCGGCGCTCGGATCGTTTTGCAGCACCTCCAGCAGCCGGTCGAGCAGTCCCCGCGACGACGCCGCCGCCTCGTCGTCGCTGCTGGCGTCTGAACCCGACGCCGCCTCAGCCGCGTTGCCCGCCAGCCGTCCCAGGCCCAGCACGGCCTGCGCCCGCACCATGGCCTCCTTGTCGCGCACGCGCCGCAGCAGTCCCGTCCGCAGCCGCTGGAAGAGGTCGTCGTCAATCGCGTCCAGCGAGTTGACAATGTGCGCCACCAGCTGCGTCGTCCGGTACCGCACCGACTTGTCCTTGGCCGTCAGCCGCGGCAGCAGCGCGTCGACCAGCTCGCCCGTCAGCCGCGTCCCAGGGGTCTCCGGCATGGTGCTAGCATCCTCGTCGACTTCCCCGAGCAGCTCATTGTCCTTTTCAATGGCCTGCCGCAGAAACAGGCCCACGAACCGGACCACACGGTCGCCCACCGCCTCGGCCTTGCGCACCGGCAGCACACGCAGCACGCACCGCACGAACTCGCCGTTAAAGTCGTCTTCGTGGAACGCGCTCGCCTCCTGCTCGGCTGCGCGCACGCTCGTCGGCTCGTAGCAGCACGCCTCCTGCAGTTTGCGCAGCGTAATCGCCAGCTTGCGGTGTGCTGCCGTGTTCTTCTGCGCCTCCCGGAAGACTGCCACCACCTTGGCCCGCAGCGCGCTGTCCGGTGCCTCCTCGGGCACTTCGATTTGCGCCGCCGACGACGCCCGCGACGCGATCGATGCTCTGGTCGAATTCAGCGTGGCCGAAGACGCCTTGTGCGAGACGGCTGCCGCCGGCCGGCCCGTTTTGGATCTTACGGGCATTTTGTGTGCGTATGCGTGTCGAATGTGTGGTCGATATAGAAGACCGCAAATCAATTTGTCGCGTGGCGGCAAACTGCAAAGCCTCGAAAGGCATAAAGAGGGGTCAACAAGATGGCAACGGTTGTTTATTTTGGTCCAGTTACGGTCTAGCGCATTATGAATTTACATCACGTGGAGATAAGCTATATTGATTGTGGTCCACTTTATTTTTTTCATCGACCAAAAAAGTTTGGAAAAGTTACCTGCAAATTCAACACGCCGCACTTTCTGCAGCACTCAACCACCAGAATGGCCAAATCTGTTACACAAAAGAGAAGACGGGAGGCCGAGGCTGACCAGGAACGGCGCCACGAGACAGATCTTACCACCGACAGCGACGTTCCGGTGGCGGCCCCGCCGCCCAAGAAAGCCCGTGTCGAAGAGCGTCGATCGATTTTTGTCCGCTCGCTGCCGCCGACGGCGACGAGCGAGAAGCTGACCGAGTACTTCTCCGAGCACTTCCCCATCAAGCACGCTACCGTCGTCACGGACCCCAAGACCAAGGAGTCACGCGGCTACGGCTTCGTCACCTTTACCGACGCCGAGGATGCCCGGGCCGCCAAGGAGAAGCTGGACAATGGCCTGCTCGACGGCCGCCGTCTGCGGCTCGACATCGCCGAGCCGCGGCATCGGCCCGGCGCCAACAGTGGCGGCAAGATCAGCGGCGGGGCGGCGGGTGCGGCGGCGGCGGCGACCAAGAAGAAGCGCGAGGAGGACCTGGCCGAGGCGCGCAAGGCGCCCAAGCTGATTATCCGCAACCTGCCATGGAGCGTCAAGACGTCGGAAGACCTGACGAACCTGTTCCGCATGCACGGAAAGGTCAAGTTTGCCGATCTGCCGCAGGCCAAGGGCAAGATGTCGGGCTTTGGCTTTGTCACGATGCGCGGACGCAAGAATGCAGAGGCTGCCATGGCCGCCATCAACGGCAAGGTAGTCGATGGACGGACCGTGGCCGTGGATTGGGCAGTGGACAAGCAGACGTGGGACCTGCAGAAGGAGGGGGCTACGGAGGGCGCAGAGGAGGCCAAGAGCGAAAAGGTCAAGAGCGAAAAGAAGGAGAAAAAGGGCGAGAAGGGCGACAAGGACAAGAAAGACAAAAAGGCCAAGAAAGAAAAGGACGAGGATAAGAGGGAGGAAGATGAAGAAGCGGACGAGGACATGCGCAACTTTATGAAGAATGTCCTTCACAACCTGGAGGACGAAGAGAGCGACAAGGATGAGGACGGTGAGGACGGTGAGGACAAGGAAGGCGAAGATTGGGAAGATGAAGAGGACGAGGACCAGGACGAGGACCAGGACGAGGACCAGGAAAAGGAAAAGGAGGCGCCCAAGAAGACGCTCACGACTGACAACTCAACAACCGTTTTCATCCGCAACCTACCCTTTACCTCCACCGACGCCGAGCTCAAGACACAGTTTGAAAAGTTTGGCGCCGTCCGGTACGCCCGCATTGTCATGGATCGCGCGACCGACCGGCCGGCCGGCACGGGTTTTGTGTGCTTCTTCGACCAGGACGTGGCGCGGGAGTGCGTGCGAGGCGCGCCGCGGCCGACGGCCAAGACGGGTCCGGCGGCGGCGGCGGCAGCGGCTGCGACGGCCGCTCTGGGCAAGCGGTCGGTGCTGCAGGACGAGCGCGTGGACCGCGACGGCCGGTACACGCTCGATGGCCGGGTCCTGCAGGTGGCGCCTGCGGTCAGCAAGACGGAGGCGGCGCAGCTGGCGACGGACGGGCCGGGCGCGTTGCGGCTGCGCGAAAAGGACAAGCGGCGGTTGTACCTGCTGAGCGAGGGCACGATTGCGGCCGGCACGCCGCAGTACGCACTGCTGGCGCCGAGTGAGGTGCAGATGCGCGAAGCCAGCGCGAAGCAGCGCGCGGCCATGGTCAAAAGCAACCCGAGCCTGCACCTGAGCCTGACGCGGCTGGCCATTCGCAACATTCCGCGGCACATTGACTCCAAGGGCCTCAAGGAGCTGGCGCGCCGCGCCGTGGTCGGCTTTGCCACCGACGTCAAGAACGGGCAGCGCGAGCCGCTCTCACGCGAGGAGCTGGCGCGCGGCGGACAGCTGGACCGCGAGGGCGAGCAGCGGCGGCGGGCCAAGGGCGTCGGCGTCGTCAAGCAGGCCAAGATCGTCTTTGAGTCGGAGCAGGGCTCCAAGGTGGCCGAGGGCAAGGCTGGCGACAGCAAGGGGGCCAACGGGAAAGACGGAACAGGCGCAACGACGGGCCGCAGCCGCGGCTACGGCTTCGTCGAGTACTGGTCGCACCGCTGGGCGCTGACGGGCCTGCGCTGGCTCAACGGACACCCGGTCAAGAGCCAGGATGGCTCCAAGACGCATCGGCTGATTGTCGAGTTTGCCATTGAGAACGCCAACGTGGTAGCGCGGCGCAAGGTCAACGAGGAGCGTTCGCGCAACCCGCAGCTGCGAGTCAAGCCGGACGGCGAGAGCAAGGGTAGGGAGGCCAGGGATGCCCAGGAGAAGGAGGCCAGGCCGGCCAAGGTGCCCAAGGCGGGCAAGGTGGCCAAAGAGGGCGAAGGCAAGGCCCGCCGGGGAGGCAAAGGCAAAGCCAAGGCAGCCAGGGAGGACAAGGCCGACGCGGGTGCGGCGCAGGTCTCCAGCGATGACGTCAAACCGTCGAAAAAGGCCAAGATGGACGCCAAAATGGCAATGCGGCAGCAGATTATTGGGCGCAAGCGGCAGATGCGCAAGAAAAAGGTGGTTGCGAGAAGGGGCAAATAGCGGATAGAGCAGTTGATTTGGCTGAAACAAGCATTTACACGGCGTACTGGTGTACCTGTTGGGTTCCTACGGGGAGGCCGCGAGGCGTGCGGTGCACAAGCAGGCGCACATGCGCAAACTCTGCCGATCGGATGAACCGAGCGACACAAGTCCCACGTCGACGGCTGGGCTTGCCGTCTCCTGTCTGATTTTCGATCCACGACGGGAGGCACGGCGTGTCGTGGTGGCGAAGCAGGACTTGTCGCTGGGTTGTGCACCGAGGAGGAGAGGGATAGAGAGCTGAAAATGTAGCGAGAAGTGAAGCACAAGATCTTGCTGATAGGATTTCTCTGCTGTGCTTTGAGTCATCACTTGCCCGTTGTAGGACCAGCAGCGTCCCAACGCACCTTCCTCAGCTCTGATCGGGTGGCACGGCTGCCTGTGAATGTTGCGTGTTCTGGTCGCGCCTGCCTCCCGTTGTAGCAGCTGCACATGGGGCCGCTCTTGCCCGTTCCCGATCGCAAAGGTTCCACCAGGGCTGACCGTCTTTTCCAGAAGTGCATGTCATTGAGATAGAAGACTGTCGCCGCCTGGCCATGCTATAAGAGTCATGGGGCGCCTCGACCATTCGACATTTTGCCTATCTTCACAGCCACTACTTATTCCACCTCCACATGGCGCTCTTCGTCCTTGCCGTCTTCGCCCTCACCGCAGCCATCGCGACGGGCTGTCATGCCGCTCCGCACAAGGCAAAGCCTCTGGCCGAGAGAGCCCAGTTCAGCTTCCAGCCGTTTGAACTGTCCGATGTCGTACTCGCCTGTTCACGGACCAATGCGTCTTCGCTCTTCTCCTGCAAGCTCCAGTGTACGTCGGCCTGGTTCCTTGTCTGTCTATCCTGCTGACCCCCAGTCGACTGGTCTGACCCGAACTCGGTCAAGGAGAACACGGTGACATCGTGCTCCTGCGCCTACTCCTGGCAATGGGACGGCGTGGCGGCCGCGAGCGGCATCAACAACACTTTTGACAATGTCAACTTTCACGTCTGCACCAACAACGTCACGTCCATCTTTGAGATGCGTGTCAACTCCTTTACGGACCCGTCCAACCTGACCCTCTTCATGAGCCACTATTACAAGGACAGCTCGTGAGTGGCGTCTCTTCTGCCACACCGTGTGCTGTTCACTGACTCCAAGTCGACAGTCTCTGGGGCCCGCCCTACCTCTTTGCTCGGACCTGGGCTGCGCCGACACTCAACCTAACGCACGAGCGACTCGAGGTCCAGTCCATGGCCTTCTATGCAGCGGGCCCCGTTACGGCCAACATCACCGGCTTGGATGACTAGGGTCGGGTGAAGGAGCTTGGGGCGGTCGGACAACATTGACAACCGTACGCGACCATTTCACTCTGAGAAACAATGAGAAATAGAACCCAATGTACGCACCCCCTAAAGCGAGAGCAGGCCAGCCTTGTGTAAATGAAATTTATTCTCGTATGTACATCCTCCGGACCGCCGCTGGCCAGCGAACTACTCGGCACGTAAGAATCCGCCACGCTCTGCCTATTCCAGAGGGTAGGACGTCTGGGGAAGCGACTCGAGGTGTTTCCGGTGGTGCTCGTTCGCCTAAAGGTTAGCCGATAGGCAGATGAGGTACAAAGGAAGAGACAACGCACATAAGGCGTGCCGCAGTAGCCGCAGGCGCAGATCTGTGGCTTGTCCGTGTTGATGAAGATGCGCGGGTGACCGTGCGGGCCGCCGCCGCCATCACACGACACAATGCGCTCGTGCGTCCACCGCACCGGCTGCTTGTGGATCAGCTCCATGGCCGAGTATGGTTGTGGCTGCTTCGTAAAGTCCGTCTGCTCGAACCGCGGGCCCGTCATCGCCTTGTCGCGCGCCTGCTGGTTGCGCGTCCACACGCCCGCCCGGTTGGGCGCCTGCTGCAGCGCCACGCCATCGGCCGGCGTACCCGTCGTCTGCGGTGTCAAAGGCGTGGTCTCGGTCGTCGTTGCTGTCGCTGTCGTCGTCGCCGTCGAGGCGCTCTCCTGCGCCCGACTCGCCGTCATGGCAAACGTCCGCCGGGCCGCCGCCGCCGCCAGCAAGCCCCGGCTGCCCGTTCGTAGTCTCGCCGCCGCCAGCATTTTTGGGTGAATGCAAAAGGAGTTCCAAACTGAGATAGTGCCGCCAATTGGACGTGGTCGAGGCGATAGCCGGTGCAGTAGAGGGCGGCTTCGTCACGAAAAGCGGACTCGCTTCGGTTTCTCAATCACCAAACCGAATTGCCAGGCTTGCGGTTGGCCGGCTGGGCCGAGTGGCCCCAGCCGCGGAAAAAACAATCTGCCGCTCCGTAACAGACCCAATTTTATTTTTCACTTTTGGCTTGCGACGAGTCGCAGAAAGTGCAGAGAGGAACTCTTCTGCGGCGCCGATCGTTGGGAGACGTGTTGTTCTTCTGTTTCCTTGTGCTTCTAACTCAGGTGTGCCGACATTCTAGCACTATACCAACAACTACATATACAGCAACATGGCATCCCAGTCACCAAAGGCAACGCCGCAGCGGCCGGCCACGTCGCGCCTGCTGGCGATGAAGTTTATGAACAGACTGGGCGCGTCTGCCGACTCTTCGCCGGCGCCGCCTTCTCCCCTGGCACTGTCCGAGCCGTCTACTCCGCTATCCACGCTGGCGACATCCAAGAAAAATGGCCACGACGAGGGCGATGACCAACGGTCGGCGAAACGACGGCGAACACTCGACGCAGTCGAAACCACCCCCGACAGCGACATGTTGGGCGAGAACAGCGCCGTGTCGATGGCTGAAATAGAAGCGTCCATGAAGGCGTCTATGAGCGCGGAGGAGAGCCGTCGCCAGGCGGCCGTCAAGAAGCGGGCCGCCGAGCTGGGCGACGAGCAGTGGACGTGGAACGCGCCCCTGCCGCCACAGATTGCGACCAAGATAGCGGCAGCGACCACGGCAGCCCGGTCACGGACCATGGCGTATGCGTCAGTCATGCGTGTCGGCTTTGCCGAGATTGACAACGTGGACCAGAGCGGCGAGGCCGAGCCGACGAAACCGAGAATCATGCGATTCAATATGAAGAGCAAGGCAAGTCCGCCATGCGACACTGTTGGCATGAGATCCAGAGGCAATGCATAGAGTACTGACAGCTATAGGCCTCGGACGGCGCAGATGGGGCGGGCGACGACGACGCGCAAGAGGACGGGCCGCTGTCGAGCCTCGGCGGTTCACGAAAGCGGTCGCGGTCTGATGCGGGCGGACAGCGCAAGAAGGAGGCTCAGACGAAGCTGAAGAACCTGACGTCCCTGTCGTCACAGGGCGGACAGAATACGATGAAATGCCACCGGTGCGGCCGGTCGGGCCACAAGGCCGTCAACTGCCCATCGTCCAATCCGCAGAGATCGGGCTCAAAGTCCAAGAAACGATGAGCCGGTAGAGACAGGGGATAAGCCTTTCCGAGCCTACTGCTGATGCATTTCATAGAACGTGCAGGATTTGGCCATGCTGCTGCGCCACGCAGCTGTATTCTTGGAACTCTGTGGATTGGGCCCCCTTGCATGGCCTGGACAGAGGTGAGACGCGCTCACCGACTGTTCTGTATTTTCAGGACGCGAGAGCACTGCGTGCCATCGCCCTACAAACGGTGTAGACACGCTGTGAAAGTGTCTGGCCAAATTCGGCGTGTAAATCCAGACAGTCGTACTCTATGCTGTACACAATGCCGCACGAGCGAGTCGCGAGACGTACATAGTACGACGCGCATCAACGTATTATGAGAAGCGATAATAGAGGGTTTCTTTTTATGAGATGATATGATATTTAGTGATTCAAACAAAACAATATTGCGACGTTCCCCTGCACTCAGGCGGACAGACCCGTGAATGACAAGGACTCGCCGTGAACCATACAAATAAACACAAAGGCTGTGGCAGGGCGGAGACAAGGAACAGGCCGGGTAAACAATCCTGGTGGGCCAAGCCGCAGGCCGCCACGTTAACAGAGTACTGCATGCGCTGTACGGAGAACTGGATATCTTGACGGTCTATCTTGACGCGATATTCGCCCCTGGCCGTGCGCTATTCTCCGCAGACAGGGTTTGGACGGGCCAAGCCGTTGCAGAATGGGTGAACCGATATCAAGCCCGGAGTATACGTAAGCTTAATAGGGGTTAAATCAGGACATCCAAGGATCCAAAACAAGAAAACAAGAGCCGGCTGAGCAGAATGGACGGCAGAGACGGACGGCAGAGACAGACTCGTCAGCCGCCAGGGCAGTACGATTTCTCGCACTGTCTCGTTGTTCTCTGCGTGTGTCAGCTAGCTTCGCTGTGAGGCCGCCAAGACAGCAAGACACGCCACACCGCGTCTGCCCAATGCAGGATACTCACACTTGTACCCATCTGCCCCTTCAATGCCAGGGATCCTGGAATACGCCATTATCTGCTTTGGGAGCCGTGCATGCCTGTCCAGGCCTGTCTAGGCGCTCCTCTCTGCTCCCCTGCACGGCCGGCATGCCCGGCGTTTCCTGCCAGGCACCAAGGCAGACCGGACGGATAGGCATCGCTTGGGCAGCCCGCCAATCGGCCGAGCCTGGTTTGACATATCCGAGCTCCTAGCCCTCCGAAACACAGGGCAACCACGGTGGAATCCTTCCAGGCTGCTCGTAAGCCTGACGAGGCTCAACCGACCACTCGTGATGCTCTTAGCGCCCTCCCCGACTGCGACTTTGCTTGACCGGTGAGCGTTTACCGCTTCTTTCAGCGTCTACCCCTCGATAAGCCGCTGGACTCTTCGTGCCCTGGTCCATACGTCGTACTCTGTGCTCGTGGGGGTCCAAACAGGCGCTCCCTAGAGTAGATGTGTTGGCTTGCTATCCTGCCAAGCGCAAAACCACGCAGTCCCATCTGGTCTTGTCTGCAAGGGGCATCTCGTGCCGGCGAAGAAAATCGCCCCGGCATGCACGCCGTGCTCCTTGGCGTGATACGCGATAGCCGTCACAAGCCCAGCGTAAGCCAGTCCGGATGAAGATTCTGATGAGAGCTGGACAACAAGACAACAAACGGACCAGCACAACTGGCCAACCAAAAGCCAGTGCTGCCGAAAGTGCACCCATTTTTTCGAGCCAGAAAACGCCCGAGGGCAGGAACGTCCCGTATATGAACACGACGCACATGCCGTGCTGGGAATGCGGCCGTATCCAACGAGAGCCGGGCTAGCGTTCGGTGAATTTAATGGCCGGCAAAGTCCTAGCTAGACCACTACTATTCTACTCCATATTCACGGCTGTTCGACCCCCGATTTTTTCCTTTCGCTTTTCTAGGCTTCTCACCTTGGCCGAACCTGCCAGAATCCCCCCAACCGGCCCAACAAAAGTTGCCTTGCGCAGCGGATGCAACCCCGGCGACGGCCGCCAGTTTAGAACCCAGGATCCTGCTGTGAGATGCGCACTCCAACAACTCTTTGGAGCCCGTTGACTGACCATTTTCGATGGTTCTACAAGACGACACTCTTTCAGTTCCCATCAGTGCCATCATTTCCATCATTGGCAGTCTGGCCGATCCGGTGAGTCTGTCGCTGTTGGTCCGCATCCTGTCTCGCCTTCTCTCGTTTACTCCATACCTTTTCCAGACCCTTGCACACCCTTGCAGCCTGTCTTTGAAGTCTCGGCAGAGACCAAGACAACAGCACAAACAGCGCCGCACGTATCGATGCTCTTACACACAGACCGGTTTGCTCGTCACCAGGCCCCTTCTCTTCCCCACCATATCCCTCTGCTAGAGTCCTAGCAGCCTTGAAACCTCATGCATGAATTCGTCTTCGCAGCACATATTATACATCTGCATTTCCCACTAGCCTTTATCTTGACCGCTTTCCAAGCCCCTCACACGCTGGCTGTGGGTCTCTGTTCGAACCCCAGCCCTTCCGTCACTCAACGTCCCTCCTTGCAAGGCCACACGAGGCCATACGACGAGTTATGCTACCCAGCCCAGCTCATCCTCGTTGTTACTTGACCATCCCTGGTGTTAAGTTGGCGCTCTGGTATTTCTGACGCCACACGCATAGCAGAGCCACCACGCAATAGTTCTTATCTTTAATTTGCGCCCACGCTTCGGCTATTCCCAGAACCACGGCACTGGTGCAGGCTTGCCCTTGTTCCTGCTTCCAATACAGACTCAACGGGCAGTCCGGAAAGAAGCTGGTACACGGTGGCACATACTTGGTACAACCTGGCTCCTCAGGCATGAACTGCTGTTTTATGAACCTTTTCACTCTCACCCTCAATCGCAACAGCCCGTGAACGAGTAGGGGTACGGTTGCGTGGCCAGCGAAAAGAAAACACATCACTGGCGTGCCAAGGTAAGGGGCGCGGATATTTGCTGCGATTGCATACACCGTTAACCCGCCGCCAGATATAAAAGCCCAGAGCCCCTCATCGAGGACAGGACGGCAGAAGAGAATCAACACATTGAGACGGCTTCACTCCAAAGGCTACCGCTGTCCGGCAGTCTATTCTGATACGCGGTTGGCCAGGAGCCGCATCCTATCTCTGGTCACCAGGCGACATCCGTCGTCAATTGGCAAGCACGCAACTCTGGATTTCGCTCGACGCCCAAAGGCTGCTTACACAGGACCAAGCCAGCCAACGATCGTTTGAGCCTTTGTTTTTCTGCCTGCAAGCGCCCATTCACACAGCGCGCTGGCTTCTCTCTGGCCAACAGACTGGGGTGGCACCCGCTTTAAATCTATTTGTATTCATTTCATTCGTTCACGGCCCTTGATACCCAAAGCCCCATTGCCGCCTCACCATTTTCCATTCCAGCCATCTCCCTTGCCTCGTCGCAGCTCTGGTGACGGCTGCTTGGCAAGATTTGTCCCATCCGCTCGTTTTACGACAGCTCTTGAGCGCATCGCAACGCGTCAACGGCAAAGCATATCAGCAGATAAGGCGAGCCTCTTCTCATCGACAAGATCGGTACGGGGCTGTCCCATCCAACACCAAAGACGTCCGTTTTCCACCATGGGATCTGGAGCAATTGAGCCCCCGGCGGCCAAGGGGCCACCCCGTGGTGGGCATCAGCCGGTGACGATCATAACAGAGACAGTTGAGAAACCTTCGCTGGATGATCGCTCCTATAGAGTTATCAAGCTCTTCAATCAACTAGAGGCTCTCCTTGTCCACGACCCAAATACCGACAAGGCCAGCGCATCTCTTGATGTCAATGTTGGAAACTTCAGCGACGAGACCGACATACCGGGCCTGGCTCACGCAGTGGAACATGCAAGTACCGCTTCCAGGACAAGAGCCTAGCAATAACTAACTTACCTTTCGTAGTTGTTGTTTATGGGCACCCGGAAGTACCCCGAGGAAAACGACTACAACCAGTATCTTTCGTCCAACTCTGGTGGTTCTAATGCGTACACCTCGACAACCTCGACCAACTACTATTTCGATGTGTCCAGCAAGCCGCACGATGGCGGCGAGGCTTCCGCTGCCAACCCGTCTCCATTGTACAGCGGTCTGGATCGGTTTGCGCAGTTCTTTATCGAGCCTCTTTTCCTGGCTTCTGCCGTAGATCGCGAGCTCCGGGCAGTCGACTCGGAGAACAAGAAGAACCTCCAGAACGATCAATGGCGCCTGCACCAGCTGGAAAAGTCCCTGTCGAATCCGAAGCACCCGTTTTGCAACTTTAGCACCGGCAATCTCGATGTTTTAAAGATTCAGCCCGAGGCTCGCGGGATCAACGTGCGCGACAAGTTCATCGCGTTTCATGACAAGTACTACTCGGCCAACCAGATGAAGCTGGTTGTCCTAGGCCGCGAGCCACTGGACGTTCTGCAGGACTGGGTTGCCGATCTCTTCTCAGCTGTCCCTAACAAAAACCTGCCCCAGAACCGGTGGACAGATGCCGAGCCCTACAGCGCAGAGTATCTCGGTCTACAGATTTTTGCTAAACCGGTCATGGACTCCCGCGAGCTCACCATCCGATTTCCCTTTCCCGACGAAAGCCTGCTTCACGAGTCCCAACCAAGCCGGTATATTGGGCACCTTCTTGGTCATGAGGGGCCTGGGAGTGTCATGTCGCTTATTAAATCAAAGGGCTGGGCTAACAGTTTGGGGGCCGGCATGTATCCGGTGTGCCCTGGGTCGCCTAGCCTGTTTGATGTCACAATACGTTTGACTGAAGAGGTAAACGTCCCAGAGTCTCGAAACTATCTGCTTTACTAACACCTGCAGGGGCTGAAAAACTACAAGGAAGTCGTGAAAGTGGTCTTCCAGTACATTTCGCTTCTTCGCGAAACTCCAGCACAACAGTGGATATTTGACGAGATGAAGGGTCTGTCGGATGTTGATTTCAAGTTTATGCAAAAGGCACCCGCCAGCCGCTTCACGAGCAAAATGAGTTCGCTCATGCAGCGCCAGATTCCTCGGGAGAGGCTTCTCCGAGGGTTAAGCTGTCTCTACAAGTTTGAGCCAGAACTCATCCAAAAGGCGATTGGATATCTGCGGCCGGACAACTTCCGCTTGACCCTGACATCGCGCGCCTTTCCCGGAGACTGGGATCAAAAGGAGAAGTGGTACGGTACCGAGTACAAGGTGGAAAAGATTCCCATTGACTTTATGGGAGATATTCGCACGGCCTTTTCCATGTCCAAGGAAGACCGCGTGGCAAAGCTTCACATGCCACATCACAACCAGTTTGTGCCGACCAAGCTAGAGGTCGAGAAGAAAGAGGTCAAGACACCCGCTCCGTCGCCTCGTGTAATCCGGAACGACAACGTGGCCCGGACCTGGTTCAAGAAGGACGACACGTTCTGGGTGCCCAAGGGCACGCTCACCGTGAACCTCCAGAGCCCCATCATTTTTGCCGGGGCAGCAAATTTCACCAAAACGGATGTCTTTACGGACCTAGTGCGCGATGCTCTGGAAGAGTACTCGTACGATGCAGATCTGGCCGGCTTAACATACAACGTCGTTCTAGAGTCTCGCGCACTGGTCGTAGAGGTCTCGGGGTATAACGACAAACTGCCTGTGCTTCTGGAGCAGGTACTAGTGACGATGCGTGACCTCGAGGTCAAGGACGACCGTTTCGAAATCGTCAAGGAACGGTGCAGCCGAAGCCTGCGCAACTACGGCTTCCAACAGCCGTACTACATCGTCCCTGACTTTGTGGCTTGGCTCAGTTCGGGATCGACCTTTACGATCGAGGAAATGGCCTATGAGCTCCCGGCCATCACGGCCGAGTCGATGCGGCGCTTCGTCAAGGATCTGTTATCACAGCTCCACCTTGAGATTCACGTTCACGGCAACATCTACAAGGAGGACGCGTTAAAGCTAACAGATGTGATTGAGTCGACGCTCCACCCAAGGCCGTTGCCTAAGGCACAGTGGCCTATTTGGCGCGATGTCGCACTGCCGCCTGGCTCCAATTATGTCTTTGAGAAGAAGCTGGAAGACAAGGAGAATGTCAACCACGCCATTGAGTATCTTCTGCACATTGGCAGTCGGTCCGACCGCCGAATCCGGGCGCTCACCCTTCTGCTCGACCAGCTCACACACGAGCCGGCGTACGACCAGCTTCGCACGAAGCAACAGCTCGGCTATGTCGTCTTTAGTGGTGCCCGGTCAGGCATCACGTCCCTGGGCTTTCGCTTCTTGGTGCAGAGCGAGAAGGTGCCGGCCTTTCTTGAAGGCCGCGTGGATGCCTTTTTGACCGACTTTGCGGACACATTGAAGAACATGACCGAATCGGCCTTTGAAGGCCACAAGCGCAGCCTGGTCGCGAAGCGCCTCGAGAAGCCCAAGAATCTCAACCAAGAGACGGCACGCCATTGGATACAGATCTGCAACGAGTACTATGATTTCGAGTTTGGTAAGCGCATGCAATTTTTCTCTACTAGGCTGCGAGGTCAGAAGCTAATGTTCTCTTTGTGCAGCCCGGAAAGATGCCGAGGAGATTAAGAAACTTAAAAAGGAGGACATGGTGGCATTCTACGCGCATTACATCGATCCGAAGTCGACGGAGCGGGCTAAGCTTTCAGTGCACTTAGTGGCGCAAGCTGAGAGTGATGTGACGAAGAAGCAGATCAGCGAGCTAGTGAAGACGTTGGACCTGGACGAGGCGATGACTGGGAAGACCGAGACAGACTTGCAGGCACGCCTGGGGACGACATCGCAGGGAGACGAGGCGGACGAGATCGAGGACCTCCGGAAGTACTTTGCGCAGAGCCTCAAGCTTGCAGACGACAAGGTTGATAGGGCCGTGGAGGCCTGGAAACCGCTGTGCAACTACCACAAGGTGGCCATCGATAAGGGAGGGCCGAAGCCAGCGCCGAACGGCACGACTCCCGTGCATGTGGACAACATTCGCGATTTCCGGGCAAGCCTCGCGTTGATGGCCAGGGCGACAACAACGGATATCAGCGAGTTTCTGGACGTCGATGCGAAGCTGTAAAAAGGGATGGGAGATGTCTGGGTATTTCTATTTCTTCACTGTGTTTGTCTGCTTTCCCTCCACCGTTGATACGTTTTGTGTTGGTCTGTGGCTTTTAGGGCTAGAGCTGGGATACAGAGGCAGGCCGGCGGGCTGGCGAGCTGGCGATGGCTTGTTGGATGCGCGGAATACGAGGAATAAGAGGAAATCAAAAGAGGCAAAGAGAAAACCAAGGGAATTTGGGAACATGGCGACGCAAGTCGTCTTCAGGTCGGGAGACAGACAGCAGCAATCAGAGGCGAGATGCAGGAGCCCTATACTTTATTTACTGGGCGTTGTTCCCTAGAAACACTTCCCCCGCCCTTTGGGCCGGGGTCCACTCGGTGGGCCCCGCTTTGCCAGCATCCTGCGGTTGGTGGCCGCCAGCTTTCTGGCTTCCAGTGCAATTGTGCAAAAGGAGCCTGCCGCAAGCGGGAGGTATTCTCGGCGATGGAATGGGGCAAGGATGGGGAATGGAGACGATGGAATGCGGCGAGAGAAGGGATACGAATCTGTGCCTAGTGTAAATGTATTGGTTGGGCGTTTTTCACGATTAGGAAAACTGCATACGAAGTACTTTATCTCTCCAGGCCTGCCGCTTCGGGCCTACTGCATTTTTCCAGCGGCTGGCCGCCCCAGAAATTTAGTAATCCGCCTCCTTGTAGTGCTGTCGGCCCTGTAACAAATTTTTTTTGGGGTCGGGCAAACATTAGCCAGTTGGGACGGTGAGAACGGTCTGCCCTTGATCCGCTCGATTTTCCTGCATCGAATTTTTAAGACCGTCTTTTTTTTTCCGGTCGACACTCCTCGCCCTTTGCTCTCTATTTTTGTCCGCCCAGACCCGTTGACGACGCGCCGAGGGGCAATTTGGGCCCAGCATATCCCGACGAGAGGCCAGGCGAACCACTTGTGTCTTTCAGCGACCACGGGCTAAAAAAAGAACCAAATCAGCGCCCCTCTCCGCTCCAACCCCCCTCCTTCACCTCTTTACGTATGCTGGGGAGACCGGCCGTGCTCCGTGACCGCCTTCTCACCCGACGACGTGCCATCGACCACGGCCCGCCACGACCGCCACACCCGACCGTGTCGCCCCAGAGCTGCCCGGGCAGCTCGTCTTCATCACGTCTTCCCTAAAGAAACGTAAGATCTCCCGCTTGTCGAGAAGAGGTGACGACACGCTCCTCGCACAGCCTCTCGCCGCCCATCCGCAACAGTCAGAGCACCCAACCGAGACCGAGTCCGAGTCTCTGGCGTACGCTTCCACGTCCCATCCACTGGCCCATCTGATCCTGCCGACAACCGAAGGCGAGGAGGAGGAGGTGGAGGACCACGACGTCGACTTCCACGAGGGGGACGACGACGAGATTGACATTGACCGGAACAACGAGAGCAACGACACGGACAACGACGAGGACGACGAGGACGCCAACAACAGCGACTTCCAGCCCAACCTCTCCTTCTCGGCCGCCTCGACCATAGCCTCTTCGACCCGGGCCACGCCATCCTACTGCACGCGTGACAGTTCCCTGCCGCTCTCCGCCGACGAGTCGGCCGACCATCCGGGTGATACCTCTTCGCCCTCGCTTCCCCAGAAGCAGCTGCCACTCCCCGCACATCGGCACCCTCGCCGACGCCCTGCCCGGAGCCAGTCACCGCTGGTTACCGTCTCGCACCGTGCGATTGTTATGGGCGGAACAGCCGACCTGCCGCCGACCCATCGATCGAGTTCGCCGTTGAAGCGTCCCGCCTCCAGCATGGACTCTACAGACGGTGCTGTGCCTCCGGCCAGCCCTCAGGATGTGAATATGACAAGCGTGCCGCCCACGGAGGCGCCCGCGAAAGATGGTGTGTTCCCTCACGTTTCCAAAGTCCTCTAATCTTGCCGGAATCCTCTTGGCATCATCTCAGACTGTCAGGCCCATCAATTCTAACCTCACAGTTCCTCCTGTTGAGAAGCAAATCCAGGTCATCGAAGGCCTGGTCAAAGATTTTGACAGCGCGGAGCTGGAAGATGGCACCGTGGCCTACCTCGTCTCCCGGCGCTGGCTGGTCCAGGCCCAGGCTCTCGGCAGCGGCGATGCCGCCAAGGTGGCCAAGGCGGTGCCGCAGGGCCATCTGGGGCCGGTGGACAATGCAGACATAATCGACAGCGTCGTCAAGGACATTGACGGCAAGGACACCGTGCGGCTCAAGCAGGGCGCCAGCCTCGAGAACTTTGAGCTGTTCCCGCAAAGTGCCTGGGACCTGCTGATGTCGTGGTACGGCCTGGCTAAGGGCCAGCTGCCCATTGTTCGTGTGGCACACAACACGAGTCCGGCCTCGCTGCTCCCCAACGTGCAGTTTGAGCTGCACCCGCCCGTCTTCACGCTGCACCGGCTGTGGTCGGTCATCAGCAGCATCGACCACGAGAAGGAGGTCGCCAACGTCAAGCAGGCCGCCCCCGTCATCATGTGCACCAGCTCCTACAACATGCAGGCCTTTCTCAAAAAAGTCAAGGACCTGTTGCACATTCCCATCAGCCGCCACGTCCGCGTCTGGCGGGTGCCTCGGAAGCTCCCGGCCAGCAACCCGGCCCGCTCGATCCCAGCCTTGGCCTCGCTGTCCACGCCGCCCGACTCTCCGCGTCTGGACGCCAGACTGAGCAACCCACAGGACTCATGGTCCCTCCTGCTGCTCGAGGTGACAGACTTTATGAAGTTGGAGGCCACCGCAGAGCGCGAGCAGTTATTAATCAAGGATCTGACACACGACGAGAACTACAATGGCCGCCAGACGCTAGCCTTTGTGTCCCTGACAGTCGACCAGACCCTAGTGCTGGATGAGAACATCGAGCGCAACACCTGGGTGTCCACCTACCGTGGCAAGGGTAACAAGGACAAGGCAGCGGCTAGCGGAGCGGTAGCTCGCTTTAACAACAGCAGCAACGCTACAGCGGCACGCAGCAGCGGCATTGTCTCGACGGCGGCCAGCAGCGGCCGGAGCAGTCCCAGCCACCAAGGCCCGGTCACGCGCGGCCGGACCAAGCAGAAGTCGGGCCGCGTGAAGGGCTGTGTCGGTCTGGGCAATCTCGGCAACACGTGCTACATGAACTCGGCCCTACAGTGTGTGCGTAGCGTGGAGGAGTTGACCAAGTACTTTCTCGTGCATGAAAATGAGGTGGAGATCAACTACGACAACCCGCTGGGCCACGGCGGCCACGTTGCCAACGCCTATGCCCACCTGCTGGACGAGATCTACAAGGACAACGCGCCGTCGTCCGTTGCCCCTCGTGGCTTCAAGTCGACAATCGGCCGGTATGCCCCGGCCTTCTCGGGCTATGGCCAGCAAGACTCGCAAGAGTTCCTCGGCTTTCTGCTAGACGGGCTGCAGGAGGACCTCAGCCGGGTCAAGAAGAAGCCATACATTGCCAAGCCCGACTCGACGGACGAGATGATCAGCAACCCGGCGGCCATCCGCGAGATGGCCGACAAGGTGTGGGACATTACCAAGAAGCGCGACGACTCCATCATTGCCGATCTGTTCACCGGCATGTACAAGTCAACGCTGATCTGCCCGGTCTGCAAAAAGGTCAGCATCACGTTTGACCCGTTTACGAACCTGACGCTGCCGCTGCCCATCCAAAATGTGTGGTCCAAGACGATCCGCTTCGTGCCGTTGAACGATCGCCCGGTGTACCTGGACGTGGAGCTGGACAGGACGAGCGGGTTCCGAGCGCTCAAGGAGTTTGTCAGCGCGCGCGTTGGTGTTCCGGCCGACCGGCTGGTTGGTGCCGAGGAGCTGCGGGACAACATCATCAAGGTGTTTGACGAATTTGCGTGCGTGTCCGAGGAGATCACCAACAATGACACTGTCGTGATCCACGAGGTCGAGGCGCCGCCGACCAATGTGACGGCGAGTAAGACGCCGCGCCGCAAGTATCGGTCCATGATTCAGATCAGCGACGAAGCCGACATCCCGCCCTGGACGAGCCCCATGGCTGACCATCTGCTCGTGCCCGTGATGCACCGGTTTGACCCCGACCATTCGGATGCGAGCAGCCGGCGCTTCAAGAGCAGCAGTGTGGCCGGCCCGGCGCACTTTATCGTCCTGACCCCCGAGGAAGCTCGGAGCGAAGATGTGATCCGGCGCAAGATCCTGGAAAAGGTGGCCTCCTTTTCGACGTGGCCCGAGTTTGCCAAGGCCGAAGAGGAGTCGGACGCGAGCAGCAATACCAACGGTTCCAACGGCTCCGGCACGGACGGCGTATTCAGTGCCTCGGACGCCGGCTCCTCGGGGTCCTCCGCCAAGGTAACGGCCAAGTCTATTGAGAGTGAAGACGACATGGTCGACGTGACGATGAAGGACGCTGGCGAGACGGAAACGCTCAACCAGTCAGCGTCGTCGAAATCAAAGGTTCTCTACACGTACAACCACCGGCGGCCTAAGTGGGTGTCGGATACCAACATGTATCTCCCCGGCGAGCTGCAGAACCTGTTCGAGATCAGCTTTTTTAGCGACTCTACCAACACGATTCCTGTCCGGTGGCCGAGCACAAATGACGATAAGCCGTACACGAGGCTACGGACGCGTGTTCCCCAGCCACCGGCACCTCTGGCCAAGGAGGAGGCGTCAAGCCCGCCGTGGGAGGGTTTTAGCAGCGAGAACGAAAACGAAAACGAGAGCGTCTCGGAGGAGGCGCCCACGCCGGAGCCGATAGTATCGGATGTGACCCGCATGGTGGACGAGTCGGAGGAGGAGGACAACGTGCTGCCTGCGGTGCGGCAGCTCGCGTTCCGCCACACGGTGGCCACCAAGGTGGGTGGCCGGCGGAAGAAGAACAAGAGCGTGATCAAGGGCTTGAAGCGGCGGCCGCGGCCGCAGCCGCAGACGGTCATGTCGCTGCCGCAGTCGCTGCCGCAGCTTCCGTTGCTGGACGGGGCCGACAGCGAGGACCAGCCGATGGCGTCGCAGGAAACCGGATCGTCGGAAACGGCGACTGTCGAGGACGACGGTCCACTCGTGCGGCTCGGCGAAGGCATTGTGGTGGACTGGAGCCCAGACGCATGGGACGCGGTGTACGGCAAGGAAGGTCCCGATGACCATCACCGCGGCGAGGCGACGTACCTGGACCCGGTGCCGGTAATTGACGACCCGGAGCTGCGCGAAAAGAAGCGCAACCGGCTGTCGCGACGCAAGAACGGGTTGACGCTGGACGAGTGCCTGGACGAGTTTGAGCGGGAGGAGATCCTGTCAGAGAATGACACGTGGTACTGTCCGCGCTGCAAGGAGCACCGGCGGGCGAGTAAGAAGTTTGATTTGTGGAAGACGCCAGACATTCTGGTAGTGCACCTGAAGCGGTTCAGCTCGAGTGGTTGGCGGCGCGACAAGTTGGACCTGCGGGTAGACTTTCCCGTGGTGGGCCTGGACCTGACGAAACGGGTGTTGGACCGGCAGACGGGCAAGCATGAGATCTACGACCTGATCGGCGTGGACGACCACTGGGGCGGCCTCGGCGGTGGGCACTACACGGCCTTTGCCAAGAACTTTGTGGATGAGCAGTGGTACGAGTACAATGGTAAGTCTTCCCGCAACTTTTGTCAGCACGCCAGCATGAGCTCACCAGCAGACTCGTCGGTATCACGGGTGAGTGACCCGAGTCGGGTTGTGTCGGCGTCGGCCTACCTGCTGTTCTACCGGCGGCGGTCCGACGTGCCGCTGGGCGGCCCGCGGTTCCTGCGGATTGCGGAAAAGTACGACCGTGAGATTGCGGCGATGGACTCGGATGCCGGCTCAGATGGCAGTTCGGGGGAAGATCGGCGTCTCGGCCCAGGCTCCTCCTTAACTGGGTGGTCGAGCGCATCGAAAAGAGCCGCAGCCGGAGCGGGTCTCGCTCCCCGGCCCGTCGGGCTTGGTTCGGCTAGTGGCGCCATGGGCGGTAGTTCGCGGCTGGCCGGCGCCGACGGCCGCAGCAGCAGCAGCAGCAGCAGCAACAACAGCAACGGTAGCATCAGCAGCCTCGCGGCGGTTGCGGATGAAGACCACGACTACCTGTACGACCAGCCGACGGCCAAGGCGACGGGCGCGAGCAGCCACCGGGTGCGGGAGCTGAAAGGGGGCGACTTGACGGGCGATTCGGACAGCGACATTGACGCGGCGCCGGATGTGCCACGCTCCTCTACGGGCGTGCTGGACTTTGGCAGCAACGTGAAGCGCGACGCAAGCCGTGACGTGCTGCCGTGGAGCCAGCAGGCGTGGAGCTTTGGCCCGCTAGGCAGCGGAAGCGGCAACGGCCACGCAGGCAGCAGCTCCGGCGGGTCAGAGCAGGTGGAGGTGGAGGTGGACCAGCTGGACCTGGCATCAGCGGGGTCGTCACCAGCCGCGCCGCCATCGCCAGACCCGGTGGCCCAGGCCAAGATGGAGGGCATTCAGCAGCAGGTGTGGGCGAGCAAGGAGGCGGCGCAGATGCACCAGGTAGGGGCTGGCGGTGAGGCCGAGGCCGACGACGGAGACTCGGGCAAGGTGGTGGACATTCACCTGAGCGAGGACGAGACGGCGCGGATGGAGGAGTGAGGGAGAAGAGGCGACGAGGAACGAGCACACGATGGCACTGGTGCAGGACATGTAACGAGGACGAGGACGTCACGTAATATTGTCCATTCCACATTCTTAGACACGTGACGGGCAGGATAGGGGTTTGACGCTCTGCGAGAAGTAGGGCCTTGTGTTTGCATGTGTTTTTTGAAAAGTATCAATTGCTTTACTTTGCTCGGAGTGAGCGCGGCGCGCGGTGGGCCGTGGTGGGACGCGTCTGAAACAGCCTCGCGCAGGCCGAAAGACAGTCCCCAGTCGCGACAGGGCTCCACGGCAAGGCAAGCCCCAAAGCCCAAACATCAGACTTGCGTGCCGGCCGGGCTGCATCGGAGATCGCCCAGCCCCAGGCTCTTACATAACAGCGCAGGGCGAGCAAGGGGCCGCGGCGGCGAGTCCGGGGCGCCGGGGGGGGGTCGAAGAGTCATTGGGGCCATGGGGGAAGGGCCGCGTGTTGCACGATGTCTTTTCTGGAAGTTCTACCAAGGGCTGCGGCTGTTGGATGCAGTCGCCCTCGGAAGGGCCGGCGAAAGGGTCGAAGCCAAGGAGGCAGGCCGGCGCTCTGACGGTGGGGCTTTGGCAGATGCTGTTCCTCCGCAGGAAAGCCTGCGAGCTGAGCCGCGCCGCGCTTTGGGGGTTACATAACACGTGGTGGCCATCCTGCATGCTCTTTGCTCCGTTTGCTCTTTGCCGGGAATCTCGTAAAAAGCTCAGAGAATCTTGCTCGTCCCCCCTGCTGCCAAGGTTGCATCGCCAAGTGGGCTCTGTTGTATCGGGCAAGATGCTCGTCGGCGCATCGCACGGGACCATCTTATGAGGAGCAAGGGAAGACGATCGGACGGACGATTCAGCTGGACAGCGGCAAAGGGAGGGAAATAGTGAAGCAAAGGAAGCGAAGGAAGCCAGAGACGTGAAAGCTAAAGAGAATGCCCGCGATGCGCAAGACCAGCAACCCTGTTTTTGGCATGGGCATCTCACTCAGCACGCCCTCGCCAGGCGCTGCAGGGGTGCGAAATAAAAGGAGCGCTTCTTTGTGGTGTGCGAATGATATGTGTATGGCCGCCTCTTTGAGCGTCTTATCAGCACGCGATAGAATTGGTACAGGATTTAGTGCTAGTTTTGTGCCGTCCCCGTTTTTTTTGCGCGCAAACCCCTGTCCACGTGGATCCGCAAAAATGCAAACAGAAAACAAGCAAATCAACCGTCAGCCAAAGCCCGAAAATCTATCGAAAAGCAAAGAGGAAAAACACGTAATATTGAGACTCTGAAAATATAGGTTTACATTCATTTTGACGCATTCCGGACGGCTTTGTGAAAGGTTTTCAAGTTCTAAGCGTACAGAGACTGTCGGGGCGAAGGCGAAATCCGAAGGAGAAAAAAAATGAACAAAACCCCGTCGCAAACCGTCGCAAATGCCAGACACCATGACGACTAAGCGGGCCCACCTGCACCGGCGATCGTTGGGGTTGCGGAAGTAGACGATGTGTCGTTCTGATGCCGGAACCGAGGCAGTTTCTCAATGGGGCAGCTGCTGTTTGAGTTGCCACGAGAAACTGGAGAAAGTACAACGTGTCAGGCTGGGGCGCATCACGGCGGCCCCGGGAGCCGTGACGGTGTATGCCACTACACGAGTGTACGTATTCCTCTACACAGACGGCGATTTGCCTCTGTCACAACGTTAGCAGCACGGTCCTTACGAGTACAATAGGCAGGCGGCCTGTGCGGCGACGTATTGGCTTGATAAGGAAGGTCGGCACCACGTTGCCCCGATAGAGGTCCTCGGACACATAGCTCGAGTTCGCCTAGCGCACTAGTCTATTTGCGGCCGCGCACGGCGCTTTGGGGGCCGCCAGAGGTTGACGAAGCTGGTGTGTGGCTGTCGCGAGGGTGCGCATTTTGTCCCTACTATCGTTTCTCCATACTGGCGAGAAGATAAGACAGTGCGGCGGCGATTCTGGACAATGCTCGGCATTGCAGAGTTGCGCGCAACTCACAGTACTACTAGTACTTCTAATTACGCCCCGTATCACATTCCCTGCCACAATTCGTACATATCTCCCGCCAAGACCGCCCAAACCAGTCACTGCGGCCCACCTATTCTCCCTGCTTGTCCACTGAGCATCCACCTTCCTCCGCCATCCTCCACTATCCTCCACTGCACCCACTGCGAACCCACCGCAACCACTGACACCACTGCCCACTAACACCACTAACATCCACTGTCAACCGCCTAAACACCGGCTAACTCCCTCGGCACAGGCTTCCACAGACCTTCGAGAAGCCCTGGCCGCTTCGCTTCTTCGCCTGCGCTCTTCCTTCTCTTTTCCCGCCACGCCTTTCCCTTTGCTGATAATTAAGCCTCCCTGAACGTGGCGCGCCCCCTTCTCCCCCCCCCACCCAAACTTGTCCTCCCGCTTCTTCCTTTCCCCTTCTCGAAGCCCGCTGGCCCCAGTCTTGCTGCCAATACGCCGTAATAATCACTGCTCCCCTTCCTTCTCTCACAACTCATTCACACCTTGTAATCTTCTTTCCCCCCCTCCCCCCGTTCCTTCCTTCTCCCATCCCTTCGCTCCTTCTCTAATCGCCTTTTGTCTCCCTCCTGTCGCCTTTTCTGGCGGATCTCTTCGCTCCTTCTCATTGGACTGTCGCCGTCTCCGCTGCTGCATCGCCAGTAATCTGGCAGCATCGACTTTGACTGTTCTTTCCCATCATCTGGCCTCGAGTTCCTGTTTTTCGCCTTTCGTCTTTTGTCTCTCGGCATTCGCCTCTCGCCATTCATATCGACACCGATTTTTTCTTTTGTTCCACCGACCGACCCGAAAAAGCAACCCGACGAATCAAACTACGGTACTGCGTCTGCGCATGCCACTCTGCCGACGGCCTCGATAAGCGACTTTCTCGCCATTTTCTCTGTTCCTTTGAGGCGACACGCGCCGCATTCGTCTCGTCTCGGTTCTCGCCGGTGCCATCATAGAGGTAAGCTACTTGTGTGTATGGGTGCTGCGCATTCGTTGTGTCGCGTTGGTCCGCCCGGTCGACGCGCTTCTGCCTCCTTGCGCCTGCGCATTTTGGCCTATGGGCATTTTGAATTCTCGCATTTTGACTGGTCGCCGCCACTTCCGGCAAAAGACGAACCGCGGAACCAAAAAGGAACAATAGAACAACAGCCAGGAACGAAAACCCGACAGCCCATCCCTCGTCCCCAACAGCACGTTGTTTGCCGATCGGCCGATCCGAATTCCGGGCGGCCTGCACCTGCTGCACAACCTGCATGGACACGCTGCATCCTCCGTTCCAATGCGGAACATTGCACTCCTTGGCAGCCCGCCTTCGGGGTCCCCGTTGTGTGTCTTACTGACTGTTCCTGCTAGTCCTGTCGCTGTCTTGGAAGTCGCCCCTCTCTCCACGGCGGCATTCCCAGCATCGCTCGGCATCGCCTTCAAACGGCACATTCCACCCTATCTCTGGCGTCACCCGCAGCGCTGTTGATCTAACGGGCTGCTTTTTGAAGCACGCACCTCATCCGCCCATTTCACACTTTTCAGAACAATCAATTTCTGTGCAGGGCTGGGCCTGTTGTACGAGGGGGGGCTCGTTCGGAACCTCTTGCTCGTTTATCGCCGCGCCGCCTGGTGTTTCGGGTTGGCGAATTCTACCCCTACCCCCAGACTCCGCGATTTGAATCTGCTACGGTATTATAGGACGCCCTTCTGCTGCGGCTCAAACACACTGGGCAGGCCCTTTCGCTTTCCCTTTCCCTACCCTTCGTCTCTCTCTCCCCCTGTGGCAACGGCCAGTCGCCCGGACTGGCCCGCCTCTATCACCTGCCATAATGGATGCCACCCGCTGCAATGTCATTTACGTCGACCGGTCCATCCGCAAAAACCGTGTCTACCAGTCTCGCTCCGGACCTGGCGCCCCCAAGTTCCAGTTTGACGGCGTTCCCACGGACTGGGAATCGCGCATTCTCGAGAACAATGTGAAGAAGTTGTCCAACGTGTTTGGCGATGGTGCGTATTCGGCAGCTCTGTATGTTGACATCCAGGACTCGGTGCTAACAGCTCCTCTTTAGTGCACCTCTGCTCCACAGGCAGCGCCTGCATTGCACGATTGTTCCATTTGCAGGACAACTCCATGTTAGACCTGAGGCCGACCATTGTCCTGATCGACACCCCCTACGACGAGCGCATACCTTTGGAAGACCAGACCCTGTCACGGTCGCCATCACCCCATTCGCCGCCCCAGACTGGTGTGGACGACCCATACCAGGTTCTGGTCGCCGACGACGTCTACGGCCTCGCATTGCTGCAGCGTATTGTGTCCGAGGCGCACCTGCGCAACCTCAGCAAGCTGGTTGTGCCCGTTCCCGTCATCAACTTCCCCGGCTCGAGAGCGACTACCTCCTACGGCGGCTTCGAGGCTGATTCGCCCATTGAGCCGATATCTCCCCGCCCCGACCGCCCGACGAGCCGGCCACTGCTCAAGAGATGTCTCACCCTCGGTGCCACCGATGTCCTCCTCAGCCCCATCCACTCGCAGTGCATCACCGGCCTCGAAATTCATGCATACTGGGCGCACAAGAGCGCTGCACGCGACCAGCAGGCCCTGCTGGAGTTCCAGCGCGGCCGTAAGCGGTCTTGGGTCGGCATCTCGGATACGCGGCCGTACGCCTACCTGCGCGAGTCCATGGTGGCAACTCTAATGCGGAGGATCTGTCAGATGGAGGATGGCGCTGAGCTGCCCGTCGAGGCCGTCCGCATCAGCGTGGCTGCGCACAGAAAGCCGATCATTGCGGCGTCTATTGGCAGCTGGCACTTTTCGGCACACGCTATGAACGATGACGAGCTGGTTGAGGCCGCTGCGCTAATGTTCAAGCATGCGCTGAGTATGTCGGGGCTGGAGACTTTTCGGATACCAACTGGTAGGACCGGTCCCTTTTTTGTCTACTTGTGCATACCACTAACAGCTCCTCCAGACCAGCTCATCTGCTTTCTGATTGCGTGCCGCGCCGCATACAACTCGTTTGTCCCGTACCACAACTTCCGCCACGTTGTCGATGTCTTGCAAGCTACCTTCAACTTCCTCGTCAATATCGGTTCCCTTCCGCCATACCCAACAACTACCGGCCTGTCATCGCCAAAGCCGAAATCACCGTTGGCGGCGCTGATCCGACCATTCGAGGTGCTTACCCTGCTCATCACCGCCATTGGTCATGATGTTGGTCACCCAGGCGTCAACAATGGCTTTCTCATCGAGCTCAATACCCCGCTAGCCCAGCTTTACAATGACCGGTCTGTTCTCGAGTCGTTTCACTGCGCCGCATACTCGCAGATTCTGAGACGCTACTGGCCCGCCGCCTTTGCCGACACAGCGATGCGCAAGCTTATGATCAGCTCCATCCTTGCGACCGACATGGGGCTGCATTTCGACTACATGGAGAAGCTGAAGAGCGTTCAGGCCATCCTTGCCGAAAACCCGGACGGGCTTCGGCACCCGGAGCACACGTCGGTGGCGTGTGCGCTTCTGGTCAAGTGTGCGGATATTAGCAATGTGGTACGTATTCGATCATCCTGCAGTCCTGTCCATATGACAGCTGCTAACGTTTGGATCAGGCACGGAGACACGACGCCGCTGTACAGTGGATGCACATTCTTTCAGAGGAATTCTCGCGGCAGTCGTCCATGGAAGCCCAGCTGGCCATCAAATCGTCCTTGGTTGCCAAGCCCACAAAAGAGCCCGTTGCACTCTTCCGATCGCAGCTCGGCTTCATGGACCTGTTTGCCATTCCCCTCTTCCAGGGGGTTGCCAACGTCATGCCGGGGATGCAGTACTGTGTGGAGGAGCTGGACATTAACAGGGACCTGTTTCAAAAGAGCATTGTCGAGGAGCTGGCCAAGCCGGTCCCTGAAACGGAACGAGCTGCTGACAGCACCCCGGTTCCGGTCTCGACCGAAGCGGCCTTCCCGAATGATGCCACGGGCGACATGCACCCGGCTACGACCCCGACGGCAGAACTGTTCGACGAGCACCCCTGTCATGCTGTTGCCAGCGTGCAGTCTCGTGACGAATTCGACCACCCGCCTCAGATCCTCGGCCTTGAGAATCTGCACAAAAGCAACGGGATGGACTCGCACTTTGACGCTGTGGCCGAGTTTGCTGCAAGTGATCCGTTCAATGCACATGACAGTCAAAGCTTCGTACCCTCGAAGCAGCAGCGAGCAAGCGAGGCCACCGACGGCAGCACATCCGTCCCGAGCGGCGGCGACTGGGCCTCTCAGGCGACCAGCGCAACAACGGGCAAGATGCCGCTTTCGCCGAGCACGCAAGGCACGAGTGTTATCAGTCGAGATTCGCTGGACCGCCCCTCGAGTGTGCCGGGGATTTCGATCAGCACTACGACGGCAGACGGCCTGACCCGAACCATTTCCAGCTCGAGAAGTGCGTCACACATGCCGATTGAGGACGAGTCGTCGTTTTCATCGAGCATGAACAGCAACGGCAGCGGCGGCATCAAGTACGCGACCGAGGGCAGAAGCCTGAGGAAGAAGACGAGTCGGTTCAGGCTGAATGCTCTGACTTTTTTCCGGCGTCACCTCAGCCCAAGCCCACCTCTTCCTACTTCCTGCCCCAACCACGAAAGCTCGGCAACATGAGGCAGGTCTGTTTCAGCTTGCGTCACGGCGGGCGATTGTGTTCAGTCACGTTCGTTTCCGGTCATTTTCTATATCTCGCCTTGTAACAACACAACATGACATCATGGGCAGGAGCAATGGCTTGCCATATCCTCTGTTTTTTCGACTTCGTTTCTTGTGTACTCTTTTTCATTTGTTTTCCGAAGCATCATTCGGCGGGAGGGTATTGTACATTATTCAGAGGGCTGTTGGGAAGGAGCGGCTGTGAGGTCTCATCATTGGGAAACGGTCACATGGGAACGGGAGATTACTGCAATCAAGGAGTAATAGGATCGGGCCGGCAACGGTGGTTCAGGGACATGGCGCCCGGGCGAGGATATTCTGGAGAGGCTTTCTCGCGACAAGGGCCCAGAGATTTATATCACAATTTACGTTTTGACTACCGCCAAGGAGACACAGAGTATGCGGGAGAATGCTTGCACAGACTGCGTTGTCCATCTAAACTATGATCCAACGGCATCTGCCACGCCGAAATGGCAGAGCAGCCGCTAGACACCCGACAAAGGACTAAAATGAAGATATAAAAAAGCAAACGCCACCCAAAATCGGTCATCAGTCCCAACGTGAGAGCGCCGAGACTCAAATCTCCAGCCACTCACCGCCCAGCCAGCGGTTGAAAAAGTCCAGCGACGCCTCCGGCTGGTCGTACGGGACCATGTGGCCGGCCTCGTAGATGCGGACAAACGAGAAGTTGCCAGCAGCCTTGACAGTGCCGTAGCCGGCCTTGTTGCTGTTGAGGTCGTCGGCCTCGGAGCCAGTGGCCAGCTTGAGAGCGCCCGTGGCAGCCTTGTTGAAGGCTTTCTTGCCGCTCCACTCGAGCGCCTCGGACCAGGCCTGGTTGCCGAGCCAGTTGCAAATGTAGTCGGCATCGCCGGCGTAAATGACCACGGGGATCTCGGCCAGCAGATCGGGCACCAGGCGGTGGAAGGGCTGCATCCAATCGCCCTGCAGGAGGAAGTTGCGGTTAATGTCAAAGTCGCAGCTGTCATACGAGTCGACCTCAGCGCCGACGGCCTTCTTCACGTCCTCCTGGTTAAGGTACTCGGAGATCCAGCCGAGCTGGGGGTAGCACAGGTTGCCGCTGTCCTTGCAGGGGCCGCGAATGTCGTAGACATTCTGACCGGTCCGCTGGTACGGGCCGATCATGGCGTTGTTACAGTAAATGGAGGCGGGCACACAGCTCCAGGCGCTCCCCGACTCGTAGCAGCTGCTGATGAGCGACTGGCAGCGCGGCAGCGAATCGTCCATGGACTCGCACTCGGCCTCACTCAGCACGGCCGGCCAGCCACCCTCACCGCAAGCCATGGGGCGGTACTGCTCGTACTGGGTGTAGGGGTCGGTCAGGCCGTTGCCAATGAGCACCGACTTGAGGTTGATGTTGCGGTTCTTGTGCGATAGAATCTCATGGGCAAAGACGGGAATGTAGTGGCCGGCGTACGACTCGCCGGCAATGTGGAAGTCCTGGTGTGCGTACTGGGGGAACTGCTTAAAGAAGAGGGTGAGGAGAGCGTAGACGTCCTTGCCAGCCGCCACGGTGTTGCTGACCGAGTGGCCCGAGTACGAGTAGCCCACGTTGACGGGCTGGTCGAGGAAGATGACAGAAGCGTTGGCGTTCCACGAGAAGGGGTTGTTGACCACCTTGATCTTCTCGTCAATGGCCGAGGGGCCGAGCTCAAAAAACAGGCCGGTCAGCGAGGAGCAGCCGGGGCCGCCGTTGAGCCAGAGCACCACCGGGTCGTTCTTGGGGTCGTTGCGGGACTCAAAGAACCCTGGCAGACAGTCAGCAGGTAGACAGGCGGATGAGCAGAAGCAGGCAGCGAGAACGTACAGTAAAACAGGTGCTTGTCGTTCTCCTCGTCGTCAAGGTAGCCGCTGTACTGCTTGACCTTGTCGATACCAAGCTTGGACGGGTCCACGGCCTTGACACGCAGGTTGTAGGCGTTCATGTCGCCACTCTCGGTGCCGGGCACAGCAGCCAGAGCGATCGGGACCTCGGCACCCTTGACAATATAGTCCCACTGGTGGTCGGGGCGCCGGGTGTGCTTCTTGGGATTGGAGAAGAACGTTGCCTTCTCAAAGGCCTCGGGCACGAGCTTGCGGACCTCTTCCCAGACGGTCTCGGCCTCGGGCGTCAGGTCCTTCAGGATGTTCTGGAGGGAGGACAGCATGCCCGAGGGGATGGCCGACGACGCCGTGTCGCCGACAGCACCGGCGGCCTTGTCGGTGCTGCCGAGAACATGCTGCTGACCATTTGACGGCGACAGCAGCGAGGCCGATGCGGCGCCGACGAGGACGGCCGAGGCGGCAATGCGCATGATGGGCAGTGTTGGGGTGGGCGGGAGTGTGGGATGGGTGCAGGAAGACGGAAGCAAAAAGGATCGATAGGGTGGGCGATGGAAAAAGGTTGGATGGGGGAGGAGAAGAGACGAGGCAATAATGAGGGAAAAGAAGGGCTCTGATGTCAAACCGGCAAGTAGCCGCCCAAGCAACGGAGCACCTCGTCCAGGCAACGCACTGTGCATAGCTGCTGTTTCGGGATTAGTGCCCCACTGTTTCAATACCCCTTTGGCCCAGAGCATGAGATAAGCGTTTGTGGCCTATCGTGGCAATCACTGTAAAGCCGCCACCAATCCACTGTATTACACAAGCTGTAGGATACGAGGTAAGATACATCATGCCAATCGCCGCTATTGCCGCCATTCCGTCACCGCATTCGGACAGCTGGAACTTCTAGGCAGCAGTGCTGTCGGCATGTTTCATCCGCAGGTATTTGCTGCATCTCCCATCCTCTGCCACGGCTGCGCTATGCAATCAGACGTGAACACGAGACTGCCCAAGTTGGCGCCTTGATGCCTGATCGGCAGCCAACAGCTTCCCAGCAGCCGAGCATTACGTCACTGGATGGCTTCTCCGTGTGTAGTTGGATAGGAACTGTGTCATAGGAGCTCCTTTCATCGCTCCCACGTTTCATCCGGCTGTTGCAACCAGACGGCCGTGGAGCCTCAGGCACAAGCGATTGTGGCCTTTGGCCCTGCGCCAGAATGAGGGGCAATCGACTCATCGGCGCATTAGTCAGAATCCGTTATCGAGATTGACACTCACTTTTTTTGAGGCGGCTTTGTTGCCTCTAATGCACGACGTATCTCGCAAGCCTCAGTCTCGTAACGACACTCGACGGCAGACCAGTAGCATAGTCACGGGCGAATCGCATCGCATACCACACCATGTCGCGTAACATCAACCAGCCGTCCAACCAGATCAAGTTGACCAACGTGTCGCTGGTCCGCCTCAAAAAAGGCAAGAAACGCTTCGAGATTGCCTGCTACAAGAACAAAGTGCTCGAGTGGCGTTCCGGCATCGAGACCGACCTCGACAATGTCCTACAGATCCCCAGCGTCTTCCTCAACGTCTCCAAGGGCCAGACCGCGCCCACCGCCGAGCTGATCAAGGCGTTTGGCCCCGACGCCACATCCGAGTCCGTCGTCCTCGAGATCCTCCGCAAGGGCGAGATGCAGGTCGGCGACAAGGAGCGCGCCGCCCAACTCGAGCGTGTGCACCACGAGGTCGTCGGCCTAGTCGCTGGCAAGCTAGTAGATCCACGCACAAGGCGGGTCTACACCACGGGCATGATTGAAAAGGCACTCGACATGTTGAGCGCCCAGGCACATCCGCTGCAGTCGCAGACGCAGCAGCAACAGCAGCAGAGCACAGCCGAAGGCGAGACGCCGGAAGGAGCCGTGGCAACCCCAAAGGCGCCCATGTGGACGGGCGTGACGACAGGCAAGAGCGCAAAGTCCCAGGCGCTCGACGCCATGAAGGCCCTCATCGCTCTGCAGCCGATCCCCGTCATGCGCGCTCGCATGCGTCTGCGCGTCAGCTGCACGACGAGCGTGCTGAAGCAGACCGTCAAGGCCGCGGCGGGGAGTGCGTCCCCATCAACCGCCGCCGCCGCACAGCCCGCGGGGGGCAAGTCTGGCGGCGGCAAGGGTGGGAAAAAGGGCCATCAGGCCGACGTGAAAAGCGCGGCTGCAAAGGGCCACGGCCACGACGGCGACGACGACGAAGACGGCGGCCAGCGCAAGGCCTCGAGCACGGTCAAGGACCGCATCCTCGGCTACGTCGAGCAGGTCGAGAGCCAGGACGTGGTCGGGTCGACCTGGGAGGTGGTGGGCTTCGTCGAGCCGGGCGCCTACAAGGCGCTGTCGGACTTTGTCGCCAACGAGACCCGGGGCCAGGGCCGCGTCGAGGTCCTAGACGTGGCGGTGACGCACGACGACGACTGAGTGGTCACTCTTCTCGCTCTTTTCGCTGTTTTGTTTTCACTGCTTTTCGCGGCTGCATACCTTCGGCGCCAGGGGATGGGACATGTCTAATGAACGTGACGATTGGGTCAAAAGTTGGTCGTAGATACAATGAAAAGAGACATGAATAGAAAGTTTACATGTTTTTATTTGTCTTTGGTTTTCCAGCGAGCCCCGGGCACAGGGCAACAGCGACAGGTTCACACATACTCCGTCCCGTCTGTCGTGCAGGAGGCAAAGGCCGCCGCCAACAGCAAATACAGAAAATTCGAGGTAAAAATTTACGACCCGGCCATGTCCCACATGAAAAGCCAATCCCCCATGGCCCGCTGCGTTCGCGGCAGCCTTTTTGTCCTCTTCCGTTTTCGCTCCGATGCTCTAACCGCTCTTCTTCTTCGACACACCGACCGTCCGGCCGCGACGACCAGTCGTCTTGGTGTGCTGGCCGCGCACGCGCAGGCCCCAGTAGTGACGGAGACCGCGGTGCGAGCGGATCTTCTTGAGGCGCTCAAGATCCTCACGGAGCTTGGAGTCGACACCGTTGGCCAGGATCTGCGAATCCTTGCCGTCGACAATGTCGCGCTGCCGGTTCAGGAACCACTGAGGGACTGTCAGCACCAGGCACACACACGGAAGATTTCACCAGCCACTCGGAGACGTACCGAGGGGATCTTGTACTGCGTGGGCGACTGAAGGATGCTGACTATCCGCTCTAGCTGCTCAGCGGTGAGCTCACCGGCGCGCAGGTTCAGGTCGATATCGGCCTTCTTGGCGACGATGTTGGCGTAGCGGCGACCGCAACCCTTGACCTTGGTCAGGGCGTCTGTTTTTTTCGAGTCAGTCCATGCGCGTCCCGGAACTAAGCACTCCGTTCCGCGGGCAGAGATGCTACTAACAGACGACCTTCTGCTTGCCATCAATGTTGGTGTTCAGCAGACGAATGATCTATTCCTCCTGGTTAGCAATCGGGTCGGATTTCGATGTCCGCCAAAAGGCAGCGTCTGGCGTCGTCGGCGAGCGGAAGAGGAGCGCGGCGGATGCAATCGCTTTCGGGGCAGAGGATAAAACGTACGAACTGAAAGTTGTCTGGATCAGAGAGTTAGCAAGAGTTTTTCATCGCCGTCCTCGCGGGTCACCGATCGTCCACCTTCAACAAGGCGAGCAAGCGGAAAGGAGCACCGGGGAAAAGGCACTCACTCTTATCTCCCGAAACAAGAGACATGGTGGGCAACTTCTTCGTCTGTCGACGGTGATGCTGTCTACCGAGATATTTGGGTGGAAGTTGGTAGAGGAATTTGTCGTCGAGCCAAACCTAATTTTTGCACGAAAATTTAGCGACTAGTGGGAGGGCACACGCGAGGTATTTCCCGGAAAATAGTAATTGCTTAGCGCTAGGGCAAAGTGAAATCACGTGCTTGTTTAGTCACGTGCATTGCTCCGATTTAGTTCCTTCCATCGCGACTCGGAATGTCGGCTTGCAATAATGTATTTCCATTCAAACGCCAAGCAGAATGCCATAGTTGTATATCATCCAAATTTTGAGGATTCCTCTCTATAACTTTGATTTGTTGAAAAGCACCAAGAACAAAGTACTGCCACAGCTATGGGGACAAGTTGTACAGGACAGGGAAATCCTTTCTTGAACACATGCATTCCTTTCCTACTTCTACGCTGATGGGGCTGGAACGAGAGTGATAAACCCACTCGCAGAAGCCACAGCTGTCGTAGAGATGAGAGCAGCGAACTCTGTCGCGGTGTTACTCGGTGTGATCGATGCCGTGGCGCTGCTGCTCGTAGATGACGTGGCGCTGCTTGCGGAAGCAGCGTTCCCAGAGCCCAAGAGAGCGGCAGCAGCGGCATTGAGGCTAGAGGTAGCTCCTAGCATGATGCCGCCGAGCAGTTGTGCGGCAATTTGGTCGGCTTGTAGCATGAGTGCCTGCAACGTGAAGAGCGTGGACGTGCTCTCCAGCACGGCGCAGTCCTGGCTAAATTGGTTGATGTCCTCAACCAAGAGGTTGGCCTGGTTCGGCAGGATGATTGCGGCAGGGTCAGTGAGGATCTGGACACTCTGGGACAGGCTGGGCGCGGAGGAGCCGTAGGGCAGGACAATGCTCTGGTTGAACTGGCCAAAGGGACTGTTGGGGTCAAACGAGGTGATGTCAGCCGAAGCCGAGGCGGTGCTATTGCCCGTGTTGCTGTCGGTCGCTGTACCGTTGACAAGCGCCGCAAGGCTGGCCAAGCCTGAGGCGGTCACGAGGCTAGAAACGTCCAGCGTCGACGTCGGCAGGCCAATGGTCATGGGACTCGCGGCGGTCACCATGACGATGACACTGCTCTGGGCGCCGCGGTCGGCAAGCTGCTGGTTGACCATGTAGCGGTTGTTGGGGGAGGCCGCACTGCGGACGTCGACGACCTGGGTGACGATGACAATGATTGTATTCTGTAGGTGTCAGACGAGATCAGTTCAGGATGCTGCACCCAACTCACCACCTGGGAAAACCGGGCGAGAAAGTGGTTGATGCGAATGTTGTTCTTGATAGTTTCAATCTCCTGCACCAGCGCCAGCTGGGCCTGGACCAGGGCGGAGAACTCCTGCTCGGCAAGCAGGGCTAGCTCGCTGAGGAGGCCTAGGTTCTCCTGGATAATGGTCACGCTGTTCTCGATAATCGTCTGTTCGATAATCACAGCGGTTTCGTTTGCCCCATTCCGGCTGGACTGGATGACCCGACCAGAGGAGCGGCGATCAACACCGCCACGGACGTGGCTCACGGGATACGGCGCTGTGTGTCGTTAGCAGAGTTTTCAAAAGCACTCAGCAAATCGTACCAGCCGTAGTCAGAGAGCCGAGGCCAGTCAGGGCCAGGAATAGGATGCCGGAGAAATGCATGATGAAGAATAAAACAGAAATGCGAAGAAAGAATAAAATACAAATAGAAGACAGGCTTAGAAGTGAAAGAAAAGGCAGCCTCTGGGGCGCTCGGAATGAAATGACGAAGAAAGAAGCGAACTGAAAACGCGCACTGCGCGGAAGAAACAGCAGAAGAGACAGTGACGGCAAGACTGTATGGCTGGAGAGAGGGAGACTTCTGTTGCGGGGCTAGATGTGGCGATATATATGGCATCTGTTCAGGTCGACGATAGACATGCTGCCGGTTTCCGAGGCTGCACGTCTCACGTCTCACGTCTGCACTCTCTCATACATTACCGTGTGAACGTAATCAAGGGGTCCAGTACCATCCAGCACCGCTCGGCCGCGCTCGCCATGGCGATAGGGATGCAACGCCTTGTTGCCAAGACGGATAACTCACGGATATCCCAGAAGCTTGACCGGCAAGGGGAGTTCCAGGACTAGGGTGAGCTGATGGGGCGAAAAGCTTGAACGGACAACGAGAGGCCGCCGAGTGACGCCATGTTATGAGCAGCAATTGGCCTCCGTAAGGCCATCTTAGATCTAGAGGCCTGTTAGGGAAGATAAAGTTAACCTTCTTTCTCAGTTTCGGCAACAGAGCTTTAGTCCGGATTCCGAGACACAACCCGTTTTGAATCTAAGCCCGCCGCCATCAATGCGCCCGGTAGAATTTGGAATGCCGATAAGACTGTGAGGAAGAAAGCGGTCTGCGTCGACCTGTGCCATTGTGAGAGAATCTTCACTGTTGTCCCGGGCATTGAATTTGACGACCACTGGCATCTCGTCCCAGAAGGCTGCCAGATTCTAGCCCTAAAGACTGCACACGTTGACTAGTGAGACAGAATGTCCTCTCGCTCTATACCCCTGCCTCGTTAGACTTTCGGCTGTTTCAAACTTTCTTTCCTGTCAACCCCAACTTTGACCGCGTCCGAGCAGAGCAAGCTCAGCCACCTCGATCTAGCATCAGATGGCAGGTCGGGCGACACAGGATCCGGGAATCTTCGCCTTGAGCTGAAACGATGGATTGCCGTTGCCATGCGCAATGAGAAGGGAGAAAGCTGCCATTTTCTGCGAATGATCGTTGGTGTTTGACGAGTTGTGGCGGAAGAGAGCTGGCCCGGAAAGTCGGTTTATGTTCAGAGTATGGAATATGCTGTGAAGAGAACAGGGTTTTGTCTGAAAAAGTGACGCGAAAAAAGAGAAAGTATAGGAGCCGCATGCAAAGGAAGGTGCGACCTAAAAATCACCCGGATCAAAGATGAGGGAGAAAATCGCACAACTCAATTCAACTGCTCCGCGGCCAAACGGCTCGGTTTCATCACCACTGCGTGTATATACCGAATGCGACGCACAAACACTACCCCTTTCTGTCCGTCCACGCCAGCCTGCTCGCTGATTCCTCTCAAATTCTCAATCTCTCGAATCTTCTCAATATCTCACATCCTCCCAATCTCTCATGCCCTCTTCTCTCTCAAAACGCTCCCGTCAGGTCCAGCGGCCCCTCCAGATGACTGCGTACCACCATGACGCTGATCTCTTCAAACTCGTACCGCAGCTGCTGCCCGGGAACCCACGAGATCTCAGCACAGCCCTCACTATGCAGGATCGCGTCGATCACAGTGTCAAAGTTGCTCCGCTCGCCGGAGAGGTGCTTCTCAAGGTCCTTGATTGACGGCAGCAACACATCCTTGTAGTACATCAGTGTGTCCATCCGCGCCGGCTGTTTTGGCTGCACCAATCTCGAAAAAGCCTCAATGGCCCGGAGGTTGGCTGCGCCGACGGTACTGAACGAGCCCTCAAAGATTGGGGTAAAGTGAGCGCCGAGAGAGGGCTTCCGGTCAGCGACAGGGATCGGACGGGCAACCTGTGTGCCGCGGGCTGTCTTGACTGCGCCATATCCGGGGCTCTTCTTCTGCGCACGATCGCTTGTCTGGCTATCGTGGTCGTCACTGCTGTCATTGCTGCTGTCATCGGCCTCGTTCACCGTCGTCTTTCTGTCCGCCTCGTCATATTCGTAGACTACGCACCCCTCGTCTTGCTTGGTTGGCAGCTTGCGCAGAAAGGCAAACACGTCGTAGTGTGGCAGAAACACGAGATCGCGGAACGCAGGCTTCATCGACCGGCCGCCGTATGTCTGCCGATCGATCTTGTCGAACTGCTGCGCCTCCTTCTCCACGTATACAATCATAATGGTGTCGTCCTTGAAGGTTACCCGCCCAAAGAACATACCGTCGCGTTCTGCGTCCTGGGCGCCGTAGTCCATCTCGATCCGTGTCACCGGCGGTCCAGCCGAAGGCATTGCCAGCGTCGCGCAATCATTGGCCTCGTTCTTGTCTACAAACGATTCGCAGCGAATAATCTGGCCCATCAGGTTGTTCGACACCGGAATGCGGTCGGTGCGGAAGACGGTGTATTGGATCACGACTCTGCTCGCTTCGATCAGCGCCGGCGCTGCTCCTGTCGGCATTTCTTCCTTCTGCTTGGTGCGGGCGACTTTGTCAGGTGGTGGAGAAGGGAGCAAAGGAGCGACGACATTTTTCTTGTTGTCGTCTCCCGTAACCAGCTTGTCGGTCTTGTCGGTCTTATCGGCCTCGTCCACTCGCCGCTTCTTGGCCGCGTTGCCGCCCGGCATCTTCTCTTCCGCGCCCTCTGCGCTTCTCTTCTTTTGCGCCTTTTCAGGCGTCTTGTTGGCGCCCTTGGCCGCCTTCTGGAGCTGGTGCGACTCGGGCAGCTTCTCCATCGCCCTGGTGCTCGGCGCCGGCTGGGCGTGGCGCGATTGGATGCTCTTGAAGAGCGACACATCGTCTTGCCCCCGGGAGCCAGCTGCAGGCGACGGTACCAGGGTCTTCACCACACGTGGTGGTGGCTGATTCCTGGCACCGCGCAGCATCTGATCCTGGAGGGTGGCCGGCGGCCTGAACGACCGCGGGTTGTGGTCGCGAGGTCTCTGATAGACCTTCGCTTCTAGCGCCGTGGAAGTCGGGCCGCCAGCCCTTTCTTTGGCGCCCTTGTCACGGTCGTCCGGTCTGACACCCCGAGGCGCGACGGACCTCTCCCGTTCGATCCGTGACATGAGCGCCTCCAGGCTCTTTGAAGTGCCTGTGCCCCCTGCTTCGACAGTCAGTGTGTTGTTCATTTCGAAATATTTAGTCAGCACTATCGGGTTGAAACTTACCCTGCAGGTTCGATCCTGTCGCCGTCCATCCGCTGCTCGACGCAGCCCCGTCCCTCCAGGGGAACGCCAGCTTGGCAGCCAAGCTGCCTGGTACACTCGTACTTGGTCTCTTCGATCCGTCCATTGTCGTTGTAGTGTAGTTCTGAAGTAAAATTGCAAAACTTCAGAGGGGAAAAAAAGGTAAGATATATACTTGTGACTTGGACAGCAAGGTGGCGGTGGTCATCCAAGATTTCAGACAATAGAGCTGAATGGAGGCATCAGCCCAAGCTAAGTCAAAGGTCAGGAAGAGAAGTGAGAAAAAAAGGTGAGAAACATTTGACGGAACCACTTCGTAGGACTGTTCTGGCCGTTTGAATCCCAATACAGAAAGAGCAGCGGCGTGCTCCTTCCTAGTCAGGACAGAAGACCCTATTCAGCTCCTTGCTCGCTTCCCTGTCAATTGCGACCGCGACTCAACTTCCTCTTAGCTTTCGATTAGCTTTTCCATTGCCTCGCAGCTTCAAGGTTTAATGTTCAGCCAGCAGCGATTGCTGCCGCTCGAATTCCTCGCCATACTTCGCGGATGGACATAAATCGACATGATGGTTCATACTTGCGTCTGTACAAACAAATGATTGTCTGAATAATTCGTATCGAGTTAATCACCATCGCCTCGAAAGTACAAATTGCAACTGCTCTCTATTCTTTTATTAACTAGTGTTGCACCAAACGCCAATGGATGCTTGTTTTTCATGTCGTAACAATCTGACTTTTGTCTGCCATCACCGCTTGGACTTGAATGTCCGCAGCGGATTCACCTTGCGACCCTTGGTGATCGCGCCCTTGCCACCCTTGGCAAAATATTTGGTCCGCCGCTTGTCGTTCTTCTTGCCGTCCTTGCGCCGCAGGGGCACGAAGCCCACCTCGGACGCTGTCAGCGCCTGTTTTCCGTCGCGCGGCAGCAAGTACTCGGGCACGTGCTTCAGGTGCGGCTGTGCCCGCAGCGTCCGCAGCTCGTGGTCGTGACGCGCCAGGTTCTGCAGCTCGCCCGGGTTCTCTTCAAAGTGGCGCTTGAGCTTCTCGCTCTTGAGCAGCTCCTGGCGGATCTCCCGCGTCCGTGCCTCGCGTACGGCCACCTTGGTCACCGCCCGCAGCGCGTCGTTCATGCGGTAGCGGAACGCCTCAACTTGCGTCATATCAAAGTCGTAGGGCTTGACCTCCTTACCCAACTTGGCCTGCTGCCGCACAATGCGGGCCAGCACCTTTTCGTCCTTCTCGGCCGACGCCACCGTGGTCGGCATGTGCTTGCGGTACTGGTTGGCTGGCACCACAAATGACAGGGCCATGCCCGTCTGGCCAGCCCGCGCCGTACGTCCGATGCGGTGCGTGTACGACTTGGACGACGTCGGCAGGTCAAAGTTGATGACGGCGCGCACATTCTTAAAGTCAATGCCTCGCGACACGCCAAATTCGCGGTCCCGCTTGGCCGAGGTCTTGCGCTTCTTCTTTGGCTGCGCCTCACCGTCCTTGCCCGTCTTGCTTGCCGTCGGCGCATCGGTCTGGTCCTCGTCGCCCAACAGCTCGTGCTCGTCCGAGGCAATGATAATGTCGTACATGTTGCGGTTGAACTCTTCAATGCAGTGAATCCGCGAGTTGACGGGAAGCTCCGAGTTGAGAATACAGCTGCGGATACCAAACTGCTCAAAGAACAGTTTCAGGCGGTAGCAGCGGTCCACGTCGGACACAAACACGAGGCACTTGCCTGTCACCAGCTTAAGCTTGAAAATGACATATGCCAGTAAGAACTTCTCGTCTTCTGCGCATCTGGAGACGTTAGCAGTGGTTTCCCGGAAAAGACAAAATGCAATACGCAGGGACCACGGACTTGACGACGTATTGTGTGACGCCCTCGCCCTCGGCATCTGGCTCCTCCAGGTTCAGCAGCGTCGGGTCCCGGCAAAGCATGCCCTTGAGCGTGTCCACCTCCGTGGTCAACGTGGCGCTCATCAGGATGGTCTGTATTCCCTTGGGAAGCGACCCTGCAATGTGCTCGAGATCTTCGCTGTAGCCGTATGACAGGACCAGGTCGGCCTCGTCAAGGACCAGATTGGTCAGCTTGTCGAGTGTCATAAATGACGAGCTAATCGCGTGCCACGCCCTGGACGGCGTCGAGACCACAACGTCGGGCATATTAGAGAGGAGCGATCGCAGGACGGCGTCGGACACTTTGTCGGTGAGCTTGGCGGCAGCAATCTCCTTAGCGCAAAAGGCCGAGAACTGGCCGATGCTTTTGAACACCTGGTCCGCCAGTTCACGGGTAGGCACGAGGATCAGGGCAGAAATAAACGCAGAAGAGTCCGTCTAGAGGATTTAGTTCAAGTCTGTTTCCATGATTCCCGCCATCCTTCTTACCTGTTTCCGTTTCAAAATAGACTGTAGGACCGGAAGCAGATAGGCTGCCGTCTTGCCAGACCCCGTCTTTGCCTTGGCGAGCAAGTCCTTGCCATTGAGTGCCAGCGGGATAGCCTTTCGTTGAACCAGTGTCGGCTTCTCAAACTGCTGCTGTGCGACGGCCTGGACGAGACGGGAGTCGAGGCCGAGGTCTGCAAATGAAGTGCCTTCTTTCGCCTTGTCGCCATCTTTTGTTGCGTCTGGCGCCGTTTCAGCATTTCCGGCCTGCTCAGAACTTGTGGCAGGAGTATCGTTCTGGTCGAGCTTCCGCTTCATCTTTGCAGTGTACGTGTCGATATGGGCGGTCAAAGTTGAGGTGGGCTGGTCGTCGGAGGATTCGCTGATGAAGACTTTTTGGTCGACCGGCCCCGAGAGAAAAAAAAAATCGGCCTAATGCTTATCGCACCTCTTATCATCCTTATCAGTATGTGATACGAAATGATAGTGTTTCTGCCTCAGGCGTTTCGGCCTGTCACGAAGATAATTCCCGCCCAAGTCTCCGAGGCTACGGTTTCAGGAGATAGCACAACACGGCTACATCTGTGGAGCAGCTGTATCAATACAGATGGTTTCGGCGTGCGATTATCGGGACGATGCATAACGACGTATTTCTTGCACATGCACGTCACCTGTACGATTCGTAGGATCCGCCTACGCGCAGCTCAGCTCGGCCACGCCTCTTGCACGAAAAACTCGTGTAAAAAAACTCGTCTAATGGTGGACGCGTGCAACCTCCAGCCGTGTTGCGATACATTTTGCCCGTTTGATGTTAGCGGCGTTCCGGATCCAGCCAATAAAGTGGCGCACCGGCCTGCAAGAGCGTGCGCTGCCTCGTGCCGTCTCGTTGCTCTGGCATCAAGACGGCCAAACCCTGCACGGTCGGCAGGGGTGGAGAAACCTAACGTCTAGCTGCATGCAAGTTCGGACTTCGAGACAAGGGGAAAAGGCCTTTTTCATGGTTGGAGACGCCTCCGGACTGTTTGTTTTCTTCCTGCTGTCCGGTTTCGCGTTGTGTTTGGCTGTCGCTGCGCAATATATGGGCTCTAGATCGTAAGATAGCCAAAGTTCCGCTCCGGCTTGAGGTCGATCGCCACCTTCCCTGGCAGCGTTGCGCAACCGGCGTATCATCCTCCGTAGTTTGCGAATGGACAAGGTACGATGTAAACACAAAACGTCTTTGGGCCCAGTACCCGATTACCCAAATACCTTTTCTCAAGTACATATTCCTGCAAATTAGAGCACAAGCGGACGATCACCCGCCGACCGACAAAGATTCCGAACCAAGTCATTTCATATCTGATGCCTCTCTGCTCGCAGACAGCGCAAACGGCTCCATATTGCTATCAGGACGCAGTGTCATGCACGCTCTAGTCGGGGAGGTGGCCCAAGCTCCAAAATAAAGTGCCTTGCAGCCGTTGCCTAGACAACCAAGCTCTGTCGTCGCCGGGGGAGGGGCTGTGTTTGTCGATGGCGCTTGCCTTGTTTATGTTTTAAGAGGTCCGCTCTTCCCCTCACAGCGGATGCTTGCCAATTCCTTCTCTCGCTAAATCGGACAAGGCGACACCTCGTCTGCGTTCTAGCAGTCCATCCTTTATTGGAATTTGCATACTCTTCCACGCTTCATTCTTCGCTTTGCAGTGCATCAATCATTCATCGCGAATCATTATTGCACGCACCGCCGTGATCAGCTTTAGCGAGACTAGAGCGTTGCTTCCTGTTTCTACCTGAAATCCCCGATAAACAAAGTCAACACAGCAGACATCTGCCTCTGTTCTCCCAACATTATTACTCTTCATCTGCCCCCCTTGCATTCCTGGGAAGACCAGACTGCTTCCCGTTGACACCACCAGACTGCCGCCCGATCGGCGGCCTGTCTCTCATTCCAACCACCGGCTGAGCTGCCTTTTCGACCTTTCCGATGGCTTCATCGGAGCCAGTAAGTTTTCTTCACGCTTCTGTCAACACACGTGAGCCGGCTCTGACAGTGCAGGTTCATCCGCTGCGCATTTCCAAAAACAACACCATGATGGCTTCGCCAACCAAGAAGCTCAGCGCCATTCCGCGCCCTCTGTCCGAGATCTCTCCGTCCGAGAAGCGGCGCAATTCGCCCAGCTGGAATCAAACATCAAAGGTATGTCTCTCTGCGTGCATCTTCTTCCTCTTGCCGGCAGTGTCTAACCGCTGTCTGTAGAAAATGGGTATGAGCATGAGCAACGACTCGTCGCCGTTCCAATCGTCGCCTCTAGACAGCACCACATCGCCTCGGCTCTTCTGGCAGAACCGGGGCGGCTACAACTCGGAAAACCTGTACGGCGGCCGCACCGGATCGCCATCGCCCACACGTCGTTCTTCCATTGAGCGCCTGCAAAAGGCTTCTCGCGTCAAGAACAGCAGCATCCTCGCCCAAGAGCAGAAGAACGAATATGATCCCACCAAGGTCCTAAAGATTGAGCGACCTCTGTCTAAAGTACAGAGTAACTCGTTCAACGGACTGGGCATCATGGGCATGCCGGCCAAGGGCCACCAGCGCAGCGAGAGCAAGACGGATATCCCCCTCTACAGCCCCACCAAGACGCCCACCAAGACATCGCCGGCAGTTCTCACGCGCCAGACAGAGCAGCAGCAATCGCCTACTCGCACCGGGTCCGTGTCGCCCAACAAGGAGCAATCTCCTCTCAAGTCGTCGCTCTCCAACCGCTTTAAGACCAGCTATGGCGAACACAGCGACCTCGACCTCGAAGGCTTTCTAGCCGAGCATGATATTGGCTCCTCGCCGCACCGCCACACCAAGAGCGTCACCTTTGACGCTGCTCCTCCGCAGGTCAACGAGTACGAGATGGCTACGCCTGACCTATCTTCGGTCGGTAGTAACTCTCGTGAGGGCAGTTACGAGTCGGACGAGGATGAGGATGACTATGATGGCTATCATTATCCTGGGGACGGCATCGGCGAAGACAGCTTTGATGCTTCCCTAGAGGACATTGAGAAAACGCCCGTGGTCGGTCCCGATGACTGGAGACATGACAGCCCTGCTGTGCGTAACCATGTGTTTGACTCCAGCCCCATGCCCGACTCGAGACCTTCCACGGCTGTCAGCCACGCCGACATCAAGGCCTCTTCGACCTCGAGTGGCGAACACCGGCCCCTGCCCCCGCTGCCTGGCTTCCAGCACGAGCGCAGCGACTCGAACTCTTCGATCGGTCTGTCGATCACTACTGAGCGTATGCTCGGTGGCGGCAGCCTGCGCGGCCTGCCCAGCCCGCCGCCTGCGTCGGTGACCAAGGCGGAGATGCAGAACATTGGGAGCTCCAAGATGACTCTGGAGGAGCGTCTGAAGCTTATGATGCTTTCGGACGATGGCAAGACGGCGGCCGAGCAGCAAAGAGAGCGTCGTATGAGACGCGCTGGTGCTCGGGAGCGCACGAACAGCCACACGCCCGAGCCGGAGCGGTCCTTCCACGATGCGCCGGAGCACCACGATGAGGCGGATGACACGCTTGGCGATCTTTCAGGTCTCGAGGAATATCGTCTTCCGCCGCGGATCTCCCGAGAGTCCATCATGCGCCGTGCCAATGCAGCGGACAGCCACACCCGGGAATCCGACTTCAACTTTTCGTCGCCGCCCGTCAGCCCTGACCGGAAATTCCCCCTTGACCCCGATGTCCCCATTCCGAGCACGGAGCATGACGAGGAAAGCATTCTCAAGGAGGACGAGGTCGTCGCAAAGGAGGCGGAAGTGGAGCAGATTGAGGGGGCCAACGAGGATGAGGACGAGGAGTCCGAGTCCGAGTCTGACAGCCTATACTCGGTGAGCGACGTGAGCACGGACGGCGATGAAGAGGACGAGGAGAACGAGGCGGAAATTATCTCCACGCCACGCGCTGCGACGCCCATTCAGGAAATCGCAAGCTCCCATGTTCTCAAGGCAGCCGATATCCATGCCTCGCATCTGCCGACTGCAGCCAAGGACAGCCGCCTCTCCGTGGATGTGTTGCAGGTTTCGGACATCCGGACTGCCATTGCCGAGGCTACCAGCACAGAAATTGTTGAGGCCCGCGCGGAGAGCGTGGATGTTCGCGCTTCTGTTGAGCGCCCTTGCACGCCGGTCATGGAGCATCCTCTGTCCAAGCCCGAGTATGACGGCACCGGCTGGGGCGACGACGATGAGTTTGACGAGCCGGGCACGCCGGAGTCTGTCATTCATCACCCGGTTGAGTACGATGACGATGACGTATATGACGAGGAGGAGGAGGAGGAGCTAGAACAGGAGCCAGAGCCGGAGCAGCAGCCGGAGCAGGAGCAGGAGCACGAGTCTCCCGCCATCCCGGAGCGGCAGGCAACTATCAAGGCTTCTGGATCGCGCCTCAAGACACGCCCTTCGGCGACCCCCTCGGACATTGAAGCTATGCGTGAGGCCCGACGGCAGGTTAGCCGTGAAATTCCAACCGTGCCGCCTATCCCACAGCGCCACCGGAATCGCCTGTCTCGCGATCTCGAGCCATCTCGTGGCGAGGAGGTCGAGGAAGCCGAACTCAACAGCGGCGATTTCCTGGAGCGGCACCCCAGCTTCAAGAAGAGCAGCCTAACTCTGGATTTCGGCACGGATCTCAGTCTCGACCAAGACTTTGACCGGGTGATCGAGGCACAAAAGGTGGATTCTTACTTCTTTTATTCGATTCCTACAGCCACGCCCCAAGCGGGACAAGCGTCGGGCCAGGCGTCTAGTGATGCCGGCTACAGTCTGGGAGGCCAGAACCAGGAAGGACAATATCATGCTAACGTGAGCCCACGAAAACAGCGCGGATACCTGATGCGACAGAACACGAAGCTTGTGGCAGCCAGCGACAAGGACGGCGACGACATGCGCGGGACGCGATCGGCAGGCAACTCGCCGGTGAAAAAGGACCGTCCCCAGTCTTGGACGGTCGAGCCGTGGAACCCCGACAACAAGCGCAAGAGCATTCGCAAGCGGTCTTTGATGACCGGGCCGGCGCCGCCCCTGCCAGGACAGGCAAGCAATGCAGCGCCCCTCGCTGCACTGGGCGAGGAGGACGTGCTCACGGACCTGCCGACAGACGAAGGTGTCGAGCGCGGCCGGCTGTTTGTCAAGGTGATGGGCGTGAAGGACCTGGATCTGCCCATCCCGCGCAGTAAGCTCAAACTCGGCCACTGTTGACCATTCCTGTACTAACAAAATGTGCAGCGGAGAGAACCTGGTTCAGCCTGACGCTGGACAATGGCGTGCACTGTGTGACGACGGCGTGGCTTGAGCTGGCACGCAACGCGCCCATTGGCCAGGAGTTTGAGCTTCTGGTGCCCAACGAGCTGGAATTCCAACTGACGCTCAACGTGAAGCTGGAGAAGCCTGTGGTGGCAAAGCGGACAACGGCCCAGCTGCCGCCTAAGGCGGTGCGGCCCAAGACGTCGACATTTAGCCGCGTCTTTGCTTCGCCGAAGAAGCGCAAGGAGATGGAGCAGCGCTTCAAGGACGAGGATGAGCGGCTGGAGCGCGAGCAGCGTGAGGCCCAGGCGCGGCTGATGAAGAGCGCGCAGCCCACGGCGTACGACCTGCTGTCACCGATTGCGGCCGAGGATGGCAGCTTTGCTCGCGCATATGTGTGCCTCAAGGAGCATGAGTCGCGGTGCTACGGCCGACCCGGGATTGTGGAGGTGGCGTGCTTCAACGAGTGGGCAACGGAGGAGGCGGGCTTCGCGTCGAGCGTCAAGAGCAAGCGAGGCAACATCGCGGTTGTGCGCAAGGCGCCGTACAAGATTGGCAAGCTGGAGTTGCAGCTGCTGTTTGTGCCGCGGCCACGGGGCGTGACCAATGACGACATGCCCAAGAGCATGAACTCGTGCATCCGGGAGCTCAAGATGGCCGAGGAGCGTGTCTCGCGTAACTGGGAGGGCCCTCTGAGCCAGCAGGGCGGCGACTGTCCGGTGAGTGCATCGATGGGTGAAAGGATTGACTTGCACGAATGGTCTGGCTAACGATTGCGCACAGTACTGGCGTCGGCGCTTCTTCAAGCTGGTGGGCACGAAGCTGACAGCATACCACGAAGCAACGCGGCAGCCGCGGGCGACGATCAACCTGGCGAACGCGAAGCGGCTGATTGACGACCGGCGGGCGCTGACGGAGAAGGAGACGACGGGCAAGAATGGCAGACGTCGGCGGTCTGCATTTGCTGAGGAAGAGGAGGGCTACATGTTTGTGGAAGAGGGCTTCCGGATCCGGTTCAACAACGGCGAGGTGATTGACTTTTACGCGGACACAGCGGCCGACAAGGCGGGCTGGATGAAGGTGCTCTCGGACGTGATTGCACGGGACAGCATGGGCTGCACGGACGACGATGCAGGGTCGCGCAACAAGACCAAGTGGTGCGAGATGGTGTTCAAGCGCGAGGAGACGCTGCGGCGGCGGGCCGAGGGCCGGCGGGTGACGTCGCGGACGAAGAGCATGTACATGTGAGGCGTCGGACGTGAAGACGTGAAGACGAGGAGACGTGGAGGTCGGTCGGGCGGCGTGGGAGAGGAGGCGAAAAGCAGGGACAGCTTTCATGCGGCCGGCGTTTTGATTCCCTTATGCTTTATTTGCTTTTGCGTCTGGCCTCGGCATGATTATTGCGGTATCGTTGACAGGCCGTCCTCGCTACCTGCATGAGGACGAGGTCACGGAGTCCCCGAGATGGCTGGGTCTAATGTCGCGGACGGCGGAGCCTGGAGCTCACGGCCCGAGGCGTCTTTGGGGTTCATGTGGCTGATTATTTTGGATTGTATTCGTTTTTAGTTGAGTGACAAATGGAGCGCGTTAAGACGATTTGTCTCTTGCCGTGTTCCAGGCCACGCAGTCGGCGAGCTTGGCACCGGAGCCGCCGAAGCAATCAAGGGCGCTGCCAATCGTGAGATCGACGCGGCCCTGGCTGAGGCGGTCGACGAGATCGAGATCGGCAACGCTGCGGGCACCACCGGCGTACGTGACAGGGCGGTTGAGGGGGGCGGCCCAAGCGGCGAGGGCGGCGACGAGGTCCTGGTCGATGCCGCGCTGGAGGCCCTCGACATCAGCGGCGTGGACAAGGAACTCGGAGCAGTAGGGCGCGAGGCGGGCGAGCGTGTCGGCGGAGAGGAGCATGTCGGTGAGGGTCTGCCACTTGTTGATGGCGACGGCCCACGAGGGGGAGGACGAGGAAGAAGGGGGCGATGTCGTCGAAGAGGTGTGCGCGGGATCGGCGGCGACACGTCGGCAGCTGAGGTCAATGACGAGGCGGGTCGGGTCGCCTCCGAGGGCGGCGAGGACGGCGTCGAGGCGGGCCTGGCTAAAGCGGTAGGAAGAGCCGTCGGCGTCGGTGGCGGCAAACAGGAACGATGTCACAATGACCTTGTCGGCACCGGCGGCGATCCACTCGGCCGCGTTCGTGTCGCGGATGCCACCGCCGACCTGAAGCCCGCCCGGCCACGCGGCCACGGCCTCGCGCGCGGCCGCCACATTGTCGGGGCCGCTGCCAAGAAGGATGACGTGGGCGCCGCGCAGGTCGTGGTCGCGGTAGAGCTGGGCAAAGTGCGCGGGGGGCTGCGACGCCACAAAGTTGGTCTGCAGCGCCGCCGTGGCCGAGTCGAGCGTGCCGCCGACAATCTGCTTGACCTGGCCGGCGTGGAGGTCGATGCAGGGGCGGAAGCGGGTCATTGTGGTCGGTGGTGTGGCCGCTGTTGGGAGGAAGAGCTCCGAGGAGCGGGCTGACTACTTTGGTGTACTCTCTCCGTAACAGCGGCAGAAAAAAAAAGTTGTCTCACCGCCCACGAAGCTCTCTCTTTTGCTTCGTACAATGTACAACAAACACCACAGACTTCACCGACCACATTATGCCTTCTGTATTGGGCAAGCGGAAATCGCCCACGGCATCCCGGGCGACGCCGGCTGTGCGCGCACCAGCACCAGCACCAGCACCAGCACCAGTACCGGCCACGGAGCGCGACGCCAACGCGGACGCCGACACCGACTCCATCCAAGACATCTTTCGGCGCCACTTTGAAGGCCAGTTCAAACCGCTGGCGGGCAGCGCAACGACAAAACGGGCATCTCAGGCGACGACGCCGCAAAAGACCACACGGGCGGCGAAGCACGCAGACGACAGCGATGCCGCCAGCGATTCGGCAGACTCGGATTGGGCTGGGCTGTCTGACGATGACGACGACGCAGCGGACGGCCACACCGACGCCACGCCGGCCGTCCAGGTGGTCGACTACAGCGGCGGCGCCTCAGCCGCCGATGGGCCAGGCGCCGCCATGCTCCTGACCAAGCAGGAGCGGCGGGCCTATGTGGTGGGTAGTAGTGTTCTTTTTGCGAGTGTGGTGCTTTGCGCGGTCAATCAAGCCATACCAGCGACTAACCAGACCCAGTCCTCTCGACCGCTCCAGGCCTGGGAAGACGACGACGACGACAGAAAAAAAAACAAGAACGGTAAGAACGGCAAGAACGGTGCCGCTGCCGACGACTTCCAAGACGCCCCCGCCCTGCTTGCCAACGACCTCGCCCTGCAGCGCCTGCTCGCCGAATCACACCTGCTGTCGGGCGGCCTGGCCCCAGCCGCCGCCCGGTCCGCTGGCGCCTCGGCGGCTGCCCGCACCAAGGCCTTTGCCGACGGCCGCCGCCGCCTGCGTGCCACCGACCTGCGCGTCCAAGCCGCCGCCGCCCGTGGCGTCAGCGCCTACGATAGCGCTGCGGCGGCGTCTCATGCGGCCCTCCGCAGCCGCTCCGACCCATCGCGCAGCATCTACACCCAGGCCAAAATGCCCATGGCCATGCGCAAGGGCATCACCGCCGCCGCCAACGCCCGTGAGGACAAGCGCCGCCGCGAGGCCCGCGAAAGCGGCGTCGTCCTCGAACGCCCCGCGCTCGCTGCTGCCTCAGCCAAGTCCGCTGCCCGCCGCCGCCATCGTGCCGTCGATGCCCCTGCCGTCGGCCGTCTCCGCGGCTCCGAGCTGCGCCTGCGTGACAGCGATGTCCGCGCTATCGAGGGGCGCCGCCCTGGCCCTGGCTACATGAAGCACAAGAAGAGAAGGTGATGTGTACACACGGCATGTAATGCCAGGGCTTTCATCTGTCGGCCATTTCTCTTCTCAGTTCGTCGCTCCGCGAGTTTCAAGCACATGTATATATTCTGCTGTAGAAAACGCTCCTCTAGTGGAGAAAACAAAAGAAAATTCATCCAAGCCTGGTATCTTTCCGTCGTCCACCATCCAGAAAGAGAAAAAGAAAAGTTAAACTGCGATATATACAAAAATGCATAGCCTCACTGCCCCGACGACTTTCGCTTTTGCACAAGACCAACACACTTGCTCTCCAAAGGGTACCACTGCCAAACCCCTCTGGCAGTGGGCATTCACCCTTGCTTCCCTTCTATAACAGGCATTCGGAACATACCCGACCTCTGCGGATAAGACGCCGCTGTCAAAACAGTAAAGGAGATGGCAGATGCATGAAGAAAAAACAAGAAAATGAGACAGGCGTAAGCAAATCCTGCCACAAAAGAAGATCGTAACAAAAATAGATGAAGCTCAAACGTAATGCATCGAACAAATCAAAATCGCCAAAATGTTGTACACAATGACTGACTGACCCAGCCATTCGACGTGCCGGAGAGCTGTCACATCAACGCACTCGCATTGATGGTCTGCGGCTGACTGATCGTCATGGGCATGCTTAGCGTCTGTAGGCTGTTGAATGCCGAGGTCGGAGCCATGCTCGCTGGCACAGAGTTGACGTTGGGTGGCGCCATGCTCGTGTTGACGACAGAGTTGAGCGAGGCCGTCACGTACGTCGTTTCGGACGATGGTGACGCCTCTTCGACGGATCCTAGCTGGTCCTCGCCCGAGTACTCCTCGTCATCCTCGCCGGAGAGAGGGAAGTTATTCTCGCCCTCGCGATCGTGAGTCCGCTTGTGTCTGTTACTGGTGTCAGTCATTTGTAGGCTAGTGTGCTGTGGTCTGTGTAGTGCGATGCAGGTTCTTGTTTCTGTCTCTTCACACATATCAAACACACACAACAGGTTCAAGACAAAACAAAGAAAGGGGAAATCATACTGTGCCAGGTTGTCTGATCTGGAGAACGCCTTGCTACAGTAAGGGCAGATGTAGGGTCTTTCTTGAGTGTGTGTTCTCACGTGTCTGGGATAGGTCAGATATATGCTCCAAGGTAGCTTACGAAACGTGTCGTGCTTCCTTCATCCGTCAACTAGACGGATTCTTGCTTTTGTTCTTACCTCTTCAGGTGCTCGAGACGCTTGAACAGACGTCCACACGTCGGGATCGGGCACGAGTGCGACTTTTGAGGGTATGGTCCCAGTTCCATGACTGTGGCCGACCGCGCTCTCCGGATGACGTTGGGCGTCACCGTCACACCCGCCCGCTGCTCGTCGACACCAGGCATACAGCCATGCGCGCCAACCAAGTCCTCGTTGATCAGCTGAGGGTATTCCTGCTGCATGGGCATCGCGCTCAAGACCGGGCTGCCTTCGACAGTCGACAGAGGCGTGCCGTGGCGCGACATGTCAAGCAGTTCCTTGTGCTGTTGGCCTGTGAGCGAGATGCCCGAGCTGCTGTACGTAAGGCCTGGCGGCGAGTTGTCCAGCGACTCGTCCACCTCGGGAACAGGGCCAACAGACACCGATACCGACCGGCGCAGATCCGATGGCCGGTGTGCAGCCGACGTCGCCGCCGCAGCCGCAATAGCCGACATGCCAGGCGGAATCGAAGACCGGCGTCTGCGCTGCTTGTATGTGGGCGAGCCCTCAATGACGTTACCGTACACGTTGGTGGTGCTGTAGCCCCGAGAAAACTGAGAGCCCGACAGGTTTGACGGCGGCAGCTGCATCATGCCGCCTAGACCGTTGACGCCGTTCATGTGGTCGGGAATGGCCGTGTAGAGGCCAGTCTCCTCGTTGGCAATATAGGCAGGCTCGGCATTGATGGCCGTCGCTAGCTGAGGAGGAGTCAAGGGCTCAAAGGAGATGCCGCGGTTGCCGTAGTCGTCGTATTGTGAAGACACAAACGACGGGGCCGGAGAGTACTCGAGGCCGTAGGCCGGCATGGACGCATGGCGCTGGTGTGCGGCGGCCAGGGGAACGCCATTCTGGTTGTACTGAACACGGGTGAAATCAGGTTCCCGCTTCACCATCTGCGGGGCCATGGTCGATTGCATTTGAATTGCTGCCGTCGTGTAGGGAACCATCGCGTCCATGCCGTCCGAAAAAGGAGCCATCGTCTGGGGGATCATCTGCGGTGGTGGCATCGCCTCCATTGCCCGCATCACCGGAGATGCGGCTTGGGACTGAGAAAAAGACACATGCTGAGCGTTGAACGAAGAGGAGTTGGCCTGCTGCGCCTTGGTGAGCTGGTCGTAGAGCGATTGTGACGAGTCGTACTGGAAGGAGAGCGCCGGTTCGCTGACGGCGACCGTGGTAGCCTCCTGGCCCATCTTCTCGCGCTTCAGGTCGCGCTCGAGAGCGTCGAGAAACAGGCGGTCGTGCGGCACGCTGTACCAGTAGAAGACCTTTTGCTTCTTCTGAGTGCGGATGCAGTTGTTCTTGTAGAGGAAATCGAGGAAAGAGCTCTTGGGCTCCTCGAGTGAGGCGTCGGTCCCAGACTTGAGGTTGCGCAGGTCCGAGAAGATGCCCTCTTCAAACTTCTTCGAGTTCTTGACGGGGCGGCCGAAGGCCTGAAAACGAAAGGACAAACACCTCACAATGTCTGTACCAGAAATGTGGAAAAGGTTGTTCCTATGATGTCAGCTCGTGTCGTATCGGTGACGAGTGTCCATGTAGTAAACATACCAGAGGATGCAAGAAACGTATTCACCCGTCGGCAGGAGGAACCGGCGAATGTATTGATCAGTCTGCCAATCGACCGGGGCAGAAATGAGAAAATATTTCACTGTGGCAAGGTCAGAGAGCGGCCGAGAGAGGACTGCGATGGCACATACGGTTGTCCACCTGCTGCAGCGCCACCTGCGCATCGTGTGGCAGCGCCTGCTGAGCCTCGGTACTCAGCATAAATGTCTCCGGTTTTTGAGGCGCCATGCCTGCATGTTGAGAGTACATTGTGAAGGATTGCCACTAGGTGGGCGTTTAAGAGACCAAGTCGAGCGTATGCGAATCAAATTGTTGTCCTGCCACTCGTCGTGGTGGAAATAAAGAGCTGGGGCGTTGTCCGGAACGTCGTCGACAAACCAGTTGCGTAGAAATCGTTGGAAGGGACTGAGCAGAGCAAAAAGGTTGGAAATATACGCGCGGATCGGTCGCGGTGTCGCGGTCGGTTCGTAGAGTGTAGAAATGTTTAAACGGGCGACGGAGAGGCGCTGCCTCTGGGCGTGTGTGCTGGTGGTTGTGTATGTGTAAAATGTGTTGTTATGCAAGGGCGTAAACCCGGGTTGATGTGCAATAGTTCAACAATCGAGTCCAGCCCGAAAGCGACGAGTGAGATCCCACGGCTTCAAGTGAGCGGCGGGGAGAAAAGGGTACAGCTGGGAGGACCGTCGAGGTGCACTCGCAGCAGGAAGAGCGACAGACGAGAAACGGACAGGCCGGATGCCACGAATGGGCGAAATTCTTTTCGGTATGTGAGGACCCAGTCCGGTCGTAAAGGATGGTATTTCTTCGAGGGCGAAGCCGAAGGTCGTGGACGAGAAAGAATTGAATAAACGGCTCCGTTTCGGGCGAAGAAAAGGCACGGGTCTGTCGCAAGCCCTGGAATAAAAGATGAAGTGAAAAAAGAGCTGGCAGGAGAAGGCTACTCTGCAGGCACGCGATGGGGAGGGGGAAAAGGAGGGAAAGAGTGAAAAGGGGAGGGGAAAAAGAGGTCTCGGGCTCGAGAGACAATGTTTTTGTACGAAGAGGGAAACCGACGGGTTTATGATTTTCAGAGGCTGGGGAGAACAGGAAGGAGCAGGCCGAGCATGGAAGGGGAGGAAAGAGCGCAAAACCTCGACTGGGTGGGCACGGTGACTGGAGAGCAGCCAGGGTAGGAAAGTACGACTAGCTAAAAGGGAAGCCCCAGAGCGAAGCGACCGGGGTGTACGATGCGCGTAGAGGTCGTGCCGATGTACATGTGGTAGTGTGAGTGGGGATCGCGACCAGGGTGGTTGTGAGTGCGAGCGGGAGCGGCAATAGAGGGGGAGAGCCTAACTAGAGAAATGTATCTTTCGGGGACCGCGTACGAGTAGAGTAAACATGTTGCTGTGGAATCGTGTTTTGCGACCGAGCCAGAGACGGCAGGTGCGCAGAAAATAAGCGGCAAAGATCACTGCAAAATAGTGAATCGCAACTGCCGGACAGAGTTTATGTGGCCCGCAAAGGTCAAAGAATGCATCTTGGAAGGCGCGTTCCGTTTCGCCGTTAGGCCGTCCTATCCGTTTACCGTCTTAGATTACGTCCGTTCCGTTTCCCAATGTTTCTATACCACAGGCATCCGGTGCCTTCAAAAGGCATTTTTGTTTCTTACACATAACTCAGTACTCGCAGCGTACCTCTGTCTCCAGCACTGTCCTTTTTCCGCCGCAATCGAGACGGGTCCGGCGTAACCAGAGGCAGATCGCAATGGGGAGCTGGAAACACTCCGTTTGTAAACACTGCCAAAGAGCAGCCAAGAGCCAAAAGCCACGCCAAATCTCGCCTGCTCCACTTGGCGTGGAGCTGCTGTCTTAGACAGTTTCGGTTGCATTCTGAGAGATGAGCGCCAGAGAGCCGCTCCGCTATAATCTCCGGTCTCCTGACCGCTGCAGCGCAGAGAGATTGGGCGATCCGAGCAAAACTACGAAAACGGAAGACGGAGAGCAAAGGTGAAAAATAACGGCGACGCCCCTTTTCTTAGTGTATCTTGCGGAATGTGTTGCCTTGTTCTGTCGAGCGCATGCGACGTACAGAGTACATGGGGATGTTTACTTGCATATATCACGCGTCAGCGAAGATCATCCACAAGGTATTTTCTCCCCTGTATGAGTACTCCGAATGCCGCTCAAGCCGCCCGCCCACTCGCTCGCCTGTCATGCGCCACCGCAGGGTGGCCCATCACAAAGTGTCTCTCGCTCAGCGCCCAAGGGACGAGTACCGTCGCAGCAGGACCCTGTCAAGGTGAAGCATTGCACCAGGCACGTTTCAGAAATAAATAGCACTAGGGGCTGCTGGCCCGGGGTGTTCGGCGCTGCTGGCGGCCTAGCGCAAAGCTTTTTCTGGTTTTACCCCTCTAGAGGACAAGACAACGAGAAAACGGGCGAAAAGAAAGAAAGAATGTGTTCAAGTTGAAAAAGAATAGGAAGAAGTAAAAAGTACGTATCCTGTTGCCGGACCGCATTGCGAGGTTCACCCGTAGATGCTTGCATACAGACGGCAGTCATATGCTCGCAGCAGGCGCGTCTGGCCAACGCGACGGATCCGGACGGCCAGACCGCACCCGGTGTCGCCTCTGTTTTCTTGCCTCAATGGCTCTCGTGTCTCCATCGGCTTGCCCAGACAGCCGCTGTGATCGTCGAGGGCCTCTTCCCAGGCCTCCCCCAAGCCTCTCGCACCATGCCGCCGTCCAAAGGATTGGATGCTGGCTTCTTGGTTCTCGCCAGCGCCCTGCTAGCCAACCAATGGGCGACAGCAGTCGGGACAGTGGCGGTCCACCCCGCCGCTTTCTATTTATGCGCCGGTCTGGGTCTAGCCTCGAGATGTTATTCGTGGAAGCAAGATACTTTGCATAATTAGCACTTGTACGCTGTTGGCCCAGCTGCCTCGCACATGAGGGTTTCTTCTTCGCGCTCGCCTGGCGGCCGCAGCGTGGCCGCCCACATGGCACGCCAACTAAACAAAACAAGTGCGCCGTTCATTGAGAGCCATCGGAGCGATCATGGGCGTCGCGGGCGTCATCAAGATGGGCGCAAAGCCCAGGCCTGTGTGGGGAGCTGCTGCACCAGAACAGGACAAGCGGCTCGTTTGATCTCCAGCGCCCGCCGACATCGAATTCTGAAACGGAGGGCAGCCGAAAAGAATACTGAAAAACAGCAGTGGCTGGACGCCGTTCCTGACCGTGTACCATGGACCAGGTGTAGCCACATCCGAACTCTGCCACCCGCCGGTCACATCGGCCCGGCGTTTTTCCCATTCTGTCTTTTTCGCATTTCTGTCCCTCCTGTTTGCATCGGTCGGCTGTCCGATGCCGTCTGTCGCCAGTCACCTGTCGCCTGTCGTCACTGTCACATGCACTTGTCCTCCTCATCTTGTTTCCTGGCCGCCACCCGACCCAAACTTTTAAGGGCATCCATCGCTTTCTTACTCGTGCATTCGGAAGCGTAACGCTCACAGACCGCTCTTCTCCCCCGCCATCTTGTGCTGCCCAACCCGGGCCGCCCATAGAGGCATTGCCTGGCCCGTTTCACAACCGCCCCTCGCTCTTCTACCCAGCTTCTTTCTCCTTCTTGAAACTGGCAGCTTCCCGTGCTAACGAGAATGCCTGTATTGGTAGTCTGTATCTTTTCCGGCAAAGGACCCTGCTGCAGAAGCTCTTTTTTTCTGTTCGTGGACCAATGACCGGCCTGAAGAGCTCCTCTTTGGTTTGGGCTGGCGATACGACAGCGGCTCGAGAGAGCTCTTCAGCCCGCTGATTGGCTCCCTCGGATTTTAAGCCGCCCACCTAGCATCGCTGTGCCGCAGGACGCAAGCATCTGACTTGCGGAACAAATCTATTTTTGACAAGTTTTAGATGCTTTTTTGGGGCCGGCGGCCCTTTTCTACCTGCCACCATTCTCGGAGCCGCGTGGCTGAGGATCGCCAGTGAGTTGCCGTGGCTGCCCAACATAACCCACCGGTGGGAAGCGCCGCTCCCAGTCACGGGAGAATCACGTATACGGTGCCGTTCGGCGTACTGCGAGCATGGGTAAGCATAATCTGAATATGCAGGTGGCAAGCGAAAGTGTTCCAGGCGGTTACAAAGGGCCACGCTCTCATTCAGCGGCGGCAACAAAAGTAGCTGTTGCTGACACATCATAGCACAAGGAATTCGGGTTTCGCTATCCTGTTTTACTCTATTGGCATTATTTTTCGTGTTTGAGCTTCCGCCCTACGATGTCTGTCGACAACCCCCTTCATGGTACAAATTTTCCTCGACGTCGTATCCGGGAGAGTTCCGGCTGGTGGCTTCGAGCACTCCGTAGGATGCCTGCGCCGTACGAGGATACGCTCTCTGTTCAGCCATCACATCCAGCCATCTGAAACGACGCCGGAAGCCTTCCCAAGAGCGGCAAAGGCCAGTCTAGGTTTCACCTGCCCAAACAGAAGCCCCTTCGGCTATGTGCAAGCTTTGTCCTCCCTTGTCCTCGCTTTTTTACTTTCATCGCGGTGAAGCATCTCAGCCAGATGCGTCTATCTCACTTTGCGCGGCACAAGCGTTCAATGTGCCTCATTCAATCTATCCCTTGGGGCCTGGTCACTTTCCGCCAGTCCCCGCCCTGATGGGTACTCTGTAATACGTATTTTCCACCGCACTCCGCCCATTACTTTCTCGTCCTCGTATTGGTGTACCTGGATTTAGTGCTGCGGGCGCTCCTAACGACCCGTCCACGTTATGTGGAGTGTTACGGCACGCTATACCACAGCGAGAGCCCCCCCAAAGGTTATTTGACACAAGAGTAAACAACCGTTGACGCGATCACCAACAGCCACTTGCGAAAAAGAAAGGATTATACGAGCTTTATGGCTGCCGTGTATGCAATCTCTGTCTCTACCTAGACCCCTCTTTTTCTGTCAAGAGCATCAGCGTCCGAGTACACATGAAACGCCTCTTTCTGCTCTCTATACCATAGCCAGGACAATACGGACAAGCGTACTACCAGGGGCCAGGACCCGAATGGACATCTTACGACGTTGGCACGGGAATTGCTGGCCCACCCGCGCTCAGGCTCCCTCGCATATGTCACGTATTCTTCCAGAAGGTCACCAGGCCTGCGCTGCCGAGGCCCGGCTATGTCGTAGAGTAATATCCAGAAGTACTCCATTTGGAGATACCGACAAGGACCAGGCAACTCCTCGACGGTCCCTCTAGCCCGCAACGGTCGGACCGTCAGCATGTCACTACCAGGCACTATCGCTGACGCTCAGTCGCCGTATTCCAAAGTGTTCTCTTGTTTCCCGGGTTTCCGCTTACTGCGCTCAGACCCATGGGATTCGGCATACGAGCCCGGAGAACTCGCACAGAAATCCATCGGGGAGTGCTCCCTACAGAGTAGACCACCACGCGACCTGGAGAATTTGCCCGTTTGTAGATCACAAATTGCTTACGCGCGGGAGGGCCGGCTGTGGGCGACCCGTTTCGAAAAAAAAAGAGACGACGCAAGGGTCGCCATTGTCCAATGTCAGATCAGAGCAAGCTTTTGGGAAGCATGCACTACCGTGTACCGCAGCATGAATGCAAGGAAGTGAACAGGGAAGCCAGTGTAGCCTGGTATGTCGTGGCCTTGGCGCTGGCTCCTTGTTCATGCAGTTCTCCAGATCGTCGGATCTGGGCTGTTGCTTTTTCTGTTCTCGGTGCCGCTATTGTAAATGTCCAAGACGCCGGCGAGCTCGTCGTCTATCCTGCGGCATGCCTCTCCTCTTGGCCTCTGGTCTGCTCCCCGTAGCTGCAGCTATGGGCCTCTTTGTTTCCGGCAGTGGTAGGCGCTTTTCTGTCGCGTTCGCCCTCGCCCGGAAGCTTGTTACCCCCCTGGACCCCTCCCTCCGAGGAAGCACACTTTGGGGGGATCTTATCACGGAGACGCCATGTTTCAGGAAAGAGGCGTTGATGTACCCCTTGCGGTGTACCCTGTCGTTCCTCCGAACGAGGCAGTCCGTGCCTGGCGGTTGGGAGTTGGAGTCGGGCAGAAGCCGGTGCGCAGAGTGTGTACCCGTGTTTGTGTACTCTTTTGTCTTTGGAACTGGTCGTTGGTCCAAAGTGGCCTGCATTCACACAGCAAACGGCGTGGCGGAATTCTCCGTGCTTGCAGTTGTGCTTCGTGAGTCGGGCAAATTCGTAGCTCTTCTGCCGGCCTTCTGCAATCGGCTTACAAGTTACTATAGTAAACCTTCCGGAAGCCAGTGCTGCTAGTTATTCGTCGGTTTTCGTCGGTTTTCTGGGTCTCCCGGTGTACTCGTGCTCGTACTCGTAGAGCCGGCTTGTCGTCACCATTCCCAACCCACAGCTCTGAAACGGACTGGGGGCGAGACCCGCTTGCAAGGGCATGTTGGTATGATGTGCCTGGTTCCTGGCGATCCATCGGGGCCTTTTTTTTGCCATGGCCTCGTCAGCTGGCCCGGCACAAACACGTCCATAGAGCAGGGGTCCAAGGCGGCAAAAAGCCAAGACAAAATCGCACGAGGATGAATGGTGAACTCTGCAAGCTCTGTCATGTGCGTATCGCCGGTGTGACAAAGGCATTCAAAGGCGCTCATGTGGAGTATGCTACAAAACACATGCGCCTTTGGCCCTCCTCGCGCTCCCAGCCACCAGCCACCAGACGGTCTGTCGATGTTGCCTTGCGAGGTCTGCTCGGCTGTGGCCGATCTGCCCGAGCCAGGGTGTGTATCAGGTGCCCAGAGGAGACAATCCAAAATGGACAGAGGTCTGCCGAAATCGGGAGGAGGAAACGGCGTGATAATGACGATTGGGGGTCCACAGATCAATGCCCGAGTAAAGAGGCTGGGACTTGGGTGTTTGAGACAGGAAGCTTTGGCACTTTGTTGGGAAACAGAAATGCCGATTGGGGCCGTTTGTCCAAGAGCGATTTGTGTCTTGTGCCTTCCGTAAACGGCAATTCCCTTGTAGGATTCGTAACTGCCTGTTTGGTTGTAAAAGATAGACGCATTGCGGTACGATACGAATAGACAATTTGAAATTTATAAACTGTTTTGCGAGTCAAAAAATGAACAACAATTGACAAATACGCCTCGATCTAGTAATATTTTCTGATGATCAAAAACTATGACGTGTGTGGTAATCGTCGATCGTGACGGCTGCATGTCGGCCAGACGATCGTGTCAGCGTGAACCGATTTAAATCGAGGAAATGGATGGTTATTGTTTACAATCACTTCAATGATCAAAACACTATTTGGCAGCTTGCGCAGTCGTTCTCGAGTTTATAAGATGCCGACGACGCGACACAGCCGGGCGACGAGCAGCGGCGGCCAGGCCCCGAAGCGGCGGCGGCAAGATGGACGCAACGATGCCTCATCCGACGCGACGGAAGCGGTGGCAGCGAGAACACCTGCCGATTTTTACCCAGCAGTGCTGAGCAACACACGGGCACGAGCATACATTGACGGTACGCTGCGGCGGCCGGCGCAGGTGTTGGACGACGCACTGAAACGGACGGAGAGCGTGCGGCAGGGAGTCAAAATGAGCGCAGCTGTAGTGCACTGGTTCCGGTCCGACCTCAGGATGGATGACAACCGAGCACTGGCGGCGGCGAGTGCGCGGGCGGCAGAGGCAGGCGTGCCGCTGATCGGGTTGTACGTGGTCAGCCCAGAGGACTGGGCAGCACACGGGACGGCGCCGGTGCGTGTCGACTTTGTGTTGCGCTCCGTGGCGGCATTGCAGACGGCATTGGCAGCACTCGATGTACCGCTATGGGTGGAAACGGTGGCGCGACGCGGCGAGGTGGCCGGGCGGGTGGCGGCGCTGCTGGCAGACTGGGGAGCGGCTCATGTATATGCCAACCGGGAGTACGAGGTGGACGAGCTGCGGCGGGACGCAAAGGCGGTCGAGCTGCTGGCGGGCCGTGGCGTGGCGATGGATGTGCTGCACGATACGTGTGTGGTGGCGCCGGGCATGGCACGCGGTCCGCAGGGCGGCTTGCTGACCGGGACGGGCAAACCATATGCAGTCTTCACACCCTGGTTTCGAACGTGGGTGCGGAGACTGCATGAGCAACCGGCGCTGCTGGAGGCGAGCCCGGCACCAGAACGCAACCCCAAGACGGTGCGGAAGACGTTTGCGCGTCTGTTTGACTGCCCGGTTCCCGAGGCACTGGTCGGCAAGCAGTTTGCGGATGCGGAAGAGGCTGAGCGGATGCGCAAACTGTGGCCGGCCGGCGAGCAAGCGGCGGTGGAGCGACTGGCGGCGTTCACTCGGGAACATCTCGCAGACTATGCGACACAGCGCGATGAACCGGCGGCCGAGGCGACGTCATCGCTGTCGGTGCACCTCTCGAGCGGAACGCTGAGTGCGCGGACAGCGGTGCGCACCGCGCAGACAGCCAACTCGACCCGGCAGCTGGATGGCGGCCGTGAGGGTCCGCGGTCGTGGATCCGCGAGGTGGCATGGCGAGACTTTTACCGGCATGTGCTGGTGGCGTGGCCATATGTTGGGTGGGTTGCTCTGTCTACCTCCCCTCGTCTCGTCGTCTCGTCGTCTCGCTAATTCTCCTAACAAACAGCATGAATAAACCGTTCAAATTGGAGTTGACGTACCTTGACTGGGCCGACGAGCCAGAGCACTTTGCGGCCTGGTGCGAGGGCCGGACGGGCTACCCGATTGTCGACGCAGCGATGCGGCAGCTGCGGCAGACGGGCTGGATGCACAACCGGTGCCGGATGGTGGTGGCCTCGTTCCTGACCAAGGACCTGCGCATCGACTGGCGGCAGGGTGAGCAGTTTTTCATGGAGCACCTGGTGGACGGCGACAATGCCAGCAACAGCGGTGGCTGGGGCTGGGCGGCGTCGGTGGGCGTCGATCCGCAGCCGTACTTTCGCATCTTCAGCCCGCTGCGGCAGAGCGAGCGCTTCGACCCGCGCGGCACGTATCTGCGCACCTGGCTGCCCGAGCTCCGGGACGTGCCCGACGACAGCCGTGGCGCCATCCATGCGCCCTACGAGCGTGGCGCGGCAGCCGAGGCGGGCGCTGGGGCATATCCTCGGCCGATAGTCGACCACAGCACGGCGCGGGCCAAGGCGCTGGCCATGTATCGGGGCGAGGACGTGAACGGTTAGCTTCGTCCCGAACGGACGAGACGCCAAAACCGGGTTCTAACGGGCCACCGCGTGCGGGGAAGCAGCCTAACTCTCCCACGGGAACAACAGCCGCGGAGAGTAGCAGAGGACAAGAAGGCTGGGAGTCGGGACGTGTCGCCGTGATTGGGGGAAAAACAGGAGAGATGGGACGAGAGAGGGCTCGATTCGAGGAAAAATGAGCGGGCGGCGGAGCAGGAGGCAGATGCACGAGGATAGGCCTTATCGGAGCAGCCAGTATAAAGTCCTGACGGAAATCTCTGACTTCTTTTGGACATGCATGCTCGGTCCTTTGTCCTCATCAACATGGCAAAATGGCGTTTTTCGAAAACTACCGCGTCTACGTTCTCACGTCGGTGGCCTATCTGGGGTCGTTTCTGTTTGGTGCGTGTGCCGGGCCGCTGCCTCGTTGGGCCGTTGGCTGTTCCGTTGGGCTGACAGGCAAGGCTATGACACGGGCGTGATGGGCAGCGTGCTGGCGCTCAAGAGCTTCCGCACCGACTTTGGGCTGCCGACGGACGGGACGGCCTTTGCCAGCGCGCGCAACGCAGCGATCGCGGCCAATGTGGTGTCGCTGCTGACGGCCGGCGGCTTCTTCGGGGCGATCGCGGCGTCCTTTCTCAACGACCGGTTCGGGCGGCGCCACACGCTCCTCTTCTTCATCGTGTGGTTCCTGGTGGGCGCGTCGGTGCAGACGGGCGCGCGGCACTCGATTGGGCAGATCTACGCCGGGCGGGTGCTGGCCGGCATTGGCGTCGGCGGCATGACGGCGGTGATGCCAGTGTACGTGTCGGAGAACGCGCCGGCGCGGCTGCGCGGCCGCATTGCGGGCATGTTCCAGGAGCTGCTCGTGATCGGCTCGACGTTTGCGTACTGGCTCGACTACGGCGTGGCGCTGCACGTGAAGCCGAACACGCGGCAGTGGCGGATCCCGGTCGGGATGCAGCTGATTCCCGGCGGGCTGATGCTGCTGGGCCTCTTGTTCCTGCACGAGTCGCCGCGCTGGCTGGCGCGTGTCGGCCGCATCGACGAGGCGCGCCGCGCGCTGGCGTACATCCGCCACCGCGCCGAGACGGACGACGAGGTGGTGCGCGAGCTGGCCGAGATCCGGGCCTCGCTCGAGGAGGAGGCGGCGGCAACCGAGGGCATCACGTGGCGCGAGTGCGTGGCGGTGCCACCGAACCGGCACCGCTTCCTGCTGGCCGTTCTCATCATGATGTGCCAGCAGTTCTCAGGCACCAACAGCATCGGCTACTACGCGCCCGAGATCTTCGAGAGCATCGGTGTCAGCTCGACGAATGCGTCGCTCTTTGCCACGGGCGTCTACGGCACCGTCAAGGTCGTCGCCACGGGCGTCTTTCTGCTGGTCGGCATCGACTTTTGGGGCCGCCGCGTCTCGCTCTTCTGCGGCGCCATGTGGATGGCCGCCATGATGTTCATCATCGGCGCCGTGCTGCACACGCACCCGCCCGACGCGTCCAGCAGCGTCGTCTCGCCCGCGTCTGTGGCCATGGCGGCCATGATCTACCTCTTTGTCATTGGCTACTCGGCCTCGTGGGGCCCGACCCCGTGGGTGTATGTCAGCGAGGTGAGTGTTGGCCTCCTGTCCGTTGCGCAGCGGCGCGTTCTGACGACGAGCAGATCTTCCCGACGCGGCTGCGGCCATACGGCGTCGGCCTGGCGGCGACGACGCAGTGGCTCTTCAACTTTGTCGTCACCGAGTTCACGCCGACGGCCGTGGCCACGATTGGCTACCGCATCTTTATAATGTTTGGCGTCTTCAGCACGGCGAATGCGCTCTTTGCCTTTTTCCTCGTCCGCGAGACCAAAGGCCGCAGCCTCGAGGACATTGACATTTTGTTTGGCAACGTGTCGGCCGAGCAGCGCCGCGCCAATGTGTCGCACGTGCTGCAAAAGGCCGAGGCCAACCATGTGGAGCTGGACGAGGTGTCACCGGCGTGAGGGGAAAGTGGTTGTGCAAGTTTCAAAGTGTGCAAAGGAATCAAGTCAAAGTGTGCGACGTATTTCATGTCAGAGTGTTTGGAAAGTCTTGTCAAAATGTGTCAATCAAGTTTTTGTGGCTCCTTTTTAGCGCTTTACTGCAGCACACTCTTCTCCAGCGCCTTGACGCCCTCGCGCACGCGCGGACAGTAGTGCAGCTTCAGCAGCTCGCCCTCCCAGACCGTCGTCGCAAACGGATTGCTCGCCTCGACCGTCGCGCTCAGCGGCAGAAACGTACCGTCGCCACGCCGCTCCTCCGTGTTCCAGAGCGCCGCAATCTTCTTGCCGTGCGTGTCGGCCACGTCGAGCAGCAGCGCCAGGACGGCCTGGGCCGACTTTTCCGGCACGTGCAGCGCCGCCGTCATGAGCTGCTTGGCAAACGCGCCCAGCCGCAGCGGCGGCACTGACCGGATGTTATACGGCGGCAGCAGCACGGCGGTCAGACAGCGCACCAGCAGGACCGTTGTCGTCTGCAGGTTGACCTTGCTGGACGCGAACTGGTTGGCCCGGCCGGCCTCGGCCAGGCGGCCCTGCAGCGAGCCGGCGCGCCGCTCAATGTCGGCCTCAACGGCCAGCGGCAGCAGGCTGCGGAACAGGTGCGTCGTGAAAAAGGACAGGTCCAGGTGCAGGTCGCCGCGCGCATTGTGGGCGTCCTGGCCGGCTAGCAGCGCATAGGCCGTCACGGTGCAGAGCAGCGCTTCGCGGCTGGCGTTGCGGCTGATGGGCACATCAAAAGGGTCGTCGTCGTCGTCGTCGTCGTCGTCTTCGACGTCACCTTCACCGTCTTCCCCCTCGTCCTCCTCGTCACCTTCATTCCCCGCAGCCTCTCCGTGGCCCGCATCGACGCCCTTGTGCACCAGCTCCTTGAGCGCCTCTAGCAGGTCGCCGAAAAAGTCCTGGTTGATGAGGTGCGCGTACTTGGCCAGGCCCTCGAGCACGGCGCCCATGAGCGACGGCGGGCGCAGCTTGAGGATGCGAAAGTACGTGGCAAAGACGAGCTTGAGCGTCTCCGACTGCATCCGGTCGCGCTCCTCGTGGGCCACGAGCGCGTCGGCCTGGGCCATGTCGCGGTCGAGCGCCTTTTGCTCCTTGAGCTGTTTGCGCAGCCGCTTGGTGCGGAACTCGCGGTGCTTCTTCTTGCCGCTGCCCTCGGCCACGTCCTCGTCGCCGCCGGCCCGGTCAACGCGGTCCTGCGACGCGGTCCCGGCAAACTCGGACAGCACGCGCAGGTGCAGAAACGTGTTGAGCACGCTCTCGTCGACGCGGTAGTCGCGCGCCCGCAGCATCTTGGCCAGCAGCGCGACGGCCTCCATGGACGGGCGGCCCTCGTCGTCGTCGCGGAAGAGCTGCTCCAGCGCGGCGCGGCAGCGCGCAAAAGACGCGTCCACGCGGCGGCCGCTCAGGCGGCCGACCAGGATGCGCAGCAGGTCCTCGCGGAAGTTGAAGTGCGGCACGTTGCCCAGCAGCGTGCAGGCGCACGTCAGCGCCACGTCGGCGAGGCCTGCGTTGAACACACCGCCAGAGCGGCCACGGCCCAGCCGCGCGAGCTCCCGCAGATAGGCCTGGTAGCCGGCCAGGAGCGACTGCTCGTAGGCCTGCAGGCGGCGCACGTCCGAGGAGAGGCGCGCGCCGCCGGAGCCGCCGCCGACGGCGCCCGGCGTGCCCTCCTCACCGAGCGTGCGGATGCGGTAGCCCGGGATGACGTCGCGGTAGACGGCCAGTTGCGTGGCGAGGCAGAGTTTTTGCACGGCCACCGAGGCCGGGTACTGGGCCGCGACCTGGGCCAGCTGCTTGAAGGCGCCCGGGTTGTCCTCGGGGCTCTCGTTGAGGCGCTGGGCCAGCTTGGCGAGCTCCTCCTGGGCCGCACGGATCTGCTGGGCCTCGGGCAGGCGTGGTCGAGGCGGCCGGGGCTGGGGCCGGTCGGCCGGCTGGGCGTCCCCTGTCCGGCCGCGGTCCGCTTCGTCGTCGCTGGCCTCGCTGGGCTCCGACGGCGCCTTGCCCACGACGGAGTGCAGCACGCCGTCGGCCGTCCGGATCGGCAGACGGTCCGTCGTCTTTTGCTTCTTGGCGCGGTTGGCGTAGTCGCGCTCGAGATCCCAGTTGGCGGCGCTCGCGTTGAAAAAGGCCGGCTCGTCGGCTGCGGCCGCGGCTTTCTTGCGGCTGGACCGGCCGGTGCCCGCGGGCGGGGGGCTGCCCTTGCGTCGCTTCAGGGGCCGCGAGTTCATCTTGTCTGTTGCGATGGAAAAGTGCAGCCGACTTTTTTTTGGCGGTGGAAATTTTAGCGGGTCAAGAAAAGATTGCTCGAGCGATAAGCTTATCGGAGATGTTGTGCAAGCGATTCAGGACCCTTCTTTCAAGGTAGACAGTGCGCAGAGCAGAGAACGGAGTGTTGGAGGATGTCTTTGAAGTTGTCCGTCGTAGAAACTCGCATTGCAACACTTTCTCAAAGGGATTCCTGAAATGCTGGAGCAAAGAGATCTCTGTGATTAGTCACCAGAGAAAAAGCGGCTGTTATTATCAAACGACTCTGATTGGCCAGATCTGTTATCGTGTCGACCCGCAAAAAAAGTTTCTGGTGAAGAAAAGAGGCAGAAAAGACGGAAAATTGTTCTCGCCTACGACACGATCGCAGTCCACGTCTGCTCTCCCGACACACGGACGATCCGAAGAGCAAGACGCCCGACAAAAAAAGAAGAAAAGAAAAGAGAGAGCCGACACCATGGCGACGTCTCTCGCGGCGCAGTTGGCGCAGATTGCGGCCAAGTCCAAGATTTCGCTGGACATCAAGGCCCAAAAAGCGCTGCATGGCAAGTCGCTGCTGTTTGAGCCACGGGTGGCCGCGGGCCAGAGCTTTGCGTCGGTGTTTGCCATTTGCCGCGAGGGCTTTGACGAGTTGTGCCAGCTGGACGAGCGGTTTGTGCCGTTTGGCGAGACGCTCTTTAGCGAGCTGAGCCAAGAGGAAGACCGAACGCAAATGAGCGAGGCGGAGAACGCGGCGCTGGACCGGCGGATTGAGGCGTTTCTGCGGCTGGCAGGGGCCAAGCTGCGGCTGCTGCCGGCGGTGCAGGCGGTGGAGTGGCTGGTGCGGCGGTTCCGGTGAGTGAGAGGAGGAGGAGAGAGGGAGAGGAGAAACGACGACAGACGACGACAGAAGAAGAAGCAACTAACTCTCGCCAGCATTCACGAATACAACACGACAACAGTCATCACCACATTCCTGCCGTTCCACAGCCTGCCCGTGTTTGTCACGCTGCTGTCGATCCTGCCGGCCGGGCTGCCGCACGCGTACCGCTTCCTGAGCCCGTACGTGCGGTCGCTGACGGCACCGCCGCGGGCGGCCATTGTGCAGCAGGCGACGCAGCACGTCGAGCTGGTCGTGACGCTGTCGACATACACGCTGGCGGCAGCACGGGCGCAACAGGCACACGCAGCGCTGGTGACGTTTTGGGGCGGCGTGCTGACAGAGGCCATCAACGGCATGCTGGACGCGGCGCGGTCGGGCCGGCGCAGCGTCATGGCGGACCAGACACAGACGGTGCTGCAGCAGGTCGGGCCGCTGCTGGGCGAGGCGCTGGTGGCGCGTGGGGCCGCGGGCGTGCAGGTGGCCGCGTACATGGCCGTGGCCGTGTTTGTGAGCAAGGCGCGGCTGAGTGACACGGCGGTGACGGCGTTTATGGACCAGCTCGTCGCCGGCTGGACGCCCGAGACGGTGCGGCCGGGCCTCGCCTGTCTGGCCATTCTGGCGCAGCACCGCTCGGCGCGGCCGCTGTCGCGCAAAGTCGCCAAGGCCGTGCTGCGCGTCCCGAATCTGGCAGCGCTCCTCGTCGACCTCGGCCGGCAGCGCTGCGTCGACAAGCTGGCCAGCGGGCTTGTGCTGGCGCTGACGGAGCGGCTGGCCAAGAAGGCAGCCGTGCGCAGCCTGCCCGTCATCCAGGCCATTCTCGTCGGCGGCCTGCTGCAGGAGCGCCAGCTCGTCGTCGCCTTCAAGGCCCTGCTCGTCGCCGCCCACAGCATCCCCGACGCGCTGGACCCGACCGGCGCCGCCCGCAAGGCCCTCGGCGCTACGCTCGTCGTGCTCGCCCAGGCGCCCGCGGCAGCCGGCGGCGACGTCCTCCGCGCCGTCATTGCCGACGTCGACCTCGACATGGAGGAGCTCGAGCTGCGGCTCGACGCCACGCTGCGGCCGCGGGCCCTCCTGGCCGCCACCGACGAGGACGGCGAGGACGACGGCGAGGACACGACCATGGCCCTTGCCGAGCCGGAGCGAAAAGACAGCGAGGCCGTCCTCGCCCGGCTCGCCCAGCTGCCGAGGCCTGCCTCGTTTCTCGCATCACCCGACGACGATGACGACGAGACCACCACCCTCCTGGATGCACTGGCCCAGCAGTTCCTCACCGCCGTGGCCAGCGGCACCGCGGCCGTGGACCAGCTCGATGCGGCACCGCTGCTGGGTCGCGCAAAGGCGGCCACCGACTGCTTCTACCTCGGCTTCCTCGTGCGCGTCTGGACCGGCACCTACCCGGCGCTGGGCCGCGTGGCCGCGCTCCAACGGGCGGCGGCGCGACTGGGCGCCGACGACTGCGCCGGCACCGACTTCCAGGCCCTGCTGCCCTACACCATCACGGCGCTGGCGGACCCGGCGACCAAGGTGCGCAAGGCCGCGACACAGCTGCTCGCGGCGCTCGTGGCAGTGGCCCGGACGGCCGGCGCCGACGCACCGGCCTGGGGACGGACGGGCCTCTACATGGCGGCGGCGGCGGCCGGCCTGACGTGGCTGTCGGTCGGCGCGCGCGACAGCCTGCTCGGCCTGCTGACGGACTCGGCCGACGAGGCGGTGCTGCACAAGGACCATTTGGCGGCGGCGCTGCAGGCGACGCTGGACAAGACCAAGACGGACAAGACGGACAAGACCGAGTCCCTGCACCTCTCGCACGGCACGCGGCTGGCGCTGCTGACCTTTTTGGCCAGCCACACGGTCGCTACGCCGCTGCTGGCCGTGCAGGTACGGCTGCTGGTGCCGCTCAACGCGGTGCGCGGCGTCTCGGGCACGACGCGGACGGCGCTGCTGCTGCCGGTGCTGCAGGCGTGGACGGCCCGGACGGCGGCGGCGGCGACGGCAGCGGCAGCACGGGCCGGCGTGGCCCAAGAGACAGTGGATGCGAGCAGCGTGGACGTGGTGGTGGCCAACGACGCGGCCGGCCAGGAGGCGCTGCTGGCCATTGTCGAGGGCCCGGCGGCAGCGACGCGGCCGGGGCTGCTGGCGGCGGCGCTGGGGCGGATCCGGGCGCTGTGGCCGGCGATGAAGGAGCCGGTGCGGGCGGCTGTCGCCCAGCGGCTGCTCGACACAGCCACAACAGCAACCGCGGACGGCGCCGAGAGCGCGCCCGGCTCCGAGGGCGCCGCCGGCGTGCTGCAGGAGGTGACGCTGAGCACGGCGGTGCTGGGCCACTTTCTCGACGGGCTGCCGACGGCGGCGACGAAGCTGGTGGGCGGCAGCGGCGGACCGTCGGGACCGGGCGGGCGGCGGCCGCGGCGGACGAGCGCGGGGGCGGCGGAGAACAACGGCGCGCAGGCGGCGGGGGCGGCGGAACTGCGGGCGATGCTGCAGCGGATGACGTTTGTGCTGCAGCTGGTGCAGGGCGCGTCGCCGGAGCGGCACCCGGGGCTGCTGCCGGGGCTATTTGCGGTGCTGGCGGAGCTGCAGGCGCTGCGGGCGGCGGCCGGGTCGGAGCTGGGGTATCTGCAGAGCGTGGTGCTGGGCAGCCTGCTGGCGATGATGCCGGCCTTTGCGGCGGACCGGCGGCTGCAGATCGACACGACGGTCGGCCACGGCGACGTGCTCGTCGGCTGCATCCATACGTCGTCGAGCCCGGCCGTGCGCAACGCGGCGCTGCTGCTGGTGGCGCGCCTGGCCTCGACGGCGCCCGCCGTCGTGCTGCACAGCGTCATGCCCATCTTCACGCTCATGGGCGGCTCCGTGCTGCGCCAGGACGACGACTACGCCGCGCACGTCGTCCAGCAGACGCTGCGCGAAGTCATCCCGCCGCTGATTGAGACGTTTCGCCGCGGCCGTCGGCCCGTGGTCGCCAGCGCCGCCGCGCTGCTCGCCAGCTTCGTCATGGCCTACGAGCACATGCCCGCGCACCGCCGCCGCGCCCTCTTTTTGGCGCTCGTCGAGCACCTCGGCCCGGCCGACTTTCTCGCCCCCGTCCTCGCCATGTTTGCCGACCGCTACGGCGCCGCCGACAGCACCCGCGCCTTTCTCTGCGACCTCGCCGGCGCCTTTCCCGCCGCCGTCCAGCTGCAGGCACTCGTCCAGCTCGTCGCCCTCGTCGCCGACGTCTTGGCGCCGCGCCCAGGCCTCTCGGCGACGCTGCTCGGCCGCGCCGACGTCGAGGACACGGACAGCACCCACAACCACCACACGCAGCCCGAAGACGCCACCGCCCGCGCCCTCGTCCTCCCCCAGGCCGCCCTGCGCGTGCTCACGCTGCTGCCGGCCCTGCTTGGCGGCCGCCGCCTGCGCGAGGCCGTCGGCCGCCTCGACGCCGCCGACGACGACCTCGACGCCGCCCGCCTCCGCGAGCTCTACGTCCAGCTTCTCGAGGACGTGCTCGGGCTCGCCGACGCGGTGGCCCGCCACAGCAAGACGCTGCTGCCCGCCGATACCGACGCCGTCGCCCTCTACGCGCAGCTGCACAGCCGCTGCGCCGACGCGCTCGCGCCGCTGCTCAACCTGCAGGCCATTGGCGAGTTTGTGCGCGCCGTCGAGACCCTGCTCGACCGCCCCGCGCTCGGCGTGCGCCACAAGGTGCTGCGCGCGCTCGAGGTGCGCGTCGCCGCCGAGCGCGCCACCTCGTCGCGCGCCCGCACCGCGCTGCTCGCCTTTCTGCCGCAGCTCACGGCCGTCATCCGCGATGCGCCCAACGATCCCGCGTATCAGCTGACCGCGGTCACGTGCGTCGACCGCATCGCCGACAAGTATGGCCGCCGCGACCTCGAGGCCGTGGGCGCTGCCGCCGCCGCCATTGCCGGCGACAGCTGTCTCGGCCGCGCCGCCAACCGCCCGCTGCAGGTCATGGCGCTGCTGTGCCTCGCCTCGCTCGTCGACGTGCTGCGCGAGGCCGCCGTGCCGGTCCTGCCGGCCGCCGTGCCGCGTACCCTCGCCTGTCTGCGCGCGAGCCTCGACGACGGCAACGGGCGCGACGACGCCGCGCTGCACAATGCCGCCTGGGCCCTGTTGGCCGCCCTGGCCCAGCACCTGCCCTACATGCTGACGGGCGCGTACCTGGACCGCCTGCTGCCGAGCGCCTGGGCCTCGGCCGAGACCAGCTTTGGCGGACCGGGCGCCGACGACGAGGCCGCCGCCGACGCCCCCAGCAGCCGCCGCCACGCGCTGCAGCTGCTGGCGCGCCAGGTCGACGCCGCCGTGCTGTTCCCGGCACTGCAGCGCTCTTGGCGCGTCGCTCTCGCTACCGGCAGCCAGGCCGCGCTCGAGTTCGTCCAGGTCCTCTCGACCGCCATTGACCACCATGGCAAGGCCGCCATCGCCAAGAACCTGCCCGCGCTGTCGGCGCTGCTGCAGGCGACGTGCGACATGCGGCGCCAGGCGCGCATGGCCGACGGTGCGACGACGACGACTGCGACGACGACGACGACGGTGGCCGCGACCATTGCACCGCAGCTCGACGCCATCGAGACGGCCGTGCAGACGGCGATGCTGCACATGGTCCTGCAGCTGCACGACGCCGCCTTCCGGCCCGTCTTTGCCGACCTCGTCGCCTGGGCCGACCGCGGCCTGCCGACGCTCGACGTGCTCGGCCGCTGTCTGCGCCAGCAGAGCGTCTACGCCTTTGCGACGCTCCTCTTTGACCGCCTCAAGGGCGCCGTCACCGGCTATGCCGTCTACGTCGTCGACGGCCTCGCCGCCGCGCTGCAGGCCGCCCGCGTCGGCAACAGCGCCGACGACCGCCTGCTCTGGGTCCGCGCGCTGCAGACGCTCACCGCCTGCTGTCTGCACGACGCCGACGCCGACGCTGGCTACTGGCAGGTGCCCGCGCACTTTGCCGCCGTCGCCCCCGTGCTCGTCGCCCAATGCGCCCAGGCGCCCGCCCTGGCCAAGGCCGGCCACGCCGCCCTGCTCGAGACGGCCCTCGTGCCCGCCATCGTCCAGCTGGCCCGCGCCGCCCACGCGCCCGCCCACCAAAAGGACCTCAATGGCCGCTTGCTACGCCGCCTGCGCTCGCCCCAGGCCGCCGAGCGCCTCGCCGTCGTGCGCTGCCAACAGGCACTGGCGGCCGACGTCGGCGAGGAATGGCTCGCCATGCTGCCCGAAATGCTGCCGTACATTAGCGAGCTGCAGGACGACGACGACGACGTCGTCGAACGCGAGACCCACCGCTGGATCAATACCATTGAGGGCGTGCTGGGCGAGAGTCTGGACGCCATGTTGCAGTAGAAGAGTAGACCCTATTTCCTTGCTTTTCTTGATTTAATACAAGCTTATGTAATGCTGTCTCGCCTCTTTTTCTTGCCTTTTCTCCTCTTCCTCTTCTTCCCTACCCCCTCCGCATCACCACCGACCGGTACGTCCCCTCCTCCTGGCTGTCCGTCACACCCGGCACGCTCGCCTGTCCCCAGCTCTCCTGCTGCACTACGCCCTGCGCCGCCAGCGGGTAGTCGTACACGTCCACCGGCACAAAACCATGCCGCAAATACAGCGGATAGCCCGCCGGTGACGCTTCCAGCCACAGCGGCACGCCGGCCTCGTCAGCCACCGCCGCGCCCCATCGCAGGATCGCCGAGCCGGCGCCGAGCCGCTGCCGCGTGGGCATCGTACCGAGCATGGAGAGATCTGTCGGTCAGTTTTGTCCTCGTTTTGTCCTCGTCTCCGTCCTCGCTTCGCTCGTTTCTCTTCGCTCTCGTTTGCCGTTCGCATCTCGCTCGCTTCGTCACCGGTACTCACAAACATGGGCATCCCCCTTCACCCACTCCGCCCGCTTCTCGTGCAGCACGCCCAGAAAATTGTTAAACGCGTCCACGCTCGCGCCCGCGCCAACGTCCTCTTGCGTAAACACGTGCGGCCGGTGCCACTCTGCCTCGCTGCGCGGCTGCTGCACGATGCCGTACTTGCCAAAGGCCACCACCTCCGGGCCGTCCTCGCCCGCCGCCTCGGCCACCACCCACCGCGTCTCCATGCCCGGCTCCGGCTCCGGGTTCTCAAACTCGGACGCCGTAAACTTGGCTCGAACGGCTGCTGTCCGGCCTGCCGGATACAACGCCCGTGACATGTCCGTCCCAAATGCGTCAAAGTAGATGTTCGTAATGGCTGCCGCGTCGGCCGGGACCGCCGGGCGTACAGAAATCGTGGGCTTTGCCATTGTGTTGTTTGCTGTCGACTGCAATCTCTCCCCAGTTTCACAGCTCACTCTTATGCGGTGTCGCATTGCGGAAGCGTTCCGAGCGTCGACCTTCCTAATCCAGCATCGCCTGATGAGTCATGCGGGACACCTACAGCCCCTGAAATGGCAAAAAGTGGTTGACTGTCACATAGACGTCTTCGGGCTGCCGTCACATACTGGCAAAGTCCTCGCCGTACAGACACAGCCGACACATCACGTAAAGGAAAAAGAACAGAATAACGGGAATGTGCAGCCGGAGCGAAACACTTTCCGCCGGGCTCTGGTCCGGCGACACGTTCCGCAACGCCGGCTTTTCGCCGCCTTGGTGAGCCCGCTGATGTAGTGATAGCCCCCTAAAGAGACAGCATAAGTGGCAAGTGCTGCAGATGCGCTACAGATCTTCTTCGGCTCGTGTCGGGAAGTCAAAGTCACTACCGGCTCCGTGATGATCGGCTTGGGCAGCCAGCACAACGACGTCGCCACAATGGTCAAGAAAAAGGATAGCATTGTTATGGGTAGGCCCTTGCGAGCGCGCTGCAGCTCGGTAACGGTGAACAACAGCACCTACCACAGAACAATCACCCTGTTTGTGTGAGAATCGCCTTCCAGCCTCCTTCTCTGTCTCTCACCTTGACAGTGTGCGACCATGTTCCGGTTCTTGATCGCCTTTCGGCTCAACGTCGGCATCGCCATATGCCCACGCTGGACCAGACAATGCAGCTGCATCGCGTCAAGAGGAAAGCCCTGTTCGTAGTCGGAGCTCATAAGGACGGCCGACGGCAATGGCAAAGAGGAAATCTGGCCGCAACAGTCCAATAAACGCCGAATGCGCCGAACTTCAGGTACCATTTGTCCTAAAAGGAAGTTTGGCTGTGTCAACACCCAACAACAAAGGAAAATCCTTATGCAGCGACCACAAAGTGTCGATTGTCCCGCGGCCGTTTCCGCAGTCCATCCAACCGACGTATGCCGTAATTCGTGCTGTCGCGAGCGTAAACAAATATCGACATGCTGGACAACACCCAATCTACTAATCAACTGATGAGCATATCAGCTGTAAAATGGCAAAATCGCACAAGCGACCCGAGAAACTGTCTCTTGATACAGCAGAACGAATACAGTAGGCGTCCAGCAAGTCCTTGCTAGCACGGTGTCATGCCTGGCCCGTTAGTCTTACTAGGCCACTTACTGGGCTCCGGCGCCTAAATGCAGGAGTTTGCAGTAATAAAACAACACACTCGCTTCAATCCCCCAGGAAGGAGACAAAGTTTCTCCTCGCAGACAGGCGTCTTCCAAGCCAAAGCTCACGAATCCAGGCCTCGCGATGGGATGCTGCACGTGATATCGCATTGGTCATGGAACTATTGAAACCTCCGCGCTAAAAACGCGACTCGTTTCCTCCCATGACAGCCGAACAGAACTGCACATCCGTGGGTGCTTTCCCCCCATAAGCTGGCGCCGCGCCCGGTCGCTACCAGGAGTGGCTCGAGGCTGCCGGCTTCGAGGACGTGGTCGTGCGGGACATTTCTGTCCACATCGAGCCCATGCTGCGGCTCTTTTGGCTGCTCGCGCTCGTGCCCTACTTTTTCATCCACCTCTTCCACCTCGAGCGCTACTTTATCAATGCCGTTGCCGGCTACCAGGGCTACCGCGGGCGCAATTACTGGAGTTATGTCGTCGTGACGGCTACAAAGCCGGGCGGACCACTGGAGTCTTCCAAGACTCGATGAAGTGGTGAAGAAATATCGGGATTCGGGATACCAGGGTTCAGGCGTCACTTTGTTTTTGCATTATCCATTTTAGGTATCTAGAGCCTGTGGCCGGTGCCAGCAAGACAATACCATTCTTCATCCGGTTGCTTCAGGCAACTCCAATCCAACGCAGTCGTGTTTTCAACTCGGCTCTGTGGCCTCAGTTGACCTCAATCAGACTACACATGAAAGTGCCGGCCTTGATCGAGTCCCTCGTCCTTTGTCCCAATCCTTATTGCTCGTGATGTCTCTCACACTCCATCAACACGCCTCGATTTTTCATCTGTGCTCCGGTCCAGTTCCATACCGAGGCTATCTGCCGCCAGTTTTTCAACCCCGCCAACTTCTTGGTCTACAACGGTAACCCGACTAAGACCTCGAAATCAACGAGGGCTGTATCGCTAGATGACCGTATCATCGGCTTCGGTGGCCAACACGCTCCAGAAGGGTACTTCGCTCCTGTACCGGTGATGAGCTGTCATCATTGACCGTCGATATTGGCGCCAGGGCTGTGATGTCGAGACCTTTTGCGCCGCTGTCTCCTTGGGCTTCGACTTTCTGCTGCATCCGCAAGCGACGCCTGGCAGTGCCTCGTTTAGAGGCTGCAGCTAGCCCGCAACCGAGCATCGGCGGGGTGATAGAGGTTGTGATGGAATCTTGATTCTCCAAACGGCTCGCCTATTTTGGAAGCGCCTTGTCAAGAATCTCCTTGACCTCTGGGCTTTGCTGCCGGCTGGACGAGGCGTTTTTTGCTGCCACCGCAGCATCCCGCCTGACATACATGGAGGGAAACCGGAACTCGGCCTGTTGAGTTAGCAAACAGCACGGCCAGTAAGGCGAGCATCTTCTCTTACCGAAGCATACACCTGCGCATACCGCAGGCCCAGATTCTCAATAATATACTGAAAGCGGCCGGCGACAAAACTGCGCTGTGTCTTGGTGGTGCAGTCATGCACTTGCAGACAAGCTAGTGTCCAGACCATCATCAGGCCGGCCACAGCCTTGGGTATCCCATCCATGCTGTGGTCGTCACCACAGGAGAAGCCAGACGGGCTCGGGGCCATACGGTAGTACGTGCTCTGCAGGTGTTGCTCGCGAATCTGGGCCGCGTATTTCTTGGAGCCGAGAAAAAACGGAACGGCAGAGATGAGGTCGGAAATTAGCCGCGACGACACGCGCACAAACGAGGGATATTCGGGCATCATGCGGTAATCCGTGGACCCGCGAGCAAAGGCTGTCAGGCGGACTTGCATGGACATGAGCAACAGGCGGCAGCAGCGAGTGCTGTTCCACATGTCACCGACCCCTAGGTTCGGGTACACGTCGATGCGGCCGGGATACGCATCGGCCTTGCTGTAGTCGCCGCCGGGTGCCTCACCCGCCACTCCGGCGTTGTAGTAACGGTACTTGGATGACAGAGACGACAGCCACTTGGCTATCTCACCGTCGAGGGACCGCATGCGCATGACCATGTCCATAATGGGCGTCATGTCCGCCGGTCGGTGGACGAGACACTCGGAGAGCAGGGCGTTGGCCTCCAGGCGTACCTTGCCCGTCGCGAGAACGAGACGCTGGAAGCGCACGGTTGTTGCATCCATTGCCGTATCGGCCTCCCAGAGGTCGATATCCAGGGGCCGGGGCGTGTCGGCCGACATCAAGCTGGCCACCTAAGTATGATTAGCAGTTTCGATATTGTCAGTACGTGGGAATAGCCTACCATCTGCAGCCGCACTGCGTTGAAAAGCAGCCGCTCCACGGTAGTCCGCGGACGCCCGGCGCGTTGTTGCTCGCGCTGTTTCATAATGTGCACAGCGCCGGCGACGTGCGACCTCCAAGCAACCATTTCCTTTCTTGCCGTGATCGTCTGCAGCAGGGTCAGCCAGGTAACTCTTCCACTCATCCGACACAGGACAGTCAAACCTCAAACAAGCCCAGGAGAAGCACAGTGGCTAACGTGGCGTCCGTGCTGCTCTGTGCCGGATCCTGCAGGGCGGCCGTCGTCTTGGCCAGGGCCATGGTGTACTGGCTGAGGGCCATGGCGTTGAGGTCGACCCGGTCGCTAATGCGCCGGTGGCCCAGGGCGGCAAACGAGCAGGCCCGCAGCGCGCACTGGATACTGCTGCTCTCGGCCTGCGTCGTCAGGATGGGGCCGAGAAACTGGAAGAAGCCAAGCGATGTCGGCGCCCGCGGCAGAAGAAAAAAGTTGGAGGCAAAGTGGCAGACGGCGACCTCGACCAACTTCATGGACGGACCGCTGCGGGGGGTTGGCGAAACCTCGTGGCCCGCAGTCCCAGCGGTCTCGGGGTCGACGTCGGACAGGAATCTGCCGGCGCGGCTCTGCGCGTAGTCGGAGAAGCGAGAGCTCGCCACAGCCAATTGGCGTTGTGTCAACACAGGGACACGCGACCCCGACGCGGCGATAGCGGCAGCCCGCTCGTCGACCTCCTCGCCGCCGACAAAGATGGACGTCTGGCCAGCGGGGAAAAAGGTGTCTGTCGCGATCAGGTGCCGGGACGTGGTGTGGACGTTGGCGCCATAGTTGGCCACGTCGGACAATTCCGTGAAATCGGCGCTGTCGGGCGGGCTGTCCTGGGACGGCGACGTGGCTGCACTCGTCCGGGACGCGGCGGATGATGCGGACTCACGCGACTCGGCCGGCGAGCCGCTCACTCTCCGTCCCGCCGGCGCCGACGCCCCAGAGCTCTGCCGACTGCTGGAGCCTCGTCGTTGCGCGGCGGCCTGGGAGAAGCGCTGGCGGATCTGGTGCGTCTGGTCGCGGTGGACGAGATCGAACTCGGTGGCATAAGCGCACTGCCGACCCGACCGGATGCAGCGCTGGCATACCGGGCGGTTTTCGTCGCACTGGTGGTGAGCGTGGCACTAGGGAGGACGGCAACGGGCTCGGCTGTCTTACCTTGATCCGGCGGGCTTTACAGGTCGAACAGGCTTTGGACACCTGGCGTGTTTGGGGCGCCATAACCGTGGGCGACTCTTTCCGTACTGGGCGGTAATAGTGCCACAAAACACGCAAAAGGGGAAAAGAGGAGATGAGAGAATTCAGAGGGAAAGCGCAGAGGATATAAGACGCAAGACACAAAATACGGCAGACAGGGGGCGGCGTGGATTTGTACAAGAGCGGAAGGCGCGCAAGGCTGCTAGTGAAGCGTCTAGCCGGAGCAACTGGCCCCAGGAAGGTGCGTCTCTGGGATGTGACTCTAACGCGAGGCGTGGGCGGCAGGATGCGTCCTGCAGCCTGGTTGGCGAGAGGGGAAGTCGTATGAGCCGACCTGCAGGCCAGACTGCCGAGTCGCCCAAAGGAGTCTTGGAATCGTCGTACAGTAAGCCAAAGGATGCTTTAGTGGTGCTCGTTTACAGGGGGCATGCCAGTCGATGCGCACGCTAAAAAACCGTTGAGATTCTCCACCACCACGGTATCATGGATCGCTATGGATCGCTACGGATCGTCTAGGATCGTCTATGGATCGCTATGACACAATGAAACCATGACACTCCATAGCACGGCACTATGGGGTGGAGCTGCGGCCTGTTCACGGCGCCCATGGCAGCCGGCCCCTGGTCTCCGTAGATTGACAAGAGATCGGTCAGCGTGTTTTGGGCCGACGATGCCCGGCGGACCGGCGAGGGCAACCGGGGGAGAGGGGCAGCTTGGGGCGACTAAGTTGCGCTGAGTTGCGCAGCATCATGCACAGCACAGCACATGAATACCCGCTGCACCGGGATGGCAGGGCGGGCGGTGCCGGAGAGCGGTGGCTTTTGGAACGGCAGCGCAACCGTGTAGGGTTTCCGGCTCTAGCCGAGCTGTACGAGCGGAACGAGCACTCGTATGCAAGAAGGTATGAGAATAAGCAGGAATAGACGAATGGCAGCCACCGGACGGGACGACGGTACATGTACGCCGAAGAGGTGGATAAGCGCAACGGCGTTGCCAGAAAATGTAAAAACCCCCCCAGGCGCCAGCGGCCGTTCCCAAAGGCCTTTGCAGAGATCTGGCAGGGATCCAGGCTAGGGATGGAACGGCCGAGGCGAGACGGATCGTAAGAAAATACGAAATGGGCAGATTTTCTGCACGAGAGCTGCACGAAGATTCCCGAGAGCTGCACGAGAACGGCGGTTAAGACCGCATAATCTGACCCAAAAAAATGCAAGCAACACGAAAAAGGCTCTTGCCGAGGTCAAAGGCTCAATCAGGAACTGCAAATTGCAACCGGAAAACCAAGACAAAACAGATCCCCAGATCATGGATATCCAGCAAATGATCCCAAGAGAAAAAACTCCCCAAAAACAATCAAAGCAACCCTACTCCTGCACATTGATTACAATCTTTCCCTTGGCGTGCTTCGTCGCCAGCTTCACATAGGCCTGTACCGTCAGCATTGCTCTCGCCACCGTGGACTGTCCACACGTACCTTGACCACATCCGTCAGCGGATGCACCGAGTCAATTGGCATTTCCTTGATTGTGCCTGACGCATACAGCTTGGCCACAGCCCGGGCTCGCTCGCCCGACGGTGCCAGACCCAGGATTTTGTATGTGCGCGCGGCACCGCCGAAGAACAGCGGCGCAATTTTGTTGCGAACAAACGGCACAATGCCCTGCGACGGTCCGCCGACGATGCAAATAAAGGTACCCCGCGGCACCAGGTACGGCGCACACTGCTGGAAGAGTGCCTGGTCGCCGATACAGTCAATGATGAGGTCAAACGGAGCCGACGTCGCCGCAACCTCCGTGCCCGTGCTTGTTTCGGCCTTGTCCTTGTCTGCCGCTCCGTAGGTCGCTACCAGATATGCCGGCAGCGGGTCGTGCGTTTTGTAGTCAATCACCTCGTTGGCGCCCATACGCTGCGCCAGGTCGGCGTTAGCTGCCGAGCACACAGCTACCACGTGCGCGCCACGAGCCTTTGCAATCTGCATCACAAGCAAGCCCACCGCGCCGCTGGCGCCGTTGACGAGCACCCGCGGCGGCACCGTCCGCTCTGGGCTCATTTGCAATGCCGCCACCGCTCCCGGGTCCGACAGGATGAGCTGCGCCGTCTGGCCTGCACAGCCCATCATGCCGACGGCTGCCTCCAGTGCTAGGTCATCGGGCACGCGCGCCAGTAGCTCAGCCGGCACCGTCACGTACTCGGACAGCGAGCCGTGGCCCAGGGCGACCAGCCACACACTCAAACAGCCGCTAACCCGTGTGCCGACGGTCAGGGGCGCGGCGGCATGGGCGGGCGCGGCGCCGGCCGTCGGGCCCAGCTTGAGCACCTCGCCGGCAAAGTCGAGGCCCGGAATAGCGCTGCGCCGAAAGGGCAGCCAGGTGGGCAGGTGGAGCATAAAGTGTAAATCGGCCGGGTTGAGGGCGGCGTAGTCGACGCGGACCAGCACGTCGGAGCCCTTGGGCGTGGCCTCGGCGGCCAAGGCCGGCGGATCCTGCACGTCCTGCAGTGACAGCGCGAGGCCGGGCTCGGCGTTGCGGACAACCACCCAGGCTTTCATGATGGGAGCTTCAGCGCGGTGAAAGAGCGAGCTGCTTGGTAAAAAAAATAGGACAGGAAGAGAATCCAAGGACAACTTTTCTGTTTCAAAGTCGCAAAATTAAGAGGGCTCTGGAGGAGTGGCCCGATGGATCCACAATTCTGATAATGCAAAATGCGACACGGAGTCCTCCAGCTCGTGCGAAAGCAATTGAGCCAAGTCGAGTGAATCATCACTCGGTGATGTCAGCGCCCGATTACGTACAGCGCCGAGTTGCGCGTGCCGGAACTCTTGCCCGATTTAGAATGTTTTCACCAGTTCACACCCAAACACGAAATGACTTTTATCGCTCTGTGATGGGAATCCAAATTAATTGGGACGATCAAAAGAAATCGTCAGCAGAAGCCTCTCTGTACTCCCTGTCGATAACGCAATATTCGACGCATCGCTGGCTGAGATGGTAAGATACGTACATACAACATCTACATGCTGGGCTACTCTCTGCAATTGTCGCCTCGTCCTTTCGACTGGTATAACTGCCCCTCTTCGCTACCTATTCCACGCCGTGTCGTCCGAGACAGTCTGTAGCCACCAAGATTGGTCGACACTCTCGACGCCTATTCATCTCCGGCGAGTTCAGTCTAGTTGCGTGTTGGTGTATGCCAATATGGCCAGGGCAATGGGCCATGGTATGGCCAAAAAGGCCGCGGCGAGGACGGAGAAGAAATTGGTCGGCTTGTCGTCGCGAGGGCCCCGCCACCGGTCCACGATCTGGACGACGGTGAAGATCATGCCGATGACATAGGCCGAGCCGCCCCAGCAGATGGCCAGGATCAGCTCGTTGACCGCATCCGGGTGGCTGATGACGTCCGCGGACGTGTCGGGGAACACCTTGGAAAGATTGACGCCCATGGTGTCGAGTTAAGAGAGGGTTGCGTGAAAGAGAAGGACAATCGGTAAAGCGCTTGCGTTTGCTCGTTCGGTGAGGCGTCTAGATTATTGGCTCGAGTATTTGGGTTCTTTCTCTTTCTTGTGAACTCGAGTGCGGAACGCTGAACAAAACAGAACTGAGGACGATGCCGAAAACAGAGGGTATAGAGAGCACAAGGCAAAGAGCGAGAAACCGTATTGACCAGCAATAATATTGACCGTTCAACAGTCAGGCGAAGAGAAGGAGTGGCTTGGCACCTTATGTGACGAAAACACTTGAGAACACACGACAGCCTGTACACTGGAGGGGGGGGGGGCTGGGCCAAGAAAAGCACAAGAAGATTGGCTGCCTGCACGGGCCCTTGTCCGGTCGCTTCGAAACCCATCCGACCAATCCCGCGGCGCAGCACACCTTTCAAGCGCCCCGGGTCTGCCGTCGTCGTGGCCTCATAGATAGGAGATGCAGCACCAAAAATCCAAGTCCAGACGGCGATCATACACGGTGATACGAGAGGAGGCCCGGAAGGACTTGGGAGGCCAAGGACTGAAGGACTCGCTTCAAACAGTTGTCTTCTCCGACACCTGCTGTCTCAGAAAGAGCCCCTCTGGCGGATCGTGCACGAATAGGCAAGCATGTCCAGCATGGGATTCTGCGACTTTCTCGACTTGTTCCCCAGCTTCTCTCTGCTTCCCACTCATCTATTCAGTTTTGCACAGTCTTGGGTGTTGTCGCAGCCGAACTGCTTGCCAGGGGCTTGGCCTCGGGTAGAACAAGCTTACCTGCACGTCGCAGGGCCAGCTATCATCAGTATATTCTATACAAGACAGAGTACTACACATGAATTCCTGCCATCTGAAGTTTTTCAAAGTGTTCCCATGCACATGGCAGACAGAAACAGTTGCGGTGAGAGAACCAAGATGCGGAAATGTTCAACGCGAAAATGTGATAGTGATGGGATAGCGCCGTCTAGCGCCCCAGAGTCGTCCACTAAAATGCAAAACTACGCCGGAATCACTCCATCGTAACGCTGGCACTACCCGCTCGGGCGGCTAAACGGATGGTCTGATGTCGCTCGGCCCAAACACAGCTGCCAAGCATTCCGTGCCCCTCTTCCCCGGCCGTTGTCAGATTCCATGTGCCTGGAGCAGTACTCCCTTGAATGCAACGTAGAATGCCTCTTCGTCTTTCTGTCTCCGCTGGTTCTTGCCGTGGCACAACAAAGAGAACGGTCCTGTTACTTTTGGATTTTGAGGGTCTTCTGGAAGTGCAATGCGAAAGAGTGATCGAAACGGTGCGGGGTCAGGTGCGGGTGCGTAAATGTATTTCGAGATAATCTCACTTCCAAATCGCTCCTCCATTTCCAGTTTGCACTTAAGATAAAGGACCAATGGAAGTTTTCAAAGGCAGATGAGGAGCCCACGCTGCACCTAACTGCGTTCCAGCTAAGCGTTATCTGTATTCTGCCGCTTGACGATTTGCGGGTGATGGCAGCAACGTCTTCGGTTGCGGGTAGATTTGCCTTACAGGGCTCTCCCCAACGTGGACTACTTTCCGAATTTGTATGTGTCTCCAGGAGGCGATGAATATGTGATATTAACAATGTGTTAGTTATGCAGTACGCCTTGGCGACTACGCCACCCGGTGAAGCAGAAGAGCGGTTGCCGCGAAACGCTGCTAAAGCAAAGAAAGGGATTAATCGTCCCTCCCATCCGTAAATCGCAAATCAAATTTACACGCGTTTAGTGTCTTGCTCTAGGAATTAGGCGCAGATCCGTACAACGCCGCTGTCTTCACCATCCAATTTGTCTGGATGCCCCAGCAGGAAGCTCCATCATCCGGCCAGCGGGAGGCATGGATGCGAAAGAATGCCTGGCTGGAGTCGTTCTGCATGGACGCTTGCAAGGACAACGTTTGGTGGGCGGCGTGGCGCGTGCCCGACACCCACAAGATGAAGACCATGCTCGACATCCAGTGGGAGTGCATCAACATTGCATGCATGTCTGCCGCAGCTGGATCGTCCGACTTTCTGAGCTTTGACGTCGATCACTTTGCGTCTGGCGGGCTGTGCTTTGATTCACTGGAGGAGTAGACATCCTCTGCCACCAAGGCACACGGTCTAGAAAATTCACAGTCACTTGCTCCAAAGTAATCGAAGCTTACCACTGCGCTTACTGCCCAAAGACACGGTACCGTATTTATCGGCATAAGACAAACGCTTGCTGTAGTGCAGCCGGATACTACAAAGAGCGCATCCGTCATGGTCACAGTTATTTCCCAGCAGACTTGCACGAGGGCCTCTAGAGTTCCAGCGCACCGATGGAGAACAGAATGCCAGACTCATGCAAGGTCGGTTTAGCTGGCTCTGGCATGTCTGAAGCTCAAATGTACGGAGTACTCCGTAAAGCTGGGGCTTCCTGTCCTCATTGCCTATTCATGTTATTCATTGAGCGGCTGTTAGCGCCGAGCAAGCTGGATTCCGGCTGCGCCACAATATCGATTCCATCTGCGCAAGTGATACGACGGTCTGCGTTCCAAAAACAGAACTGCCTCGCATTTGCTACACCACAGCTTCTCGACAGGATCCCACGTGATTTCAAATAGCCCCTGTGCCCGTAAATTGTAGCAAGTAATGCAGCTCTGGCGTTGTTATTACATTCCGATATTGATGTTATTCATGGGCATCTCTACTTATTCACCGATCAGCCGTTCTTCAATGCTTTGATGTAAAGACTCCTCACCATAACCTGATATGCAAGGAAGGAGCGACCGACGGTGTTGCCAGTTCAGCACTTTGGCTATTTGTACCTAGCAAGAGAAAATCTAAATACCAAACACAGCTTCCTCTGCTCTTTCTCAAACACGCCAACCAGCAAAACCCGACCTCCGCTTCCAGGTGCTTCACGAGGTCGATAATATTCACCAACAGCCTCAATTTGCCTAGAGACCGGTACAATGTGCCCGCTTTCTCGACGTCGTCGTATTGCGGATACGGCTGAGATTTTCAACGATCTCGCCGCTTTGGCTGGACTGTCCCCTAATTTATTCTTTGAAGACATCACCTTGGCATTCTCTACGGGCGTTCTTGCTCCGACGCTGATGCGGTCCTTTCATGCTGTTGTGATCGTCGTCTCGGGCCAGGACGGCCAGGAAGACAAAGTTGCAACGGAAGTGTACACGGGCCTCGTCGATGATGTCCTCTGGTTTCCGCAGACTGTAAAGCATATACCGGATATCTATGCGCTTCTCCACGCAGTCTTGAACTGCCGTGCTCCGAATTCGCTTGGTGTGTCTCATGTGTCTCACGCCAGAGCATCCTACCCACGGAATGGCTTGCTAACAAAAACAGAGCCCAGTAGTATCTTCAGCCGCCTGTCGGACTGCTCATACCACACAACAGAGGAACATCGCATTTCAGTCGTCCAAGAAGCTGCCGACCTACAAAAGGCATTTGTCACAGCTGTGGCAAACAGTGTGTGGAACTTTCCGGCCAAGAAACCAGCCGACACGACGACAACAACTGCCGATAGCCCAACTGTTCCCGATCGTTACTATGTCTTCACCCTATCGGAGAACAAGTCGGGAATATTTTGCATCAGCAATGGACCGGCACAGAAAGTTGACAGTGTGCGGGGCAAGAACACAACCGTATTGACCGCCGCGGTTGTCAGCAGGATCTGCGCTATTCTTGCCAACAAGGGGCGCAATAGCGAGGCTGCGGTTGTCGGCCTTGTGTCCCGAGATGCCTGAACTATCGGGACCAGCCAATCTGATTGTTCTCCGGCGAGGCTGGTCGTTAAACGGATTGTGGCAGTTCGGGTGGAGTGCTTCTAAATATGGGAGGCATAGCAAGGCGGCTAAATTTAGCGCATCGCTCCCTAATCTGCGGGGCCCTTGGATTTCTGGCAGGGGAGTTGTGATGAACTCAATTGGCATTGAGCCAAATGAAGATTCTATCGAGAGAATGGAAAATTAAGAAATAAGCAATAGAATAATCAAGCTGGAGCTTCTATATTGTGACAGTTTTTAACGTTGTATCTTGCCGGCACACTGAGAGCTTTTGCAATCATGATTTGGAAGGAAGAAGGATCGTGGCGGTGTTGTTTTGGGGCTGATTTAGCAAGCTACCAGCCAAGCTACCTTTCACAGCTACAGACTCTTTAGTCGTAGGGCTGATGTGGCTCGGCTGCGGGAATTGGCATGTTGGACGCTCTTGTCGGGCAGATTGATTTCTATCGAGACAAAACCCAGGCGGCTGCTGGGAAAAGAACGGCTGTATATTTCCGCTTGCCCTAGCCTGACCTGCTTATTTTCTCCCCGCTGAGACTTGCCGACTTCCTGTTTATGCCGATCTTTCTACGACACAATTACTAGAGCCACAACTGTGTCCGACTTGATATCCAGCCAGGTCGCATTCCAACCCCTCAAGCTCATAGACGAACAGGGAGCACAGAATGAAGAACATCTGGGGCAGCCAGTCGCCGTCCGTCGTCTTGCCGTGGCTACTGCTGCAGGGTTTTGCAGGTCTGGCGAGGGCCATCACAAACGACTTTTCGTCGTACCCCGACGACGCGCAGACCTGTCTGTATGATGCGGCCAGCGAGAGCGAGTGCAACAGCGCCAGCAATGTGACAGTGCTCAACGACTGCTTGTGCTCCAATTCGGGCGACTTCATCACCTTCACCGCCACATGTCTGGGCAAGTCCGACTACGCGGACCTTGGCGACGTCTACTCGACCATGAGCGAGGCCTGCAATTACACAGGCACCGACATTGCCATGTCCGAGAGCGACTTTTTGAGCATCGGCGCCAGCGCGAGTGCAAGTGCCACAGCCACGACAGCCACGGCCACGGCCACGGCCACGGCCACGGCCGGCACCAGCGCATCAACCACATCGAGCACAGCCAGCAGCAGCAGCAGCAGCAGCAGCAGCAGCAGCAGCAGCTCTGGTATGAGTAACACAGCCAAGGTCGGTATCATCGCCGGTGCGTGTGTAGCTACCGTGGCCATTCTGGCAGGCGCGGCTCTCTTCCTTGTGCGGTACCGCCGCAGTCGCCGCGGCGCCGAGGAGAGCCGACCGATGCTGCCGGTGACCAGCAGCAGCATTGGCGGCGGCGGCTCGGCCTATGACTGGAAGTCGCCCGAAGATCTGAACATTCTCAACGCGCGGGGGAACTGGCAGTCGACCGCGAATGCAGACCAGCCACAAGAAATGTATGTGTTGCCCACACAGCAGTTGTCTGGGCGGTACGCCGAGATGCCTGCATCACCATTGGCTAGCACCTCTGAGCTGCCTGGGAACAGTCCGGGCTGGCAGATGTCTGGGCATCGCCCATAGGGTGTTATCAAGCCGGTTCTGTTGTATATTATAGCATTGTTGTGTGTTTGGAATGTTTGGAACGGTTTTTCATAGATGGACGCAAAGTGCGGCCAAATTTAGCAACATTAAACACGTGACTTCGAATAAAGATGCTCGGCGATTAGATCTGTGATAAGAGACGCGCGGCGCATAGTGTATTTGATGACGAGGCCTCTTTGTGAGACGACCCATTGTTCGGCAAAGACTGCCGTGTGGCTTCAACACCGTGCGCAAGGGCACTGGGCGAATTCAAGACAGAAGAATCAGCCGATATGGCGCTGAAGCGATTGCTGCTCTTTGGCGAGGGGGTCTGTGTCTTCTTGTACTGGAACATTTCCATGAGTCGCACAAGCCACAGCTTCGAGAAATACGCCATAATGGTGGCCATCGCGGGATCCATCCAGAGTGTGGGGGCGCGGTTGTTCGGCATGTTAATAGCGGCAGGTCGGCAGGGAACAGCATGATGGGTAAGCAAAATAAGTCTTGCGATGGCCTCGTACAAGTGGATCGAGTTTACCAGGACGGGTAGAGTGGCAGAGAAATTGCAATAGGTACGCTGGCCATGGAGCCGCCACTGTCTTCCGTCTTCCGACATATCTGGGGATGTGGTGGGGAAATGCACTGGCGGGAAGCAGCTTGGCTTGCAGAGAGACAGGCGGTGGAAAAGAACCTCATACAGGCCGCAGTGCAATAAGGAACAAGACATTACCCATAGAGCACAACATAGGGCACGGCAGACATCGGATGAACTAGTTGGTGAGAGGCGGCTGTTTGCGTGCAATGAGACACAAGTGTTGTGGCGGTAAGATAACTCCTGCTGTCGGTTATAGGCGGTGTGGCTGCCGGTCGGTACGTACACAAGCAACAGCAACAGCCACGGCAGGACTGACTGCAGGTTGTTGGATTGACTATACGTTGTAATATACGACGCATTTGTCGGAGAAGCTCGCTGTTTGTAAACGGCAGGCTCCCTCCACTAGTGCCAGCCGACTTCGGTACCGGCTGGAGTCGCTACACGCCTCAGCTTCTTTCATCAGTGCGCCTCGCGCATGCGTGTCTGGATAATTAACTATTGCCTACCGCAACATTTCTCTTCCGTCTTTGGTTTTCTCTTTTCTCCCCTCCCCAAACTGGTATTGGCCTTTGCTGGAGTCTTTTATGAAACGCCCTCTTTCTTCCCTTTTACCCTTCTTTTTCGTACCTTCCTTTTGCTCTTTTTGCTCCTTTCCTTCCACACCCTTCGCCATCTATGGCGCGCTGCGGCTGCCGCTTGGACTCGCCTTGTTAAAACGCGCCTGCTCTGTTTAAACGATTTCCGCCCGCGTCTTCCCTTTGGCGACCATGCCTTCGTCGGCTGACGGGCAGGGCAGTAGCATATGGCCCTGCTATTCCTGCTGTCAGCAAGTGTGGGTATGTTATTTCCATGTTTATTTTCCCTGGCACCTTTTCCCACGATCTTTGACCTCACCTCACCTCGCCTCACCCCCATCCCCCCCAGGAGCTATCGTCGTCACATCCTTGGGAGCGTCCCTTGGGAGAACACGTTTCGCTACTGCGCCTAACGCGGCTGATCCACACACCCTCTACACTAGAGCTGTCCTTTCTTCCCCCCCACATTAGTGCTATGACGACGCCAATTACAGCCAGCTGACGGCGCGACCAGATCCCCGAAGCTGCTGCCTTTAGTGATGGCTGCCCCGGCATCGTGGCCTACCTGCCGGCCTGGATAGCCCTCGCCATCGTGGTCGGCCGTTATAGCCTGCGGCCGCTATGGCGACGCCGGCCGATTTGGCTGCGAGACTTCGCCACTGAAGAACATGAGCTGGGACCGGTCAAGAACGGCGAGGTCGACGAGGAGGACGAGCCGGTCGTCACCGAGATTGAGGCTGTTTCTGCCGACCCTCTGGCTGAGGCAGCTGCCCTGACGCAGCGCATTGAGGCTGAGGCTGCTGCTGAGACTGCCGCCGAAGCCGCCAGCATCGACGGCAGCGACAACAATACCGGCACCACCGCCGTCGGCTTCGGGCCGAGAGCCGGGTTCAACGCCGCTGCGTTGGCCAGCCGCCAATTCTCTCTTCCACGCATCCGGACATGGCATATACTGGCCGCGACCCTCTTTCTGCTGTCCCTAGTCGGCGCCGTCACCAGCTTACTCCTTGCATTTGTTGCTGGCCTGGGTCTGCTGTACCTGACGCCATTTATTCCATGCGTACGTCCTGGAGTGGTGTTGCAAGAACTAAGACAGAGAGACTGACATTTCTATCAATTCTAGCTCGTTTCATGCTTTCTTCTCGTCATCGATCGGCCGCGGACGCTACCCGGCGCCGTCTACGTCGTCCATGGCGTCACCTTTGCCGTTCAGATGGCCCTCCTCCTGGGCGTTCCTGACCTTTATCACTGGCCGCACAACATCATGTGGCTCGCCGAGGTCAGCGTGACCGCCCTCTCGCTCGGCATCATGACGACCATGCCGCTGCGTGACCCCCGCCTTGACAATCGTGTCCCCAGCTCCGACGCAGAACCAATCGCCGCCGCCTTTGGCACGCCTTCGAACACGCTCCGCAGCCCCGAAGACGCCCTGACCCTGTGGCAGTGGATGACGGTCACCTGGATGGCCCCTGTCATCAGCCTGGGCCGCAGCCGCCAGCTGGACGATGAAGACGTCTGGAGCCTGCCCTACCAGTTCCAGCACAGCCGCCTCTACCGCCTGTTCTCCGACGTCCCGGGCACCGTCACAAGCCGCATTATCAAGGTCAACGCCCCCGATCTAATTATCTCGTCGGTTCTCGGCATCCTCGACTCGCTCCTCTCTATGCTGCCCATCATCCTCCTCAGACTCCTTCTCGCCGCCATGGAGGGCGAGCCCGATGTGCGCGTGGCCGCGACCTATGCCATTCTCATCTGCGTCACCAATCTCTTCCGCTCCCAATGCGGTGTCTTCTCACTCTGGTATACCCGTCGCTGCTATGAGCGGTCTCGGGGCGAGCTGATCACGATGGTCTACGAAAAGACGCTGCGTCGCAAGGCCTTTACCTTTCCGAGCCACTCGGGCGCCAGCGAGAGCAAGGACGAAGACGTGTCCCCCCAGGACGCAGCACAGGGCGATGGCCCAGCCTCCACGGGCAAGATTCTCAACCTGATGCGAAACGATGTCTACGAGATTGCCCAGCGGTTCTGGGAGTTTCCCACCCTCTTCACGAAGCCGCTCAACTTTATCCTCTCCCTCGTGCTGCTCTGGCGCTTTCTCGGAGCTGCCTCGCTCATTGGCATCCTCGTCGTCGTCGCGGCCCAGATCATCAACGTCTTTGTCGTGCGCGTCCTCGTCCAGTGGGAGCTGGCCCGCCGTGCCGTGACCGATGTCAAGCTCCAGGTCACGACGCAGTTTATCGAGTCGATCCGCCATCTGCGCTGGTATGACTGGCAGGACCGCTGGCTCGAGGACATTCTCAAGGCGCGTCAAAAGGAGCTGCGCTACCGCGTCATCACCAACATGATCCAGCGCGTCATTGGCGTCGTCAACCAGGTCTCGGCCAGCTTTTTCCCTGTTGCCGCCTTTTACGCTTACACCGTCTGGGAGAAGAAGCCGCTGACAGTGGATGTGGCATTTCCGGCGCTGAATCTGTTCAACCTGCTGGAGCAGAGCCTGCGTGAGCTGCCCGATCTGATCACAGTCATTCTCAACGCCAACGTCGCCATGCGCCGCATCGATGCCTTTATGAAAGAGCCTGATAAGGAGGGCGACAGCGACGCGACCAGTGTGCTGAAACAAGCTCCGAACAGCAGCCTCCATCCACCCAGCCCGCTGCATATCGAGATAACGGACGGGTCCTTTTCGTGGCCGTCAGCCAGGAGATTGATGCTGTCCAAGGTCGATTTTACTGCCGACGGCGACAGCCTAAATGTGGTATTTGGCAAGGTTGGTACGGGCAAGACGGCTTTTTTGATGGCAGTGCTGGGGGAGATGGACCGGCGCAGCGGTACCTGTTCCGTTCCCCGCGAGGTGATTGGCTACTGTGCACAGTCGCCATGGCTGCAGAGCATGAGCGTGCGCGACAACATCCTCTTTTGCTCGCCGTACGACGCACAACGGTATCACAGCGTCGTCGAGGCGTGCTGCCTGTTGCCTGACTTTGCTGAATTTGAGGCCGGCGATTTGTCCAATATTGGCGAGAACGGCATTGGCCTATCGGGCGGCCAAAAGGCGCGTGTTGCCTTGGCGCGTGCCGTGTACAGCCGCGCGCGGATCCTGCTTTTGGACGACCCGATTGCAGCCTTGGACCACAACACGGCCGAGTCCATTATGAAGAAGCTGTTTGTCGACTCGGGGCTGATGCGCGGCCGACTGACAATTTTCGTGACGCACCGCCTGGATCTTGTGGCCGGTTTTGCCGACCAAATTCACGAGATCAGCGACGAGAACGGCGTCGTGAGCAAGGTGGATGCCGATGCCGTTCGACAGACGGTGGGCGTCTCGACCGTGACGCCGGTGGTAATGAGCGACAGTGAGGCCAGCACGGCTGGTGACGACAGTGAGTCGCCAGACGACAGCGCGAACGACGAGGGCGCCGAGACCGTGGTTGTGGCCAACAAGTTTATTGAGGACGAGCACCGTGCACACGGCGGCGTGATGCTGTCGGTGTACTGGCGGTACATTAAAGCGGGCGGACTGGGATGGTGGATACTGGCCATTGTCAGCTTCATCGGCTTCCGTGCGGCCAAAATCTCCTACCTCTATTTTCTCAAGATTTGGGCCGAGGCCTACGGAACGGACAATGCAGTTGACACGGCGATGGCGGTGCTGCCGAGGGCCTTGCAGCAGCTGCTCAGTTCGGCATCGGTCAGTGAGGAAGACGTGTTCTCGGTGGCGACGGACGGCAACATCAACAGCACCGGTTGGTCCGGGAGCGACTTTGGGCTGCCGCCGCCAGCGAGCAACGTGAAGCCCTGGCTGGTTTGTCTGGCGGTTCTTGCGTGTCTGTCGATAACGTTCCGGACACTCTCGGACCTGATGCTGGTCGTGATCACATACGTGGCTGGCAAGAAGGTCTTTCAGAATGTCATGGTGCGGGTCAGCACGGCGCCGTTCCGGTTCTTTGACGTGACGCCGGTGGGCCGGCTGATGAATCGGGTGACGTCGGACATTGGAACGATTGACGGTGCGGTGGCACAGCAGATCCACCGGTGCGCGTGGTTCATGCTGAACTGGTTGTCATCGATACTGGTGATTGCAACGGCGACGCCGACATTCCTGGCCATGGCCGTCTTCATGACGTCTGCGTTTGTCCTGGTGTTTGTCAAGTTCTTGCCTGCGTCGCAGTCGCTGCGCCGGCTCGAGATGGTCTCGCTGTCGCCGCTCATGTCCAATTTTGGCACGCTGCTCGAGGGCTTGACAACGGTGCGTGCGTTCCGGGCACAGTCCGACTTCCAAGAACGCATCATCGCCACGACGGACGCGTTCCAGCGCATGGACCACTTTTACTGGTCGCTGCAGGCGTGGCTACAGTGGCGGTTTAACGGACTGACAGCGCTGTCGACGTTTGCCCTGACGATCACGGCGCTGGCGACGGGTCTGTCGAGCGGGCTGGTGGCCTTTGTGCTGACGGCGGCGGCCAACTTTGTCAACTCGACGCAGGTGCTGTGCCGGCGGTACGGTGAGCTGCAAATGCAGTTTGTGTCGGTGGAACGTGTGATTGAGCTGCTGGACCTGGAGAGCGAGCCGGTGGGCGATGTGGACCCGCCGGCAGCATGGCCGACGGGCAACGACGACATTGTGTTTGACGACGCGACGATCCGGTACGCGCCGCACCTGGAGCCGAGTCTGCGCAACATATCGATGCGGATCCCGGCGGGCTCGACAGTGGCGGTGACGGGCCGGACAGGATCGGGCAAGAGCACGCTGGCATTGGCCTTGCTGGGCACGGTGCTGCCGGATCGGAATGCGACGGCGCAGGGCAGCATCAGCATCGGGGCGATGAACGTGGCACGGGTCAACAAGCACACGCTGCGACAGCGCATCAGCTTTGTGGCACAGGACCCAGTGCTGTTTCCGGGCACGCTGCGGGAGAACCTGGACCCGGTGGGGGATCATTCGGACGCGGAGTGTCTGGCGGTGCTGGAAAAGGTGCTGGACGACGCGGCGGGCGAGTTCCAGCTGGATAGCCGCATCGACGGCGGCGGCAAGAACATGAGCCAAGGCCAGCGGCAGCTCGTGGGCCTCGGCCGGGCGGTGCTCCGGCGCAGCCCGATTGTGATTCTGGACGAGGTGCGTTGTGTGTGGCAAGTGCATGGGCTGTGCTAACATTCTCTAGGCTACAGCATCGATCGACAAGGAGACGGCCTTCCGGATCCAGGAGGTGCTGCGGGAGGAGCTCCAGTACAGCACGGTGATTACGATTGCGCACCGCGTGGAAGCGGTGCGGGACGCCGACTTTTCGGTCGTGCTTGAGAACGGACGCGTTGCTTACGCCGGGCCGGTGACGCCGCAGCCGTGAGTGGCGGAATCGAGACGGGGGCTGGAGCGACAGCATTTTCTTTTGTGCGTGGGCGGAGCATTATGGGCGCAGCCATTCCTTGGGCTTTTGCTGTTTCTTTAGAAAATGTACAGTAATCAATAAACATGTGAAATGAGACAAGAGGCTGGGTATCTATGCGGACGGTCCATGCACCTGTCCTCGTGTCGGCATGCCATCCACAATCCGGGCAAACTCGTCGGCAAACTGCAGCTTGGCCCGCCACGCGGCCGGGATTGCCTCGACGCCATCGCGCGCGCCCAGCAGGCCGCCCGCAATAGCGGCGTTGGTGTCGGCGTCGCGGCCGATGCGCACGACGTCGACGAGCACGGCGGCCGCCGGCCGGTCATCCAGCACGGCGGCCACGGCCACAGTCAGCGACTCGAGCACGTAGCCCGACGCCTCGCCTGGCAGAGTCTCGCGGCCGCGATGGGCGGCGCGCGGACCGCGGGTAGCCAGTTCGGCGATGCGGATGTGGCGGCCATGGTCCAGGGCGGTTAGGGTCGCGGCGCGCTGTTGGACAACGTCGGCCCGGACGTGGCTGTGCAGACATGCCGTCAGTGTGGCCACGGCCCGGTCGTCGCGTACCATGGCGATGCCGGCTGCCAGGGCCGCCGCCGGTGCGGCGCCGCCGACGAGCGCGGCCACGACGACGTTGTAGGCAGCACAGGCCAGCACGCAGCGGCCGTCGTTGTGCGTGATGGCCGAGACCAGGGCCGACTCTTGCAGCAAGCGGTCGGCGTCGTCGGCCGCGACCCAAAGGCCCGTCGCGACGCACCGCATCAGGCTGCCGTTGCCGGCCTGTCCGGCGCCGGCGCCGGACCGCTGCACGTCGCCCGTGGTCCGGAACCGCTGCAGGCCGGTCACCGTGGCCCGGCCGGCGTCGACAGGTCGTGATCCCGGTGTCCGTCCGGGCCAGCGGCCGTCGTACCAGTGGAGCATGTGCCGAGCGGCCGCCTGGGCGAGCGCCAGGCTGTTCACGGCCGCTGTGCCGGAGCCGGTGCTGGCTCCGTCTCGGTCATTGTCGCACTCGGCATACGCCAGAAGAACGGCCCGGGTCAGGTCCGTGTCGTCGGTCGCGTGGCCGGCCGGCCAGCCAAAGGGGCCGCCGCCGACAATGTCGCGCAGGCCGTCGGGATAGAGTTGGCGTACTTCGGCCCAGGGCGAGAACTCGACGGTCGCGCCGAGGGCATCGCCCGCGTGCACGCCGAGCAGGGCGCCGAGGACGCGTTGCTTGTGGGTCGCCATGGTCGTGTCAAGGGGAGGGAGGGCGGTGTGGCGGCCGGCGGCTGACGGCGCAGCAGCATCGTACGGGTCGGCGGCCGCTCTGTGCTGATTGCTGACTAATATGACGTAACTGACACCTCCGCGGCGGCTGGGGTCTGTGACGCCCGGGCCGGGTTGGGCTGGCGGTACACCCATGCGAGCTGCTCGAGGGTGCGGCCGAGCGCCTCGACGCTGGGGTGTCAGCAGGGGGAAGGGGGGAAGGGGGGTGGGGGGGTCCACAAAGGAGACGGAAAATACGCACCCGAACAGATACCACAGCAGCGCCTCGACCACGTCCCAGCCGACAAAGACCAAAACGTAGCGGTAGCCAATGGTGCCGAGCGCAATCGGCCCGCAGAACTGGTTGAGGAAGCCGACAGCGTTGACAAGCACGTTGGACAGGGCCAAGCCCTTGGCGCGCGTCGTCGTCTCGAGCGCCTCGACGGGCACGACGGCCTGCAGCGGCGTGTAGGCAAAGGAAAAGACGATCTGGAAGAGCAGGTAGCTGGCGAGCGCGCCGCGGGCGTAGGCCGGGCGGTGGCCGGCGTCGAGCGTGGCCGACAGCCCGGCATGGGCGGCGAGGCAGGCGGCGCACGCGAGGCTGCCGAGGACGAGGACGCGGCGGCGCGGCAAAGAGTCGGCCGAGGCGGCGCCGGCAATAGCGCCGAGGGCGGACAGCACGGCGCTGAGCAGGTTGTAGGCGAGCTGGTGGGCGACGGAGTGGATGCCGAGGGCGGCAAAGAGGACCGTGTTGAAGTAGCCGAGGCCGCTGCCGGAGAACTGGCCACAGACGGACATGAGGACGACCTGGGCGAGGCGCCAGCGGCCACTGTGCGTCGCCACGAGCGGGCGATAGTCCCACGGGGCCTTGTCGGCGCCGTCCTGGCGGATGCCGGCGCGCATCTCGGCCATTTCGCGCCGGACCAGCGGCGCCTGCGCGTCGCCGTTTCCATGGAAGCGCACCAAAAAGGCCTCGGCCGCGGCCGTGTGTCCGTTGGCCAGGAGGAAGCGCGGCGACTCGGGCAGCGCCAGGACGGAGCCCACGACGACGAGGCAGGCCACGGCCTGCAGCATCAGCGGCACGCGCCACGCATAGTCCGTCGCGAGGTAGTTGGTGCCAAAGGTCACGGCCGCGGCCGGGATGCTGCCGCCAAAGTAGCCGACATTGTAAAAGCCTGTGTGGCTGTCAGAAATGTCCTGTCTGCAGCACGTCCAACAGCCCTCACCTGTGCAGCGCCCCCGCCACTGCGGCGGCGCAATCTCCATGGCATAGGCCGGCGCGGCGACGGTCATGACGGCGATGCCGGCGCCGAGCACGAAGCGGCCGACGATGAACTGCACGAGGTGGCTGGACGTGGCCGCCAGCACCATGCCGACGAGAATCACCCAGGCGCCGCAGAACATGGCCAGGCGCCGTCCAAGGCGGTCCGAAAGGGTGGCGGCGGCGGGCGACATGACCATGGCGCCGCTGTGCGTGTGTCAGCCAGAGTCGACTGCTGCATAGGGGAACGAGCAAAGCGACGCACACGGTGTACATGGAGAAGAGGACCGACACCTTGGCGCCCGTCGTGCCGCTGTGGAAGGTGTCCTGGAAGGCCGGCATGGCCAGGATGGCCGTCATCAGCGATGCTGCCCGTCGTCAGCAGGTGTCTAGTGTTCTTGTGTCGGGGAAAATTCACGCACAGTCGTAGCCGTTAGCACAGGCGCAGCAAAACGAGACAAAAATAGCATCTGCGCGCGTAAGCTTTGCAGACAAGTCGCGGTAACTGGGCACGACACACGCACAGTACAGAATGAGCGTGTCGCGGCTGGTGGCCTGGATCGGAGCCGTCTGCACGGTCTGCACCTCGTCGCCTCCCACCTGTCGCGCATCTTTCTCCGTGTCCCGTTGCATGGCGTCGTCTTGCTGCTGTGCCCGACGTTCCTTGGTCGCCGCATCGTCGCGTCTTTTATGCAGGACTGCAGCTGCCGTCGCCGGCGATCCAACAGAAGTCGTGCCGGACTGACATCACATTGCGGGCGATCCCCAGGATCTGCCATGATGCGCATTGTGTTGATCGTGGGGCGGAAATGCAACGTTGTCCTAGAGTCCCAAAATGGACAGAACGGCGCGCCGTTGCAAAGACGATTACAGCATTGGCCAGAACCCACCTACTGGGCATCCATTTTCCCCTTCACGACACACCGGTCCACGGCGCAGGCCGAAGCGGAAATAATGGCAGCCGGTCAGCACCGTGCGGGTCAGTGGACGTGAAAAGCCGCCAAGGCCGCTGCCATGGACCATTGCGGGGTTGATCGCAAGAGAGGTTGTGATCCTCGACATTGCTTGGCCCGACTTTGGCCTCGACTCTGGCATCCTTCTCGACGTTTCACCTTCCACCCTGCTCCTCCTCCTCTCCCATGACGACACCCCTCCGCCGTGCCGGCCTCTGGCTGCAGCGCCGCCTCCCCCGCCGGCTGCGCGTCCTGCCGCCGCCGGCCCTCGCGCTCATCAGCCTGCTTGTCCTCGCCAACGTCGTCGTCTGGGCCGTTGCCGCCGTCGTCCTGCGCTTCTACCCGGCACTCACCGGCGCCGCCGTCTTGGCCTACACGCTCGGCCTGCGCCACGCCCTCGATGCCGACCACATCAGCGCCATTGACCTCATGACGCGGCGCCTGATTGCGTCGGGCCAGCGGCCCGTCGCCGTCGGCACCTTTTTCAGCCTCGGCCACTCCACCATTGTCATCATTACCTGCATTGTGGTCGCCGCCACCTCGGGCGCCCTGCGCGACCGCTTTGACGGCTTCCAGCGCGTCGGCAACATTATTGGCACGAGCGTCTCGGCCGCCGTGCTCATCGTTCTCTGCATCGGCAACGGCTGGGTCCTGTGGCGTCTTGTCCGCGGTCTGCGCGCCGAGCTGGCGACGGTGGCGGCGACGACGGCGACGGCGACTGTGAGCGAAGCCGTCCAAGAGGACCCCGAGGAAGAGGGCCCCAACATCGCCGACATCCCCTCCTACTCTGCCGACGCCGTTGCCACCCGCGATATCGAGGCCGTCGTCGCTGCCACTGCCACTGCGTCCGCCACCGCGACCACCCATCACGCCCTGCACCTCGAGGGCGGCGGCCTGCTCGTGCGCGTCTTCCGCCGCCTCTTTGTGCTCATCGACCGGCCCTGGAAAATGTACCCGCTCGGCGTCCTCTTTGGCCTCGGCTTCGACACCAGCTCCGAGGTCGCTCTGCTGGCCATTGCCAGTCTGCAGGGCGCCAACGGCACCAGCATGTGGCTGATCCTCATCTTTCCCGCGCTGTTCACGGGTGAGTCTTTTCCCCCCCTTCCCTCTCCCCCGGTTGTTCTTAAGCTGTCTAACCAGCCTAGTCGGCATGTGTCTCGTCGACACCACCGACGGCGCCCTCATGATGACGCTCTACACATCCAAGGCCTTTTCGCGCGACACCGTGGCCGTGCTGTACTACTCCATTGTGCTCACGGGCATTACCATTGTCGTGGCCGCCTTCATCGGCCTCATCCAGGTGCTGACCCTGGCCGACAATGTCGCCAGCCCCGAGGGCCGCTTCTGGGACGGCGTCGGCGCCATTGGCGACCACTACGACATTGTCGGCGGCGGCATCTGCGGACTCTTTGTCGTCGGCGGCATCGTCGCGGTCCTGGCGTACAAGCCCTGGCGGCGGTGGATCGAACGGCGGGCGGTCCGCCGCAGAGTTGTCGCCGAAGCGGCCGATGAAGAGGACGAAGATGATTTGTCCCTGGGCGCGGCAAGGGCTTATCCCACGGAGCGTCTAGGCATCACGACGGTCGATCTGGTGGTGCCGCTTCCAGACACCAAAGGCCAAGGGACGGCCAGACCGCTGGACTGACGGCTTGGCAGAAGCAAACAGAAGCAAGCAGAATCTCGAATGCACCGCATCACGGACCATCCATCCGTTTGCGCTGCCGCGCGTCGTCGCATTGCTGCAATGCCAATGGATATTTGGAGCACCTTTTCGTAAAGCTCACGCACACAGAGTACCAACCCGGAAAAGCGATGCACGACTTGTACAAGCACATCATTGAGGGAAGGAACGAGATCGCATTCCCCAAACGCTAGGAAAGACAGACATTGACCAATGGCGACATCCTAATTGTCCGCGGCGCCTTGTGACTTTTGACGGCGGCTCCGCCGGTTTCGTCTTTGGGCCGTTTGCGCTACAGCTCCAGCAGGCGTGATCACTTATCGGACTCGAGATGCAAGTTGCTGTGAAAGCGATACATTGTGCTCGGAATTCCCGAGCCCGAGCTGTCTAGACGTAAAGATGCTAGAGCGCACCGATTTTGCCCTGTACGGGCGGGGCTGATAACGCCTAGAGGGTTAATAGGAGACGAGGACAAAAGGCCAAAGACAAAAGACAGCAAATCAACACAAGAAGAAAAGGCGTCGCCAAACCGAAACCGGGCGTCTCGGAAGTGTTGACTCCGCCAGCTCATCGACAGCCAGCACAGGCTTGCAGCTCACCGCTGCGGTCGAACGGACTGCTTCGCCTCCACAAAATGGCCAAATGGTATTGTCAGGCTGCATCGCCTTCCCCACGATGTCAGCATCGGGCGCCGTCAACCTCCCTGTCCGTCTCTCTGCTTGCCTAGTTTTGGGCTTGTCTCCTAGGACAACCGGTGTGGCCTGTCCCTCGTGACATGTCCCCCCACCCCATACCTTGCTGTCCAGACTGTGGCCATATGCGTCCATTTTCTTGCTTGTCGGGCCTCTTTGCCTTGCCTGTCTTTGCCGCACTGCCTCGCATCTTGTCTCGCATCTTGCCTCGTATCTTTCCTCGTATTTTCCCTCGCATCCCGCATCAACCATTTCGTCCTCTTTTTTTGTACATCCAGCGCCCACCCCCTTTTACCCCAGTTCGTCTTGGTCCGAGAACCCACAGAGCCGCATCCAGCCTGGACGCCCCCGGCACCTGGCCTTTGCCACTGGCACCCCTTAGTCCACACTAACGCACCGGGTGCTATCATCCATCCACTCACAGGCCCCTGTCTGTCGTGTAAGACGTTCGACTTTGTCGTACTTGTGCCTCCAAGGGCCCGGTCTAGGACAGCCTTGTCTTTCCTGGCTCGCCGCTCTCTCCGGGCACTCTCCCCTATCTCTTCCTTTCCTCCTTCTTTCGCCTTTACTCTTTTCTCCCCTCACCTTTCTGCATTCCCTCCTTCTCGTGCCTCCATGCCTGCTCGCGTATGTTCCAACCGCCGCCGTCCGGCCCAGCCAGGGTCCTCCACGGATTCGGACTCCGACTCGGGCAGCGAAGCTAGTGTCTCTCCCCGTCGTCGGCCCTTTTTGACCTCGTCCACGTCCACCGACGCCGAGAAGAAGAAAAAGAAGAAGAAGAGACTCCCCCCACAGGAGTCCATCGACAAGATATGGCAAAAGTTCTCCCAGCCTCGCTTTTCCAAGGCCATGACCGTCCTGCCCTTTGCTCCCGTCGCCCCGTCACCGCTGTCTGGCCGGGCCAACGAGCTGCTGAGCTGTGGCTATGAGCGTGCCGCCGAGGAATGCCGTCGCAAAGTCCACAAGATCATCCAGGAGTGTCGCCGTGTCAACGCGCGCTATCGCGATCCCGGCTGGGACATTGTAAGAACCGAGTAGCGCGTACGTTTCCTCTTGTTCATCCACTCATATCTCGGCAGGACTGGGACCTCAAGGTGGGCCGGGGCAACTGCCTCAACAGCTTGGTCAAGATCAAATTCGACGTCAGCAGCCGCAGCCTGAAAAACGCTTCGTCTGTCGTGCCCAAGGCCGTCAAGCGCGTCCACGAGATCTTTGAGAGGCCCACCTTTCTCAAGGACATTAGCGGCAGCGATATCAAGCAGGGCACTCTCGGCGACTGCTGGTTCATCTCATCGGCCAGCGGCCTTGCCAACGTCCCGGGAGGCATCGAGCGGTCGTGTGTCGCCTACGACACCAAAATCGGCATCTATGGCTTTGTGTTTTTCCGCGGTAAGTCGTCTCCTGCTGCTTCCTGCTGCCTCCTTGCTCGCTGTTTGCTGTAACTGACGAATAGATGGCGAGTGGATATACTCCATCATCGACGACAGGCTGTACTTGACATCGCCCTCCTGGGACTCGCCGAGTGTCCAGCGCGACCTGCTCCAGCAAATCGACCGTGAGGATGTTGAGCGGGTCTATCGCAAGACGTATCAGACCGGCTCCAAGGCTCTCTTCTTTGCCAAGAACAAGGACCAAAACGAGACGTGGCTGCCGTTGATGGAAAAGGCCTATGCCAAGGCACACGGGGACTATGTCAGCTTGACCGGCGGCTGGACTGGCGAGGGCATCGAAGACCTCACCGGTGGCGTCACCACAGAGCTCCTCCTCTCCGACGTCTTTGACACGGAAAACTTCTGGACCAACGAGATCAGCCGTGTCAACGACGAGTTCTTCTTTGGCTGCAGCACTGGCCTCCTAGACGGCGGCACGGGCGAGCGTGACGGCATCAAGGAACTCCATGCATACAGCATCGTCGAGGCGCGCACGCTCAAAAACGGCACCCGGCTGGTCAAGATGCGGAATCCGTGGGGCAAGGTGAAGCGAGGCACCTGGATGGGTGCCTGGTCGGACGGGGCCAAGGAATGGACTCCAGAGGTGCAGGCAGAGCTCGGCCATAGCTTCAGCAGCGACTCGGTCTTTTGGATCTCGTACGAGGACTTTTTGCTCAAGTTCCAGCACATTGACCGCACCCGCCTCTTCCGCGAGCCCGACTGGCGCTGCTGCCAGCGCTGGATTGCCGTCGACGTACCGTGGCGATCGGCGTACAACGAAAAGTTCCAAATCACGCTGGCCAAGGAGTCGCCCATAGTCGTCGTGCTCTCGCAGTTGGACACGCGGTACTTTGACGGCTTGGTCGGCCAGTACTGTTTCCGCCTGCACTTTCGCCTTCATCACCAGGGCTGCCCCGATGCCGAGGACTACATTGTCCGCTCCCATGGCAATTTTCTGATGAATCGCTCGGTCAGTGTCGACCTGCCCGTGCTCGAGGCCGGGACCTACTCGGTCTTTCTGGCGGTCGAGGCCTGGCGGGACCACAAATTGACGTCGGTGGAGGATGTGGTCAAGAATGAGCTCCAGGAGCGCGAGGAGAACGAAAAGCTGTCACAGGTGGGCCAGGCCTATGACCTGGCCCACTGCAAGGCTGCAGCACATATGAAGGAGCTCGCACTTCTGCGCAAGAAGCAAGACCAGGCCAAGGCATCTGCTGAACGCCAGAGCGAACGCCACAAGGCATGGGCCAAACGTCACCTCCTCAAGGACATCCAGCGGCGGCAAAAGGCTAGAAACGACGAGAAGAAAAGCCAGAAGAGGGCCGCCAAGGCGGAGAAGCGCAAGGGGGAAGAGGCTCAGAACAAGAGCAGGGAGGACAAGGAGTCACAGACAGAGCCAGCTGCAGAGACCGCCGCGAAAGATGAGACGACAGAAACGGCCGTGGTTGAATCCGACACCATGTCCACGTCTTCGATCGGCACGCCCATCTCCACGCCCTTGGATACGCCGCGGAGCGGATCCATAGCTGCCACGCCGGCGGAAGACATGGACCCATTTGAGAGCGTGCCGGCGCCGCCTATCGCCCAAGCGCCGGCTGCGAAACAAAGAGGCGAGTCCAAGACGGAGACGCCGCCAACCTCGCACCAGAATAGCGAGGATGACATTAGCGACTCGTCCGACAGTCCCATTGAGGACTGGGAAGAGTTTTATTCGAGCGATGATATGTCGACCAAGGCGACGCGGCAGGCGGCCACACCTCCAGTGGCCAAGGAAGAGGAGGAGAGTGATGACGAAAAGGACCCGGCGCCGTGGAATGCCATTTGCGTTGTTGGCATCCGGGTGTACAGCAAAGACGAGGATCTAGAGCTGCGCGTGGTGATGGAAGGCGGCAGTCTGTCGGAGAACGGCATGGGCGAGAAGGGCGAACCGGACTTGGATAATGCGCAAGTCAATGCCGGGGGGATGCGGGCGAAGGAGAGCGCAGAGAACGAGGGAAAGACGAAGACGGAGAAATCTGACAAGGAAACGAAGACTGACGAGGAGATGAAGGCACAGAAGATTGATGAAAAGACAAAGAATACAGTACGCGAAACGAACGAGACGACAGAAACGGGGAACCAGACGAGGGGAGAGGACAAGACGGGTGACAAGATAAAGGGCGAGACCCAAGACAAGTAAGAAGATGGGCAAACGACGACATGCAAACGACACGACATGAAACAAGACTACAAAGGCACGCTGGCCTCTACACAGGGGGAAGGAGCAAGCGTGGGCGGACAGCGAACAGGAAGGCGCACAGATTGGCATGAGCAATATTTGAAAGGCTATTTTTAATCCTATTGGCAAATCCTGCATTCAGTGACTCTCGCGCATTTCACATTTTGTTCATAATCCTATAAACACGCCGGGATTGAGCATGCTCCCCGTCCCGGGTTCCCATTCGGGTTCCGTACTCGTACAATCGCACCAACAGACCCACGGCCGCGGCCTACTCTGTCAACCAGTCTTCGTCGTCGCCAGCATAGGGCGGCGGTCCATCCGCGCCCTCGGGCTGGTCCGGATACGTGATCTGGATGTTGGCGCCTTCGTCCATTTTGTCGTCCAAAAAAGGGTCGTTGAGGAAGAGGTGGTCGTAGTGTCCCTCATCCTCGTCCATGATGTGGGCGTCGTCGCCGAGCTGCTCCAGCCGCTCGAGCTCGGCCTGGAGAAACTGCAGCTTGTTCTGCACGGCCTCAATCTCGTGTTGGCGGCGAGTGCGGGGGGGGAGGTCACGGCCGCGACTGCGGCGCGCGAACTGGACGTCCTCCATGAGTTCGTGGTAGCGGTGCTTATAGTTGAATAAGTTCAAGAGGCCGGCCGCCCTCAGCATATCGTGCGAGGCCGCCGGCTGGAGGAGGTAGGGTCGGGACATGAGGTGGGCGTGGATGAACCAGGCCGGGCCCGAGTAGCCAGGATACGTCTCTTCGTTCAGGATCTGGAGCTCGACGCGGCGGTGCAGGACGGACACGGCGGCCCAGGCATCGCGCACGTCTGCGGGCAGGCGGTACTCCCACATGCTCACCCAGACAATGGAGGCGCTCTGTTCGTCGGCGAGGTAGCGGAAGACGCCGCCCTCGGTGGTCTCGGCGTTGTAGAGCTCCATCAGGCAGAGAGCGGGCATGCGGCGGGCGGCGGCGGCGGCAGCATGCAGCAGGGACCGGACCGTGTCGACGGGCTGGCTCGAGCAGATGCATCTAGATGTGAGGGCAAGAATGCGCAGGTTTGTCCACAAGGGTATCTCGAGGCGGCGGCTGGGGTTGAAAAAGGGCTCGAAAAAGTGGTCGGCGTCGATAAAGTCGGCCACGGCCAGCTCCTCGAGGTGCTGGCTGTAGTCGGCCAGGCGGCGGGCCAGAAAGGGGTACCGCTCGTCGTGGCCCCAAAACTGCTCCTCCATGCTGAAGGCGTCGTTGAAGCGGAAGAGAGTGAGCTTGCGGGGAGTAGTGGGCCAGAAAGCGATGGTGACGGCGAGGTCTGTCTGTCAGCCGGGGGGACCAGCGGCGCGGACAACAACAACAACAACAATAACAACAGCAACAACATACCTTGGTCGGCCAAGCGCTGGGCCTCGTTACTGAAGTGGTGCCACAGCTCGAGGTCGATCTGGTTGAGCCGCGGCAGACTGTGCATGATATGCAGCAGCGAGCGCGACGTCATGCAGCGGTGGTTGCGGCGCGGCACGCGCAGACTGACAATGGCCGACACTTCGGGCAGACCGACGCAGCCGTAGGGCTCGTGCATGGCACCAATGTTGAGGTCCAGCAGCGACTCAAAGAAGCGTGACTCGCCGTTGTCAGAGATGCCCTTTTCGCCAAAGAGATCCGGCCGGTCGCTGGGCGAGCTGGCGATGAGCTCAAGGGCGACGCCGGGCGACTTGTACTCGCAGCGCAGTGCTTCCGCATCCCATTTTGTCATGGCGGAGAAAAAGTGCCACAGCGTGTCGGAAAAGGTGCCGTCGTTGTTGTCGAGATCCTCCTCGGTCTCACTGGTGCGACACAATCGCGGCGCATACGGCAGAAGTTCGATCAGGAGACAGACGCGACGCAGCGCGGCCTGCCGGCGCGGGTTTCGATGGAAAAGTGTCTCAAATTCGTGCACGTCCTTGGTGCGCACCATCAGGCTCTTGAACGTGATCGCCTCAATGGCCTCGCGCCACTGCGTGTTGACGGCGGCCAGCGGCGCCAGCATGTACGATTCTCGCCTTCGTGTCCGCCCTCGCGTCCGCCACGCGGAGCCATGATGGACACCTTCGGTGATGTCCTCAAGTGAGCCAAAGATGAGCCGCTTCAGCTCAAACGGGAGGTTGTCCCACTGCCCCATGGCCGGGAAGGGGGAAAGAGTCGTAGGAGGGGGGGGCAGTCGGAGAGTCGTAGGAGGGGGGGGGCAGTCAGAGAGTCGTAGGAGGGGGGCAGTCGGAGGGCCGTCGACGGCGAGCAGTCGAGCAGGCAGTGGTCGAGCGTGGCAGTGGCCAGGGCAGCGCGCCTCGTCGAAACCAGTACAGTGCAGACGAGAAGTGGTGGAAGGGACGAGTCGAGGAGCAATGGGAGGTGGCAAACGCGAGTTTACATAAAAAACGGGAAGAAGTCCGAAAAATCTAGAAAGTCTCATTTTCCGATCAATTTAGAGCCGTCACAGCCCTGCCGCGCCCAAGTCCTACCCACCATTAGCGCCATAGCCACTGCTACAATGCGGCCGCGGGATATTAGCGCGTGTTCTTCCAGAGCCCCGCTCATGCGACACTACCGCTGCCAAATGGGCGGTGCCAGTGCCCGTTCGTATGGCTGCGGCCACGGCCGTTGGGATGGTCCGTCGTGGCAGCCCGTCTGTCACCGGATCAGGACAACAGGGCGATGTCTCTGAGCTCACTGGTGGGTCAGCAAGGACGACGCGCCGGAGAGGCAGTGCGCAAACGCCTCAGAGGCGTCGCAAAAGACGGCGTGGGAGCATGCCAACACGGAGACAACACACCTTTGCACTTGTTGCCCAACCTTCATCAGGGCATACTCGCGCACGGCCCCCTCGTCCAGGCCCCGGCTGGCGTTGCGCGCCCGCAGCGCACGTGCCCGCGTCGCCAGCGCCGGCAGCGGCGCCAGGTCGTAGTCGGAGGCGAGGTGCCAGAAAAAGGTTGATGAGATGCGAATCAGCGGCCGGTCGGGCTGGGCGGCCGCGCGGTCTGCTGCCACGGCGCGCGTCTGTTTGGTGACGACGACCTCGTGGTAGCCGGCTTTGACGAGGCCACCGCTGAGGTGCTCGAGCTGCTTGCCGGCCTGGACGAGCAGGTGCCGGCCGGGCGGGATCTGGACGGCGATGCGACGGCCCGTGTTGCGCGCCCAAATGTGCAGGCCAGGGAAGCGTGAGCGGCCATGGATGGTGAGGAAGTTGAGGTCTGTGTGGAAGCCGGCGAGGATCGTGTCGAGGGCGCCGTAGCGGCCGAGGTCCGATGCCGTCGGGGCGAGGAGGTGCGGACTGGACGTCAGAAGACTGGAGGGGAAGGGACAGCCACGCTGGAAAGGACAGGTTCAAGCGCTTCACTCACCCATATCGACCCGCTGCCGTAAACGTCTCCACCGGTAGCCCCAGCCCGACCGCCGCCATGGCTGCCGCTCCGGTGACCCTGATCGGTCAGCACGCCCGTCACACACGCACACACACGCGCGCGCGCAAAGAAACTCACGCCTCCTTCATCGCGTCCCCCCACCGCCCCATGACCGTCTCCCACCGCGCTGCGATCGAGGCCGCTGCTGGCACTACATTCGCTGCGTGCAGCCCCGGGAAGGCGCTCTCGTACGGCGGCGGTTCCACGACGCGCCAGAAAAAGCGGCACTTGGGGTCCGGCTGGTGCCCGCCAATGTCCAGCGGCCGCTCGGCCGGCGCCAACCGCGCAATTACGTCCAGACACGGCGTGTCCACGGCGCATTTGGGCGTCTCTGTGTTCTCCAGCGTCACGCCCACCTGGTATCCCAGCTCCGGCCGCTCGTCCTGCTGCAGCGCCGCCACCGGCTGGGCAAAGTAGTCCTCCAGCAGGTCTAGGAACGCGTCATTGTCCGCCTCTGACACGCGCGCGTCGTGTAGGACCAGCGCGCCAAACTCGATCAGCGCTTCGGCAGCTTTGCGGCACTCGGCCTGCACCGCGGCCGACTCCAGTGGCTGCGCCCGGAAGACGTCCAGGTCGACAATCGGCAGGTCCATGGTGTGTGCGCTTCCGTCTGTCCGTGGCACGGCGGCTGCCGCCTTCCCTCGCGTGATTTGATACTCTGTAATTTGATTGGTCGTTCGCATATCAAAAGCCTCACGTGACCCTCTTGACATCTTGTACTGGGTAGTTATAGTTAAAGTTACATTTTGTTTTACTCGGTACACGTCAGAAATAAAACTGCTGCTGGGACTGTCCCGGCGGCGGCTGGGCCATAAAGTCAAAGTTCATCGAGTCCTGCCCCATGTTCCACTGCTCCGGGTTTTCTGCATGGTCAGCGGGTGCACCCGTCTCGACGGCGCCGTGCTCACCCCAAAAGATTTGGTCGTAGAGGTCCATCGGCGACATGTATGTCGACGGGTCGATGTTGCTGAGGTCAGGGAGCGTGTCGGCCGGCGGTTGTTGCATCAAGGGGAACATTCTGGCGGTTAGACGATGCAGGAGGAGAAAGAAGAAGGAAGAAGGAACTACTCACCCCATGTCCAATCCTCCGTTCTGCATCTCAGCCATGGCAAGCGCCGCGTCCTGGTGCGGATCCAGGCTCGGCTGTCCGCCGAGTGCGACCACCTTGGGCTCGGCTGCGCCCGCCAGCAGCTGATGGGCCAGCAGCGGCGTGCCGATGCCCGAGGCCGACGAGAGACCGCTCTTGCCGAGGAGGAGGCTGTTGACGCTCGCAGCAAGGCCGCCATGGCCGCTGCCGTCATCCTTGCGCTGCCCGGCAATGGAACCGTGGTTGTAAATGTTCTTGAGCGCCGCCAGCGCGCGCGACAGCGGGCCCGACAGCTCAATGTCGCGGTCGGTGCGGTGGATGTAGACGGGCGGCGACTTCTTGTCCTTGGCCGCCGTGGCCGACAGCGCGTGGATCAGGTCGCCCTGTAGCCCGCGCACCTCGGGGTCCGCCGTCGTCTCGCCCAGGATGCCCAGCAGCACGGCCGACGAGAGGCCGTGGTAGGTAAAGGCCCATGAGCGCGTCGGGATCACTGACAGCTGGTGCATGGACAGAAACATGCGCACGGTTTCCGTCAGGTTCTCCTTGCAGCGCTCCGCCAGCGTCTTCTTCTGCTCCGCCGTCAGGTGGTTGCTGTCGCTGCGCCGCAGCGCCGGCCGGCAGCAGACCGAGACAACGTAGGACGTGTGCAGCCGGATGGCAAAGTAGTGCAGCCGGTCAATGGCCGAGCGGCACGACTCCTTGGTGCGCAGCTGCGGGATCATCTTGGCGCGGATATCTTCGGCCGCCTGGCAGCTGTCGAGGATCTGCGTATAGCTGGCCGACGCAGCCACCTCGGGGCTCAGCCGCCGACCAATCAACTGGCATAGGTGGTACATGCCCTGGAGGTATGTCCAGCCGGCCGACGGATTCGCGCCCATGGGGATCGGACAGGCCGTGTGCGGCGTCATGGGCGTGCGGTCAAAGGAGAGCGACGTCAGACAGTCGTGCCACACAATGATCCACCACAGCGTCCGGCGCAGCACCTCCTTGCGCTGCAGCACCGGGCTCTCACGGCCGTCGAAGATTTGCACGCGGTCGAGGCCAAGCGACTGCGCCAGCCGCGTGGTCAGCCCGAGCAGCGCCCAGGACGCCTCGGCCTTCATGTCGTTGAGCAGCACAAAACTCGTCATCATGAGTGCCTGGATCGAGTCAAAGTTGGGCCGCAGCAAAAAGTTGCCAAGCCGCAGAAAGTGGAAGGAGATCTGAATGTACTTTTGCGAGTCGCGCGTGCGGATGTGGTACGGCGAGTCGTGGTACTGCGAGCCGACGGCCATGACGGAGAAGAGAATGGCAAGCCACGAGGCCGACACGGGCTTGGTCGGCTTCGCCGACGTCTTGGCGTTCTTCGCCCGCTCCTCGAGGTAGACCATCAGCTTGGCCTCGAGCTCGTCAATGTCGAGCACAAAGCCCCAAAAGGGGTGTGGGATCTCCTTGTACGCGTGGAAGAGCTTCATCACCTCCCGGTCCGACGGCAGCTCGGCCGAAATGTCCAGCGTCAGCTTGTCCAGATGGCGCGACGACATGAGCGGAAAAGGGGCCGAGTTGTCGAGCCCCAGGATCGACCGCATGTCCTGCCGGATGTACTCGACGCCCTCCTCCTGGTGGTTCGGCGTGCCCTGCTCGCGCAGCAGGGCCGGGATGCTGTTCTGGCCCAGGTAGCGCGACACCTCGTTGATGTCCGCGTCGACCCGGAGGGGGCTGCCGGCCGACTGCTCGCGGCTGGTCCGGCTCGTGTGGCGTCCGTCACTCTCGTCGGTGGGCGAAAACTGCCGTTTCTTGTTCGCATTGAGTCCGAGGTGGAGCGCGTGATGGCTGTTGTCCTCGGACGACGGCGGCGGCGGCAGCGGCGGTGCCACGACGGCGGCGGTGCTACTGCTGCTGCTGAGAATGTTCTTGCTTCCCGACGGCGGGCGGTTCGGCTTGTAGGAGCACAGCTGTGCGTGGTCGCGCTTGACACAGTTCTCGCACGGCTGCTTGTTGTCGCACTTGACCTTGCGCTGGCGGCATGGCCAGCACGCAGTTCCTGGGAAGTGGTCAGCACAATCTGCATCAGGCCATTCCGCGTCGTTGGCACACGGCCATTGGACCGGGCCGTTGCCATGGTCTTACCATAACGCACTTTCCGATGGGAGTGGATAATGCGGCTGGCCTCCTCCGGCGTCAGGTCATCGAGCACTGGGCTCTCCTGCCGTTCGCCCATGGCCGCTGCTCGCTTATCGCTTGTTCTGTTCCGGCCTGGCTTTTCGGCAGAGCTCGGCAATGTGGAGAAGAAGAGCTGGCTTCTCCGTGGAACAGCCGGGTTCTGCGCCAGCCAAGTATATTATAGCAGCAGCACGCGCCCGACTCTGCTGCAGCCCACCGCCAGCGCAAGTCCCGCTAGAGTGGAGATGTCGGCCGTCCGCAGCGTGTCTGCTGCTGTCGTCGATGCCGATGCAAATCCGAGATGGTGTTTTCCCCAGAGAGGGGAAGTACAAAAGTATCTTCCGGCTTGGCTAAGCTAGTTACATAATCCCCGAGGACAGTCCTGAGTGGTATCCACACTGTGCTTTTACACTATGCTGCTGGCGCGGGTATGCTGTGCTCCCCCTGCTCCGCGAGCGGCAACAGAAACCGCACAAATACGAGCGTACGAGTCGATACGCATGCCCGAGAGAGCCTACAGCTCGGGTCTCCTATTCCGAGGTATCGGGCGGAAGATCTTTTCCACTTGTTTGTGGGGGCGGACCTTTGCCAAGCTGCACAACGCGGGAAGTTGCGCCCAGATGTGACGGCTCCCAAGGAAGGCATGCTGACAGGAAATATGCCTATTTATGGCTTTTTTCTCTGCCTTGTCGTCAAAATGCCTCGATCTTACTGGCATATCGCGCTCGTATGACCCTGGTCGCTGCGGGCGTCTATTTGTTCCGTCTCACGCACACCCTCTTTCTTGGTGCTTTTCCCATAAATTCTGCATACTAGCCTTGTATTTACCATTTGCAGCTTTCAATTGAACCCTTCATGACGTTTTTTGGTCCTTCTGGTCTTGTTCAGTCTCGAGAGCCTTCTTTTGCGCCGTTTGCGCCGTTTGCGCCTTTTGCACCGTTTTCTAGCGCACGCACCACGGCCGTCGTTGCCGCCCGACCCTAATGGCTCCCGTGACGCCGTCTAGACAAAGATCCGCGGTTGCAGCCGAGCCGGGCCGCGAACAAGCCGTTCGGTTGAACCGAGTCTACAATTTGGGCGTCCATCTCCCCTACGGCCCCTTGACACCGGCTGCCAAGGAGAAGAGGGCGCGGGAAGACGCCAGCTTTGGCCGCCACGACCGCATTGTCAATCTCTTGCGCTTCCACCATTTTCAAAACAGGGCCTTGCTTCCGGCCCTCCTCGACGACTTTGATGCACAGGCCCGTGAGCAGTGCAACACCGTCTGGATCCGTAAGCCGCGCTTGAGGGCGGCTGGCCCTCCTCGAGCGATTGCGCCCGAGGACCAGGCGATGCTGCAAGAGTTGCTCCTCAACATTCTCACCGAAGCAAAGAACTCTTTGGCGGGAAGTTCGCAGACCACACAGACACGGACACAGACTGCAGACACGGCAGCTACTACAGAGACAGCCTCGACCCCCAACGACGAAATTGACAATGTGCCGGTCATGACCATCCCCGGCCAGTGGGTGACCGCACGTGGCCGTGCGGCGAGCATCAGCACGGAGTCCGACAGTTCAATCTCCACGGCCATGTTCTCCGCCCGAGACTCGTTCGAAGAGGGCGGCGACACTCAGCTCTCCGAATTCGCCGACACGGAGGATGGCAACGGCCTGGAGCGGACCGTGTCGCATTTTTCGGCAGCGGGATCGGACGTTTCCGACTCTAGTCTCGATGCGCTGAACGAGACCTTGGATCTGTACGAACAAGGGCTGATTGGGGATGAGTCTGTTGTGTCGGACTCTCGGCCTGATGTCTCTGGTCTTCCAGACATGAACAGCCTCAACATATCCGACTCGGAGGTGCCTGGGCTCTGGGAGCGCCTGGAATCTGTGTTCCGTCAGTCCCCTCCTACCACGTGTCCGATTCTGCTTCTCCCAATCTGACCCTTTCTTGCAGCGCCCGCGCCAAAGTGGCTGCGCAATGCCCCCTTTCATGTTGTTTGGGAGGTCACCCGGATTTCACTGTTTTGCGGCGTGAATCTCTCAGACATCTCGCTGAAATACTCGCCGCTGTGGCAGAGCCAAGCCGTGCTTCGCCACGCTCTATCCGGACACGCCAGCTTTGCGGGAAAGTCCCTTCCCGAGCCTGCGAGCCAGTTCGCCTGGGAGGCTGTCTCTGACGGCGAAGCGTCCCGAAGAAGAACAAACAAGCTAGCTGTCTTTACCATTTCGATGGACTACAACTTCCGCGCAGGTCCGCTGTACTGGCTAAGGATGAATCCCATTTCGCTCGACCTTTCCCATCGGCTTGCACGGCGCTTTGGCTCCGATCGCTTTATCGAAATTGTCTTCCCGTCACACAACTTTGATCATTCTGTACCAAAAATTCTGCGCAAGGATGAGAAGGCTGCACAAGAAGTCAATCGCTGGCTGACGCAGCAACGACACGACTTTCTGGGCCGCCGCTGGGCCGCCTTTTTTATCAAAGATGCTGGCCAGAAGAAGGCCTCTTCGGGACAGCCCCCTGGCGCTACCCTGCTCAAGAAGGTGTATCTCTTTAGCGAGGATGGATTTGGACTCTCCACTAGAACGGGGAGGAGGCAATTCAGCCAAGGTACCGGCTGGTTTCCCGGGGCAGCGCTTCAGGTCCACGAGATGCTGGACTGGCTGCTGCAGTATTCCGTGTTCAATGAAAATCGGGCACAGCCTTTCCTCAAGCTTTTTTCCCGCATCTCACTTGGCCTCAGCCGGACCATCCCGACGATTATCTTTAAGCCATATGAGCTGCGCCACTACGATCAGGATATCCTGTCGCCAACGGGGAGAGTAATGAACGACGGCATTGGGCGCATGTCCTTGGGCGTGGCCCGCAAGCTGCGGACGGCGCTGCGTCTCAGTGATCTGCCCTCGGTGGTGCAAGGACGGCTCGGATGTGCCAAGGGAATGTGGGTTTTGGATCCGCAAGACAACGGGCAGGAGGATTGGATCGAGACATACCCATCCCAGCGCAAGTGGAAGTGCGATTTTGAGGACGAGGTCTACCGGACGCTGGAGGTCTGCAACTATGCGGCCGAGGTGCGTTCGGCCGGACTGAACAAGCAGCTTCTGTCGATTCTGGAAGACCGCGCACTCGACCAGACGCGGCTGTGGGACGTGATTGGCAACATTATGGGTGGCACCATTCACCGTGATCTTGCTAGCTATAAGGCGGCGCTGGAAGACCCGCTCTTGTTCTCCGCGTGGGTGCAGGAAAACTCTAGCTCCCAGGGAGACCGGACAACGTACGGCCAGGTGCGCTTCCTGGGCGGGCTTCCAGACAAGGACGAGGACGTGATGCAGTTTCTGCTGCATGGAGGATTCGATCCACGGGCACAGAAGATGTTGTGGGAACGGGCATACAACATGCAATTGGCCAAGTGTGAGAAGTTGCGGGACAAAGTCAACGTGCGGGTTGGGCGGACAGCATACCTGCCCATGGTGGTGGACTTTCTCGGAGTGTTGGAGGAAGGCGAGGTGCAGGTGTGCTTTTCGTCCAAGTTCCAGGCAGAGGCAGACGGCGAGCCGAACGAGGACGGGGACGACGGGTCGTTTTCGGGCACGGATGTTGCCGGGATGGACGTGCTGGTAGCGCGGTCGCCGGCACACTATACGAGTGACATTCAAAAGGTGCGGGCAGTGCTCCGGGAGGAGCTGCGTGTGCTCAAGGACGTGATCGTGTTTTCGAGCAAGGGCGACGGTCCGCTGGCAGACAAGCTGTCGGGCGGAGACTATGATGGCGACACAGCGTGGGTGTGTTGGGACCCGCGGATCGTGGACAACTTTGAGAGCGCAGAAGAGCCGGAGAAGCCCGATCTGCTGCAGCTGGGATATGTGCGGAAGATGAGGACGACAATGGACGAGCTGGCGGATGAGATGGTCGAGGCGGATGTGGACGTGTCCGAAGCGTCCGTGATGGGCGGCATGATTGAGCGGAGCTTCCGCTTTCACATGCAGAAGAGCATGCTGGGCTTGATGACGGTGTACAAGGAGGAGCTGTGCTACTGCCGGGGCACGATTGGGGACGAGACGGCGGTGACTCTCAGCACGCTGCTGGGCGACCTGGTGGACCAGGCGAAGCAAGGGACGGAGTTTGACGAGGCCGACTTCAAGCGGCTGCGCACGGAGCGGCTGGTCGGGCCGAATGGGAGGCGCCCGGCTCCCGAGAAACCGGGCAAGCCGCTGTACAAGAGGAGTGATTGGCCGCAGGGACGGGCAGTGACGAGTCTGATTGACCACCTCAAGTTTGCCGTGGCAACACCGCTGGTGAAAGCGGAGATCAATGCGCTGGACGAGCTGGGCCGGTTGGCTAACGAAGGCGTCGGCTCTCTGTCTTGGGACGCGGACCTGGCAGGGCCGGCCAAGGCGTTTGAGGCGCTGGCGCAGCGGTCGGCAGTGTGCCGGGCGATCCTAGACGGGCTCGAGGCAGACATTAAAGAGGTGGAACGGGCCTGGGACAAGAGCGTTGGCCGGTGGAAGGTGCAGAGCCAGAGCAAGGAGGCCGCCGAGGACGTCGGCTACCGGCAGCGGGTGTTGGAGGTATACGGCCAGTGGCGGGCGATATCAGTGCGGCTGCCGGAAGGGACGGGCCGGGGGAGAAGAGGGCCGACGGCAGAGGACGAGGCAATTGCGGCCGTGTTGCAGGCGACATACGGGGCAGACGAGGACCACAGCCCGTGGGCGCTGCTGCGGGCGAGCCAGATGTACCGCAGCCACCACAGGCGATCTCATTTTGTGTGGCGCATAGCGGGCCGACAGCTGCAGGCGATCAAGGCGCACATGCTGCACGGCGACAGCGACGGCTTGGGCAGCGGCAACGTGATGGTGACGCCCGGACACTATGCCGCGTCGCGGGCGGACGGGCGGACGATCCGCAACATGGTGAAAGGATATGAGCAGCTGAGCGAGGGGGAGTAAGGAGTTAGCGGTCCCCTTTTCAGGACGCCAGCAGCCAGTCTATTTTTGTGCAATCAAGTTCTCTATCTCGTGGCGTCTTTGGCCCTCATTCCGTCTTACGCTTCCACTCGCCGCGCTGGGCAGTCTTGCAGAGGTCGAGCAGCATGTTGCCGCCCCAGACAAAGTCCTCCTCGTCGAGGTAGATCTGGGCGCTAAAGCGGGCCCACAGCTGGCCCTCGTACAGGACGACGGGCACAAACGTGTTGAAGCGTTCAGTCTGCTGGCTCTCGAACCAGGCCCAAAAGACGGGCAGCTGCGATAGCGGAATGGCCTCGGGGTCGGGCGTGGCGGCCAGCGCGGCGTCGGCGCGGACGGCGAGCGGCAGGCGGACGTTGACGAGGGGGGATTCACGGAGACGGCTGTCGGGGTGGGGGTTGTCGAGAACCTCGGTGCCGAGGATGGCGGCCACACGGTCGCCACCGGTGCGGGCGAGGCGGATGCAGTAGTCGCGGATGGCGACCTCGCCGCCGCAGACGTCCTGGCGGAAGGCGAGCGCATCCGGGATACAGAGAAAGGGGCTGCGGTCCGTGGTGCCGACGTTGGCAAAGAGCCCGACAAAGTAGTTGGGCGTCTCGGCCGTCGCGGGTCCGGCCTGGGGCGGGCGGGCGTGCGGCGGGCGGTAGCCGTGCGAGGTGGGCACGGACGAGGCGATGAGGTGCTGGTGGCGAAAGGGCACGTACAGCAGGGCGCAGCCGCGGGGGGTGAAGAGCCACTTGTGGCAGTTGGTGACGAAAAAGTCGGGCTGCAGGTCGGGCGCGCCGAGGCGCTGCAGGTCGAGCAGGCCGATGCCGTGGGCGCCGTCGACGAGCGAGAGCATGTCGAGCTCGCGGGCGAGGGCCACGAGGCTCTCCCACGGCAGCCGCACGCCCGGCATGGAGGCGACGGTGTCAAAGACCAGCAGGCGCGGGTGCAGGCCGGCGTCGACGGCGGCGGCGTGGGCGTTGCGCACGCTCTGTACAATGGCAGCGTCGCCGGCGGGGTCGCGCACGTCGACGGCGACGGCCACGATGCGCAGGCGGCCAGCCTCCTCGGCGGCCTCGAGCGTCTTGCGGCAGGCGTCGTAGATGAGGCTCAGGTGCATGGCTGTGTCGCCGTCGGCGGCGGACCACCCGCGGGTGACAGCCACGTTCTGGATGACCGCATTGGTGCCGGTAGTCGCGTTGGCCACGATCACCACCTCGTCGACGTGCACGTCCGGGCCGAGCAGGGGCGCGACGGCGGCGCGGGCGCGGACCTCGAGGCCGGGCTCCTCAAAGCGGCGCCAAATGTCGGGACGGGCTTCGTGGGCGGCGAGGTACCGAGCGCGGGCCTCGCGGACGGCAGTGGGCGCGGTGCCAAAGGAGCCGTGGTTGAGCGGGTGGTAGGCGGGGTCGTAGTCGAACAGGGCGCGCACGGGGCGGCCAAACGCGGGCAGGGCAGTCATAGTGGCGATGGTGGCGGCGGGTTCAGTTTAGAAAAAAAAAGGAAGCTATTCCCAAAGGCGGAAACCCCAACAACAAAGGACAAGTGCTGTTTGAACACGCACAATGGCAGGCACTCTCGCACCTTCCCTCTTATACTGTTGCAATTGGGCTGGATGACTTTTCTCTCGCTCTTATCGGCGCTCGTTCTTGCTTGAGTCACACAGGTACCACAGTATGACACGATTCGCTATCACATGTTCCCACACGGAGTACTCCGCACAAGTACAGCTGCCGAGAAAGCTAAACTTGGACCGAACATGCCGTTTCACGTGACGGCGCGCGTAGACTTTCCTCGGGATTCCTTCTCGTATAACCCCTGGCCACTAGTAATCTCCCGGTTGCAAGCGGCTGCGAGCTTGGCAAAGCGAAGAACAAACTACCTGACCAACAGGCCAAATAGACCTAACAGGCCCCGCTAAACTTGCTTGTCGGCCGCTGACGTCGATGCACGAGTTAGTTGTGTCTCATCGGATGGGGAAAAGCGAGGGAGCATCATTAATCGGACCACGCCCCTTTTTGCTGTTCTTTTCTTCTGTCATCGAACCGCTGGCGTCTTTCTTCCTCTTCTTCTTTCGCTTGTTTCGCGTGTGTACCGACTTCGCCTTGTCGCCTTCGTCGCCTCGCCGTCCCTCCCCCCCTTTGCCTCGACCGCGTCTACAGCACACAGAATGCTCGCATGCTCACGATGATCAACCGACGCTTTGCTATTGTGGCCCTTTCGGTGCTCGCCCTCATCTGGGGCTTGCGGCTGCTGCCAATCCGCGACTACTCTTCGTCGGCCTGGCAGACGGCCAAGCAGTCCCTGTCCGACTCGTCGAAGCTCGGCAACGCCCTCGACCGCTCCTGGGCCCTGCCGCCCGGCCGCCGTCCCGCGGACGTGTACTACGACCAGGTGTTTGCGGGCGGCGCGTCGGATCCGTACGACTTTGCGACGCTGCAGGAGAGCTGCGCGGCAGCGGACTGGGACGCCGACGAGGCATACCTCAACTGCGTGGCGATTCTGGCCGGCATGACGAGCATCATGTCGCAGGTCCGCGTGTGTCTCAAGATGGCGGTAGAGTCGGGCTCGCACCTGGTGCTGCCGCGCATCCCGCTGCGCGACTCGCACAACCTGCTCAACTTCAACCTCATGAACCCGGACGCGTACATGCCCTACGACAAGTGGTTCGACGCCGACCACCTGCGGCTGCAGCTGGCACGTGCCTGTCCGCGCATGCGCATCGTGCACCCCGACGACCTTGACCACACGGTTCCCGTGGCCCGCTACGTGCAGGTGCTCTGCAGCGACGCTGTCGGCTACAGCAAGCTGCACAGCTACTTTTGGGTTGGCCGGCCGTTCCGGCCTTTTTTTGCCAAGGTGTTTGCGCGCCGCGTGGCCGAGCACGACGCCAAGCTGATTGAGGCCGGCCAGCCGGTGCCCACCAACTCGTCGGGCATCACGGTCGTCGACATTGACTCGGAGTTCATGGTCTATCGGTTGACCGACGACCCCACGGGCCGCGAGATGCGCTTTTGGAACGACCTCGGCCACCTGGTGCGCTTCCGCCCCGACGTGCGCGACCTGGTCAGCACGCTCGCGCCGCGGCTGCCAGCCGCCGGCCGCTACTATGGCGTGCACTACCGCGCCGAGAACGACAGCATTTGGAGCACGGCAGAGCACCAGCTAGGCGTCGACCTGGACGCGCTCGACCAGGCGTGGGAGCAGTTTGGCGCCGCCGACGGGTTCGGTACCGAAAAGCCGCCCGTGTACCTGGCGTGCGGCGACGCGGAGCAGGTTGAGCAATTCGTGGCGGCTGCGGCCGAGCGTGGTTGGGACGTGACGCACAAGTGGCGGCTGGCGACGGAGAACGGCGACCACGAGACGGCGGCGCGCATCAACGCGCTCGCCTTTGACTTTCAGGGGGCCGTGGACATGGGCCTGATGGTGCGGGCAGAGTTTTTCATCGGCATCCAGGGCAGTGCCTTTTCGTCGACGATTGCGAACCAGCGCGACCGTACGGGACGGTACCGTGGCAGCTCGTTTGACATACCCGACGCAGGTGCGCGGACGCACCTGTTCAACGACCTGGACGCGAACGAGTATGCGTGTTGTTTGTAGGCGTGCGTGTACAACGGAACGGCAAACGCGGGCAAAGGTGCATGTGGCTTCCTCTTTCTTTTCCGCCATTCCGGCTACGGTGTTGGGTTGGGGGCTTGGTCTGTTGGCTTCTTGGGCTTCTTGGGCTTCTTGGGCTTGGATATGCCGGATGGGATAGAACAAAACTGGCGGTAATGAGACAGGGCGTTTATTGAATAATATTATGGTTGGCTGTGAACAAGACAGACGCCATGCCAACGTGACCGGGCGCTGACCAAGGGCGCCGCAACCAGCATGCCAGCATGCCAGTGATGAGCTGATGGAGCGCGTCGGTCCCGCCGTGATCAAGCCCGGCAGGGTCGTGTTTTCCATGTGCACAGCATCCATGGCATCGGTGGCGGTCGCCGTGTCTGCACACAAAAGGCTTCCTCGCGTCGAAGGGGCGGTATGTGTGCGTGAGATGACGTGCTGGATCGTCGGGATCGAATATCGTTTAGTTTGTCCAGCTGGACGGGTGGATGGTGCGGTGTGTCGCGCCGGGCGGGTTCCAAGGGGGCCAGTGCAAGGCCCATGGCGAGAGGTATGTGTGAACGAATGCACGGGAAGAGTGGTGGAGAGCAGAAGAAGCCAAGGCGAAAGAACAGCGCAGCGTTATAAAAGGAACTCATTGGTTGTGATTAGGTGATGACAAAGGTGATGACAAAGGTGATGGCAAGTGTGATTTGGTGGTGATTTGGTGGTGATTTGATGATGAGTTGGCGAGGCATGGAAGCGTATTGGGAAGCTGGGAAAGTGGACGGAAAGCATCCAACAGCCATGCTTTTAACACTCTGCGTCGCGCTGCATCACGCAGGCAGCGACAATTGCACGGCTCACTTGGCCTTAGCACTCGCGATCACAACGCCTTGCCGACTGGAGACAGCCTCGCCTGCGACGGGACGGGATTCTTGGTGGCTGCGCTAAAGGGAAGGTTGCCTAAAGAAGAGGTCCTGTGTAAGTCACGGAAGCAAGTCCTTGTTCGAACATGGCAAATGCGCACTTTCACCACTCGCACACGCCATCCGCCGCTATGGCGTCTTTCCGCTGCGACATGCCGCTAGAGCCGCCCGCTGTCGGGTAGCGCACTCAAGACATCTACGGGTCGCTGCCCCGATGCCCGGGCCACATTGTCCAGTCCAACAGCCATCATGGGGAAACTGAACAAGCTGGTAGGCCAGACGATTGTCGTCGTGGGCGGATCGTCCGGGTAAGCAAGCTTTGTTCTCTACGTCTGGCGTCGCCCGCTGACCAGCAGCATCGGCTACGGCGCTGCCGAGGCCTTTGTCGCCGCCGGCGCCCACGTCACCATTGTCTCCTCGTCCCAGGCCAAGCTCGACGCGGCCCTGCAGCGGCTCCGTGCGGTCGAGATCGAGGTCCGGGTCCACAGTGCGAACCCGCCACGCGCTCCGGCTGGCCGCGTCGCCGACGTCCGCGACGAAGCCGCTTTGACGGCCGCCCTCGTCGCTCTCGCCCCCATTGACCATCTTGTCTTTTCCGCCGTCGACCGCATCATCCGCGGGCCCCTCGTCGACGCCGACCTCGACGAGGCCCGCCACCTGTTTGGCGTCAAGTTTTGGGGCGCCGTCGTCACGGCCAAGGCGCTCGCCCGCTTTGACATTGTGCGTCCGGGCGGCTCGCTGACGCTGACGTCTGGCTCAGCCGCCTACCGCTCCGCCAAGGACGCCGCCATTGGCTCGGCCCTCAACGCGGCCGTCATCAACCTGACCGGCAACCTGGCGCAGGACCTCGGCGGGCCGGTCCGGGGCATCGGCTCCGTGACAGGCTCGGCCCCCACCCCGGCGGCGCCCTCCAAGCGCATCCGTGTCAACACGGTCGTGCCCGGACTGGTGCGGACGGCCCTGTGGGACAAGATGGGCCGCAGCGCCGCCGACCAGGCGGCGCTCTTTGCGGGCGCGGCGGCGCAGCAGAGCGTCGGATTCGTGGCCGACCCCAGCGACATTGCCGAGGCGTATCTGTACGCCGTGCGGGCTGACTATGCCAACGGGTCGGTGATCTTGATTGGTGAGTCATTGCGCACGTCGTATCCGGCAACGGACAACTGACGAGGAACAGATGGCGGAAATGCGAATGTGGCTTGAATGTGGCTTGAACTACAAACGATCTGTCTCTGTATCAACTCTTTGCTCTTGTGTCTTGGCCTGTCCGTGCTCCGGCGATTCGACCGCCTTGGAAACCGTTATACTGTCCAAACTTGTCATCGTATAGTCAGACGGGGACGATCCCCAGAGCGCCATGTACAAGCAGCCATGGCAGCCCCCATGGTCACGTGCATCCGAAGATGAGGGATTTGGGGCTATGACGGGGATACCTGGATTCCCACACTCCCCGTGCGCATTGTTCATTGTCCTAAGATTGCCTCCATCCCATCACGTCCAGGGCCCTGGTCGACCCGTCTGACCGCGCCGCGTGCTGTGGGGAAGACGGACGTGCTGAACGGCCTGCTGTTGGCCAGCACTGACCAGCGCCAGGGCCGGAAATTAGCCCAGCCAAACAAGCTTAGCGCCCAAGGCTGACAAGAGAACCGTTCGACCTTTGGTGCGGGACTTTTCTTGTGCCAGGATTGCCTGCAGAATCTCGTCGTGGCAGACCGTCTACGCTTCTCCCACTATACTTGGCTATACTTGGTTCCTGCGGCCGTGCTCACGGTGCCCGGCAGAGACTCTAGCAGAATGGGGAAAGGCCGGCGGGTGGGACGAGATGAAGGGGAAAACGGCTGAAGAAATGGCTGCAGAAAACCACCAGAAAAACAGGACTTGTACGAAAAGATGCAGGCCCATGACCGCCACGGCATAGCGTACCAGAAAACACACAATAGATGGCTGCACGATCCCAGCACACATGCGGTCTTTGGGGATGGCGCGTGTCCTGAAACATGGCACTTGTTCGTATTCTCCTCTTTGGGGTGCCATACGGCGTTCAGCTCCGTGAGAGGAAGATCCATGTACGCGTACGGAGGAGAGCCCGGGGCCTTTTCTCTTGTTCGTTATTCTTTTTTGCTCTGCCGCTGGTGGTTGCTTTTTCTCCCGGAATGCATCGTTGAGCATCGCGAGTTTGGCTGGACCTCGCTGCAGTGAAGCATCCAACCTGGATTCCTTTTTTTTTTTTTTTTTTTGTTCTGTATTTTCCTCACGCTCTTTCCATGGTGGCTATCCTCGTAGACGGCCGCCAGGACGTGGCCGTCGGCAGATTCTTTGCAGGCATCCAGGACTACTGGGAGGCGCTCTGCAAACGTCACGACATGCCAAAACGAGCAGTGACGTCGACGACACAATCCAAAGCAACCTCGACGAGCAAGTCAACAAAAACATCGACAAATGCAAAAACGTCGACAACGGCCAAAGCCGCCACGACCACAACAAAAACATCCAAAACTACGGCACACACCGCCACCCGAACCAGCACCACCAGCACGGATTCTTCCTCGTCCTCCACGTCCTCCACGTCCTCCTTCTCTTCGACCAACTCGGCCAGCACCATCACCTCGGCGCCCGCCGCTTCCGGCTCCTGGGTACCGTCCTACTCCGTCCTCGGCGACGAGGTCGTCTCGGCCTATGTCAACAGCGCCGGTCAGATCGTGTCTGTGGCCTATCTTGGCTCCGATGGCCGCATGACCATTGTCGCCTACGCCTCGACAACGACGCAAGTACTGGCTGCGACGACGACAGATAGCTCAGACAGCACCGTGTTGGCATCTGCCACAGCTTCGTCTACTGTCTCTGCGGACAGCTCTGCCAATGGCAACAACGCCAGCATATCACACAAATCCAGCCATGCCGGCATGATTGTTGGCATTGTCCGTATGTATTATTACAGTCTGCATTTTCACAATTATTCCATGTAATTTCCCGCTTTCCTCTCTACACCCACCACTAACAAGACAGTCGGCCTCGCTGTCGTCTTCATCCTCATCTTTGTCCTCTTCCGCCATCGGCGCTCCCGTCTGCTGCGGCCTCTCTTCAAAAACATCAACCAAGGACCGTCGGGTCGTGTCCCCCGGGCTACCTCGGCCGACTCTCTTCTTGAGGCGGCCGCGGCGGGCGACAGATCCCACGAGAGGCACCTCTCGGAGAAGCAAATGGAGGCCGAGCCAGCCGTCCTCAGAGCTACGACGGCTCCCTCGGCAGCTGCTATTAGCAGAGACACCTACAGACAGACATCTGTGGCCCCCAGAGAGGGCCGTCCACTTACTGGACAGCGTCTGTCTTCTGTCATTCTCGAGGAAACCGCCTCAGCCGTCGAGGCAGCAGAGCCACGCCCAAGACTGCCACAGTCACATCCAAGACTGTCACAGGCACAGCCACGGCCACCGTCAGACAGCTGTAGCACTCTCCGGTCCAACCAGAACCATGGCAGCACCAACGGTAGCTTCAATAGCAGCGCCGACGGCAGCACGGGTGCCCCAACTTATGTGTCACACCTCAAACCTGCACCGGTATCGGTGTCTGTGGTTGCCCGGCGGTCGTTGACGCCCGAGTCCAGACGCGCACTGTCACCGATATCGATTCAGCGCAGACATGAAAGAGAGCAGGCAAACAGCATCGGGCACAAGTTGCATGTGCCGCTCTCCCCGATGCCGCCCAGCACGCGTTCGCATGTGGCCTTGAATCTGGCGACAGATCACAGGCTCCAGATCCAAGGGGGCGAAGAGAGCGACAGGACCTCAGCAGACGGCAAACGTGCCCGGGCCGCGAGTCTCGGTGCTACCAGTCTCGGCAGCGTCAGTCTCGGCGGCATCAGCATTGCCAGCAGTGCCCTCGCCTCGCCAGGCCTGTTACCGTGGCCCCTGCCGCCCCAGACGCCGCGCGTGTCGGTCGTGTACAGCGAGTCGGAGGATGACCGTGCCACCAGCCAGGCGGGCAGCAGCACGCCCTTGACACAGGTCGCGTCGGAAGTCTCTGGCGCTCCCAGCACCGCCTCCTTCCACACGGCGTCCCAGACCGCGTTCACGTCCAGCACAGCACGCACCTCGACCACGGCCGTCACCGTGTCGGCACAGCCCGCAACCATCTCTCAGCACGTCATTCCTCGCAAGCCTTTGGCACCCACGGCAAAAACACCATCACGTCCGGCTCTCAGCGGCCCCGGCAGCCGCAATCTGCTCCAGGCACAGGCAGCCTGGCGGTGGCCCAACCACCGCCCCGGCGTGGACTTGCCCTCTTCACCGCCGCCCATGGAGGCCCTACCACCACCGCCTGGTATGGCACCTCCACGCAGTCCTGGGCTCGTATTCCACAGTGACAGCAGCTCCATTATGGTGCGCGTCCCCATCTCGCGTTTCAACTCTGTGTCTGGTCGTGGAGACGACAGGAAGTGACGGGTCTCTCTCCCTTCCTTTTGCCTTGCGATCTTCTTTTCTTTCTTCTCTCCTTTGACGAATTTTCTTTGGGCATCAGGGCTTCGCAGGATAGTTATCGGGGTGTATATTATTTTCGTCTGTCATGAGCAGTTAGAGCACAAGGTCAGTGTCTCTTCATTTCTTCCAATAGAGGTGTCTTATCACTATTCTTTCCATTCCATTCTGTCGTGAAATGCTGCTTCAGTCTTGGGCACTGCTATGAAAGGATCAGGACAAACGCAGCTATTCAGAGCAGTCCTCTTCCCCCCTCACGCACCTATGCTGTTCTGTCGGTGAAAACAGCTGGGATTGCAGGCTTTGGTTCCCTGGTTCATGCACTGGACGCTGCCGGTTCTGTCCTTTGCTGCGTTTCGCGGAACACTGCATCGCCCGCCCACTGCATAGCGAGGAACTACCGGCGTACGAACGTGCCCGCCTGCAGCATACCGGGCAGACGCAGGAACGCAATCCGTGAGCCTGTAGCGATGGGTTGCTGTGACAAGCCGAGACAATCGGCTTTGCCTTTGCATTTCCAGCACGTCGCAGTGCCAACAGAAGAGGCGGTAAGCCCGGCCGGGAGAAATCCACCAATTGGTCAGAGGAGGCGAGTGGAAGGAACGATGGGGAAGGAGCGAGGGGGAGTGGAGGAGGGGAAAGAGCGAACGAAGGAGCGAGGGAAGGAGCAATGGCAGATAACGTGCGGCAGAGCGAAGTCGGACACACAACTCGCCCATTTCCCTTGCTTCCACACACTTGGCATAAGCAAAAATGACAGCCATGCGCAACCAAAATTCAATCACGCGCCCGCCCAGGCAACCAAGTCGTCCCGTCGAAGGTTCGAGGCCCTCTGGTGGTGGACCGCTTCTCTTGCCTTGTCCATCGGGCTGGCCGTGGAATCCAACAGAAACGGGATGAATATGACAGAAAAAAAGGAAAACGGTAAAATTGAACAGAAATCTGACAGAAATCTGACCGAAACAAACAAAAAATAAAAGAAATAATGGCAAGCCTGGACACGTCAGTCACCTCGCTTAGCCATCGATCTGCAGGTAAACGAAGCTGCATGAGTTGTGGCGTCGTCTTCAGATAAGTTGATGCAAGTAAAAATGGATCGGATACTCTCCTGTGGAAGCGGCTGGCAGTATTGCAGGCATTCTTCCCGGTTTTGAAACCATCTACTGGTTTGACTGGCCAGGACAAGACGAAAATAACATGAGAACGCGAGCAGCGAAAATATTGGAAACCGAGACAGGAGGCAAGGAAGGAGAAGACAAGAGGCAAGAAGACAACGCCACGCAGCAGAGAGTGTCCGAGCACACGGCATCTGGTCGCCAGGATTTCAACACGTCAAAATATGACAGAATCGTGCACATTGCTAGCATGCAATAGACTGTATGATTCGTTTTGCACACCCCCCCTCCCCTGCTCCGGCTGGAAAAGCCCGTGGGCAAGTGTCCGAGGGGGTGGGGAATATCCACTAGCAAGTGCGATGTACGAGATACGGAGAATCGGTCCAGAGGAGGCCAGGGGAGAGAAGAGTGAAAACAGTGGCTGGCTACGGAGTAGACCTTTGCCATCCTTATCGTCTAATCCCGCCCCGTCTACCCCCCCCGTCTCCTCTTTTTCCCGACGATGGCGGAGGATTTGCACGAGAATTGATCTCCGCGTGCTAGGGAACGGCAAACTCTATTGCAGATGGCCTGATATGAAAGTAAGATACTATCAATATGACATCTGCGCTCCGCCTGGATCTGTTACCCCATGTTGACTTGGAAAGTTGCAGTGAATCGAGGGGCGATAAGATTGAATATGCCCCTACAACGGACGGATACGACATGGGGATACTACGACGGGTGCCCTCACGAACGCACTATTAGGGGCTTCCACCGTCCTGGTACGGGAAGAACGTACTCGGTACGCGCAGACAAAACGGACCAGGGGCGGGCGGCCACTGTCGTCTGACTCAATACTGGACTCTGGCCTGTGGGCTCTCGCCGCGCGCAGCTCGCATTGTGATTGGGTGCATAAGGTTGCATCTCGCCCTCAGCTCGTTCGAACTGCTCCATGTAGCAGCTTATTCCAGTAAGGGAAGCTTGCCAACGCCGGCTGGTGGATTGGCATTTGTGACGTGGCTCCGATGCAACGTGAACGCACCAAGACGGGCTGGACTGTGAGCTACTGGACGTGTTGAACCATGTTTACCAGTACCTTGCGTGTACAACCTTGACCCATGCATGCAGCAGACCGGTGTCGCAGCCACATGTATCCCACCGGGTGGGTGTGGCGGCTGTGAAGGCGCAAATGGTGCTGCTTTGCCCGGGGAAAAAGCACAGGAGGTTCCGGCCGGCTCTCTATCCCGCATCACCCACCGGGCCTGTCTGGTTACCAGAGTCCTAAACACTATACTCGAACGGATATTTCGCGTCTAAGCGTGGCAGTGGCAGAAGCAGGGGGTGGCGCTGCCGATGTGGGGATCTCGAGCCGGCCCGGCCAATGGAGACGGACGGCGACGAGGGGCGTGGGAAGAAGCCAGACTACTTTTCCTTCTGATGGACCGGTCACGCAACTCGCTAGAGCAGAGGCGATTCGGATGATGCTCCGCAGCAATGCCTGTCCACTCACCGGTGAGCCACTTGCACCGGTTTGGAGGGGGGAATGCTCCACCTGACTGCATATGCGGCGACAGACTGAGCAGCAGCCAGCGGCCAACAGCACAACGGCAGCAGACGCACACGAAGTTCGTCTGCAGCAACAGCACGCACTTGTCATGCGCGGTCAGCCTGGGCGCTGCAGTCTCCCTGTCAGCAGGAGTTCCAGCTAGGAACTACGGCCGCGCAGTTGCGTGACAGTCTATGTTGGGTGGGTGGAGACACAATATTGGTCCCAGCAGGACGGCAGCAGCACAGATCACTGTCTCGTGAAAGTCAGCGTCGGAGATGTATCGCACAGATACAGATCGCCTCGCGATCAAAGATGGCCATGGTAGCGTTTCCCCGAAATTTGGATTGCGGGCCGCCAGAGGGTGCTCCGTAATATGCGACGGTAGATTGCTGGGGATCGATGGCACAACGCTGACCCAAGGCCGCACCAGAAATAGCCACACCCCGGTAACATGGCGTCCTGCCCGAAATGGGACTAGTGCTCGACACGCAGCGTTCCCTGTCGACTATACACGACGTGGGCTACGGTTGGCTCGCGAGGATTCGCCGGGCGGCGATGCGGCTGCTGTCTGCAGCGCCCATGCTTGCTTTTCCGGTTCGTCTGTGTCTTTGTCCGGTCCGCTTAGGCAATTTTGGTGGTTCAGCTCCGCTAGCTGCAGCATCAATTGCTTTTTTCGTCTGACAGCTTCCAGACCGCCGCCCTCTCCACGCGCCAATTCCGCACCAACAGACCAGGCCAGGCAGGACGCCAGGACTGCGCAGCAAATCAGGAGAGCCCCTTGTCCTGCGGCTTACGCGCCCCTCTCCGAAATGACACTCCGGGCCGCGTTCGGGAAGCCAGTCTCCGGGTTTTGGCGCTGGCGAGACTGAGTGGACAGGGTGGTGGCGTGCACGGAATGTGTGACCGGTACATCCAGGGGGGGAAAAAGCAATTAAGCATCCCGGTCCTCTGCCGGAAGGCCTTCCGCCCCCCTCCGGTGCAAAGTACTGTCAAAGTCCCAGCTACTGCGCCAATGCTGCAAGGCTCGCCAGTCGCGCCGTACCCCTGCACGTCGACATTTCTCGGGGTACCCCGAGCGTGAACGGACGACGGAGATGGCGACTCGACCCTGGCCTAACAAGCCATGTACCGGTACGCTGCACGCTGCGGCTCCGTCCTTTTGGAACCGCCTTGTCTCTTCCCCGCTGCTGGCTCTGATTCAGTGAGGGTCTTTTTGTACAGGCCGCGCCCGCAATAACCCCGGCGGAAGACGGTCCGTGCCAAGCTTATTTTCTTGGATTACAGTGCCTGTCTCTTCTGTTTTTTCTGCGTCTTCCGCCGCCTCCTCATGCCTGGTCTTTTCATCTCTGCTAACTCCTAGTTGATCTGTCAGTTTATTCGGCTCGCTCTCCGCATATTGGGTGTCTTGCGTGCAAAACGGACCCAGAGCGGGTCAGTACAGCCCGCAATGGACGGCACCGATAGGGACGTGGGAACGTGGACGCAGGACACAGGGAAACATGGGACATGGGGGAGAGGGGAAACGAAGCTGGGGGGTCAGCCAGCACCCAGCTACGGCTCCGTTTTGGCTGTTTTGTTTGGACAGGAGCGTTTTCTATCAAGCTGTCATATCGCAGCGTAGTATTCAGGACTTTTTGGATCTTTTTTTGATTATTCTGAGCACTGCTATCTACGGCGACCGTCTAATACCCCGGTTGGAGGGGGGGTGCTATCTTTGGAAGCTTGCTGCGCCGTCACAAAAATACGAGCAAAGGTATCAGACGGCACGGAGGACCGCTTCCGGGCCGGCGCCGCCCTGTTGGCCCGAGTTCTGTCATATTTTGTCTGTCCACGGCAAGCATGTAGACGTGTTTTTGCCTCCACTTCCCGGACTTTTCGTCTGGTGCAGCCAGCCAGCGTGCCGCATCCACCATCGGATACGCCGCCAGAGGCCCTCTTCCTTGGTCGCCAGGGACGCCTTTTCCCCTTCGCAACCAGAAGATGACAGTCTCGGCGACGTGCTATCGCGGATCTTGTCGCGAGACAACAAAAAGTGATATGTTACAGTCCAATGACGAGAGGATGGTGATGCGGACTGCTCCGCCAGATGTGCAGCTGCCCTTGCCACGACGCGAAGGAGGAGAGGAGAGGTTGGCGGACGCACAGCGAGAGCGGAAGCGAGTCGGCCAGAATTTGGACTTAAAAGACGGCCTCTCCTCCTCCCAGAACTGATTTTTTTCTCCTTCCTTCTCATCCGCATCCTCCTCCTCTTCCTTCACTCTCCTACTCTCCTCTGCTCCCCTGCTTCTCTCCCCCTTCATCTTCCAGCTCTCCTTTTGACTTGGGTCTCTTGTGCTTTGCGGACGCATTGAGTCACTTGTTCTTGCTCGGTACGTTTTTCTCTCCTTTGGACTGCCTCTGATTTTTCAAACATCGCCTTGCCTTGTTCTCCTCGCTCTACACCACCGTGCCCGTTTCTTCTTCTTCTCTCTACACCACTTCCCTCTCCCTCCACCGTCTCGCTCCCTTCCATCCTCTCTTCTACCCGACAACAGGCGGTGTGCCTGCAAGAGGCACAAAGAGCTCCCAAACCGTGGAATGCCATCCAAGGTTCAAAGTTCGGCATCTGCTCCACCTGTTGGGAAAATCCGGAAAAACACAACACCCCAACACCTCTCCCCTTTGCCAGTTTCTCCGATGGAGAAAATCAAACACTCCTCTGTCTCCTACCCCACATCCACCACGGAGACTCTGACAGAACACAAAGAGCACGCATCTTGCCTCTTCCCTCCTCTTCGATCCTCTTCGCTCCGCTTTGCCTCTTTGTGTCAGCTCACCGCTCCTTTCGCACCAACTGACATATATATCTGTAGGGATTGCACTCACTTTCCAGCATAAAATTTTCAGACATAGTCAACTCCATCTGGGAACATGTCTGACAACATCAACAACTCCAAAATGGAGAGCCCTTGGCTCGCCTATATTGACGAAGCGTCCGAGTCCGACAATGGCGCCGTGAGTATTTCCTTTGCCTCATGTCGCGCGCATCTAGAACACGACTCAAACTCTTTTCTGCAGAAGTCGGAAGATGAATTTTCAATTGCCTCTGATCCCAGCGACATCGAGGCCTACTGGGTGGTGCCCGCCTCGGAGGCCGCGTCGTCGTCCTCGACGGCTGCCGGCCCTGACAACGGCCCTGCCAGGGCCTCTGGCACGACGCTCAAGACTGAGCCGAACGACAATTTCGACTACTTTGGCCATGCTCAGCCCTTCCACGGCACGGTGCTGGCCGGCTGCGGGGCCATGAATGGCCAGCTCCCCCAGGTGTCCCTGGACAGCACGCTGCCGGCATCGTTTGCCATTCCATCGCCGCCGGTGGCGCTGGCGCATCGCTCCATGCTCACCACGGGCACGGGCAATGCCCTTAGCACGTCGCACTGGCAGACGACGCGTCCGTACAACACGCTGGTGGAGTCGGGCAACGGCCTGCCGTACAGCATGCTGGGCGAGTTCCACCACTGTGGCCCGTTTGGTTTGCTGGACGGCCTGCAGGACAACAGCGGCACCTGCTACGACGAGGACATGGCCCTGACCATGCAGGCCCAGGGCCTGTCGGCGAAGCGGGAGGCGCCACTGCAGCCGATGGTGACGCTGAGCCAGCTGGAGATGGGCGACAACGCCGGGATCAGCATGGTCCGCGCCGGCAGCCATCACTCGGCCGGCGCCATCCGGCCCCAGGCGTTTGAAAACGCCTACCACTCCAACATGAGCTCCTATCTGTGGAGCCCCCTGCACCGCCCCAACTACTTGTCTGTCCGGGAGCCCGTTCTGGCGGGCCCCGCGGCCCTGTGTGGGCATCTGGCTTTCCCGGCCATGCCGGCTAACAACCGCAAGCCCCTGCCGGATCGCAGTCCTGTCAGCGATATGTCGTCGCCCGAGGAGTGTTCAGCCGCTGAGGTGTCGGGTGCTACCACCATCGACCGCAAGGGCAAGGCCAAAGCCAAGGCCAAGGCCACCAAGGCCAAGGCGGCCAAGGCCAAGGCGGCCAAGACCACCAAGAGAGCCAAGGGCAAGGCGGTCAGTAAGCCAGCCTCGCCGCGCCACGGCAGCACCTCGGGCAGCGACAGCAGCAGCGGCAACAGCAGCGGCGTCGAAAGCACCGGCCGCAGGAGTCCCATCCACAAGACGGCGCGCCCGGCCAGCCGGCACGAGCAGGAGAAGCTGAGGGAGCGCATGGAACGCCTGCTGTCGGCCGTGGCTGATGAGCAGATGCCGCACCGGCGCAGCACCCGGGAGGAGGACCTGGACCGCACAAAGCTGCTGTTGCATCGCTGCGACCAGATGTCGGCCGCCAACCTGGACAGGCATGCGCGAACCTCGGAGTATTCCCAGCGCGAAATCCTGCAGGCGTCGTCACCGGCGCCGTCAATGGCCTCAACGGCCACGGCGTCTTCGTTGGCCACGGCGTCTTCGTCGGTCACGGCCCCGGCCTCGGTGCGGGCCTCCTCGTCGGTCGAGGAACGGAATGCGGTGGACATGATTCCCCGCACGATTCTGACGCTCTCGGACGAGAGCAAGCTGGCGCTGCAGCACCAGGTCGAGGAGCGCCTCCGAAAAGACAACTTTTTGCTGCAGAAGAAGCGCGAGGGCATGACCTACAGGCAGATCCGTCGTCTGGGCGGCTTCCAGGAGGCCGAGTCGACACTTCGTGGCCGCTATCGCGCGCTAACCAAGCCCAAGGAGGAGCGCGTGCGCAAGCCCGCGTGGCTGGAAAGAGATGTGCGTGTTCTGGAGCGCCGCTTCCGTATCCAGGCCGTGCTGACGCCGCCAGGATGCCCTGCTGCATCGGGCAGTGCTGAAACTACGCGCGAACCGCGTCGATAAGGACGTCAAGATCTCGTGGAAGGCCGTCGCCGACTACATCTACGACCGTGGCGGCTCCTACCACTTTGGCAACACGACGTGCCGCAAGCGGTGGGATTTCCTTCAGCAGGAGGAGGGAGGCGTGTGGCAAGGCGAAACAAACGACAATGGAGAGTAATGGCATGAACGATTAATTTTTGGGGCTCGACAAGAACGACAAGGACGGCATGGGAATAAAACGAAACGAAACTGAAAACGGAAAGGAAAAAAAAAACTGGAAAAAAAATTAGGGAAAAAAACCACACATAGTGCCATTCACAAAAGAATGGTTGTACATGATAGCTGAAATAAACAAACCGAAAAACAACCCCCCCGCTTGCCATGCAGTGATGCTCATGCCTCATACTCATTTAGCGTTGGCAGCCCAATCTTCCCAAAGATGACTGGCAGCTGGCCGGGATTCTCGTTCAGAGCCGTCCACTCAGCCTCGTTCTTGACTAGGGCTGTGCCGGCCAGCACCGTGCCGTTCAAAGAGATCGAACCGACCTGCTCAGCGGCCGACGCAGACTCTACCGGAGCGCCCTCGACGGCGCGCGGGCACAGCGCCATGGTCGTGCGGGTAAGGCCCAGATTGTAGCTAAGACGGGCGGGGACCTCGCCACAGTCCTCGGCGAGCGTCTGGCTATTAAACGGGATGCCCACGGCCGTGCAGGCCTCACAATAGAGCAGCCGGTAGAGCGCGTGCAGCTTCTCGGGCGAGAGGCCCTTGCGCACCAGGGAAGATGCCATGTAAAACGGCAGAGCGAGTCTGTCGCCCGCCGTCGTGTCCATCAACACTTTCCAGGCCGCTGCATCCTCCTCTGGCAGACCCTCCCGCATGCGTGCCACCGGCAGCATCTGCAGGTGCCGGTGCGGCTGGCTGGCGCCCGAAAAGGTGCCGCTGTTGTAAAATACAAAGAGTGACTCGCCCTCTTCGCTGGCATCGTCATACGCCTGGATACAGGCGTAGGCGGCCGCGAGGTCGTCGGCGGCCAGGAGGTGGTCCTGTGGACGGAACTCTTTCGTTGCAAGGATGGCGTGGTCGCGGCAAATGGCAAACTTGTTCAGCACAAGACGGTGAGCAGGGCCAACCTCGTCGAGGACAACGAGGCCGGCCGGCGGATTGGCAAAGGGGTCGAATGGGGCAGAGGTCTCTGCAGAGTTGGGCGAGGCCGCCTCGTCCTTTTTCTCGGCCAGCGGCCGCGGCTTTTTGGCCAGCGAAGGGGCAAAGCGAAGTTGGATCTAGAAACGTTAGGAGAGAGGAGAGAAGGAGAGGAGATTGAGAGGCGGAGAGGGACGAGATGAGGCTAGGAAGAGAAGAGCAGAAATGAGATGAGGCAACAAGGAAACAGGAGACAAACGGCAGGTCCTCAGTGACAAAACAACAAAAAGATCAAAAAGACCTACTGGGAAGCCATTCACACGCAGCAACGCAACCTGCGTCGGAAAATAGGTCACATCGCCCGCCTCGAGGGCACGCGAAAAGGCGCTGCGGACGAGCTCCGGCAGATCGGCGGGGAGAACGATTGGCTGCGCCATGGTGGTCGACGAGGAGAGAAAAAAGAAAGGAAAAAGTAAGAATGCCTACGACAAAATCGTCCCCTGCCAAAATTACAACGACCCTATTTAATGGCGTGGCCAAACGGCGGAAGGAGCGATGGGTGTGTCCTAGACACGGAAGGCGCGACGGCCGTGAATTCCGGCCGTCAGGCGGGGCAACAGCTGCCAGAAGAAAGGCGGGGACAATCCGGCAGAAAGCCACCGCGACGTCGCGTACTGTACTATTTTGCGTTTGCTATGTGCTGTTGCTATGTGCTGTTGCTATTTGCTACTGCTATTTGCTACGTGCTATGTGCTGTTTGGATACGTGCTATTTGCCTTCTCGTACGTTTCCCTCTCACGACGCCTACAGCCCTGGCAGGCCCACGACCCGCCGCACCGCCGGCACAAACCGCGGCACCACATATACTCCGTACAGTCCTGCCAGTGCCACGAGCAGCCCGCTCAACTTCTCCCGCCACGTGTGGAAGTACATGGCCGTCATCAGCAGCATCCAGAGCCCGAGCACCACCACGCCACCGACAAAGCGGACGGCCCACCATGACACTGCCGCCGTCTCGACCGAGCCGGGTATCGCCTCCCCGTCCGCCGCCTGCACCGCCTGCACGGACCCGTCCGCCAGGGTCACTGTCCGATCGTCTGCGCGTGGGAAACGTGCCCGCCACAGGACCCAGCCAACCTCTTGTGCCAAAAACGTCGTGCCGAGCACGAGGAGAAAAACGTGGCCGCTAATGTCGTGGCCGCCACTCCAACGCCCGCCCGAGCGGCGGCACGCGGCCGACGCCAACAGGGCCGCCAAAGGGACGACCGAGGCGGGTGACGAAGACATCCCCGGCGGCGGCGGTATCCCCGGCCCGACCGGCCACGCCTCGCAGCCGCCTCCCGTCAAGCGGAAACTCCGGTCAATCAGCGGCGGCCCAAAGCACCACTGCGTCACCAAAATCCACCAGCCAGTCACGAGGCCCCAGCGGAGGAAAGCCGACGCGCGGCGGCCGAGGATCGTGTGTGCCGTCGGGCTGCTGTTGCTGGTGTGGGTGCCGTCGCTTCCGGCTCCCAGACGCGTGCCGGCAAACAGCCCAAAGGCCAGCGAGATCCAGAACCAGCCCCGCTTGACAAAAAACACATTGAGCACATTGTCCTTGCGGGCAAAGTAGTTTGGCGGAGGGGGCGGAGGCTGGCCCCATGCGACCGGCCCTCCGCCCAGTCCGCCCGCTCGTCCGCTGGGGGATAGCACCCCAAAGAGAGTGCCGAACACGACTATCGCCGGGAAGAAGCCCAGAAGAAGGGCCTCGCGGTGGGAGGGGAGGTATGGCAGGCCGCGGGCCTGCGTCGAGTAGGCTTTGGAGGGTGTCAAGGCGTCGGAATGGGCGCTTTCGCCGCTCGTCGTCGCACTTTCTGCCTCGGACATTTTCGGTTTGCGTCGCAGTTGGCTAGACTCTGGAAGTGATGGCTGCGAAGCCATGGCAGAAGGAACATGCAGGCGTTGCCTCCTTTGTAGACGCCGTCAAAGTAGCCAACCGTATCGGAGACCTGGGCAAGGCGTCGACTCCGAGGCGAAAATCGTGGTGGCGGAACTGCGCAGCCGCCAAATTCGATGACGTCAGGCAGCTTGCGCCACATACGCCACATTCTGGTCTGCGTCACAATGTGGTGTTTGTGCTTCATTTTTGCTTTTTTTTTAATTCCTTATTCCTCAAAGTCCGTACGGAGTATACCATTTGTCAATATCAAACGCCAAGTCCACAAAGCAAGCCCACAAAGCAAGTCCTCAAAGGCCGGGCCTCAATATTTACGAGGCCACCGGCAATGCCAAAGGCAAAAAGAAAGAAAGAAAATGTGCACATGAATCGAATCGCGACATCGTCGCCCGCCTCAACTGCTTCCCTACGCACTCGTCGCCACCAGCGCCAGCGTTGCGCAAAAGTTGTTGCGGTTGCCCGAGTCAAGTGCAATAGACTCGCCGTTCAGCAGCACCATGTTGGTCGACGCCTTGGTGTTCAGGCCGTAAATGTAGACGTCCGACGAGGACTCCAGGCTGACAATATTCTCCTGGCAGCTCTCCGTCTCCAGACAGGTCTGGTCGTAGTTGTCAAAGAACGAGTAGAGCCCGGCGCCGTAAATGTATACGTTGGACGAGTCGACGATGCGCAGACCCCACGAGCGTGCGCAGTTGTCTGCCGTGCACGATGTGAAGCTGGGATCGCCCAGTGCCGTCTGCACTGCATACGGCGTATTCGCATCCGGATTGCCCTGGAAGTACGGCGTCTCCGTCTGGATCAGGCCCATGTAGATGTTGCTGGCGTTGCTGAGCTGATAGTTGTAGAGCACGCTGTGCTCCGACGCCGTGCCCACCAGCCACACGGGGCCCGCCGACTCGATCAGCACTCCACGGCCGTTGAACACGTTGATCTGCGCGCTGTTTGCCGCCGGCTCCAGGTCGTGGTCCGCCACCCAGAACCACGAGTTCTCCACGTACAGTGACGAGGCCGACGATGTCACATGCAGCAACATTCCGGCGCCCAGACAGTCCGTGTCGGCCGCCGCTGTCACGTTCGGGTTCTTGGCGCACTGCGTCTCTTGCAGGTCCGTCCCTGCCGCACCACCAATGCGCACATGCACATCCCACATTCCGGCTGCGCCGGCCGACGTCCCGGCAAGGTTCCACTCGATCATGACGGCGCCCGGCTGCGGGCCTGCCGTGGCAAAGAGCAGGTCCGAAAACTCGGCCGTGCCAGAGTCGCCGGCCTGGCCAACTTGAAAGACAGGCCGCATGTTGGCCGCATCGGTAAAGGAGCTGCTGCCGCCGGCCAGAATGATAGGCCACACCTCGCCCGTCACGCGTACACCGGAAGGCACTTTGATAGTGTCCGTGACGAGGTAGGCGCCGTGGTCAAAGTAAATGACTTCGCTCGACGTCGCACTGTCAAACACAGCCTGCAGCGCCGCCGTATCATCCGTCACACCGTCACCCTTGGCGCCCTGGGCCTTGACCGACACAAAACTGCTGGCGTCAAGAGTCTCGTACTGCGGGCGGCTGCGGGCGTAAATAGCGCCCGAAGACGACAGCAAGTTGGAGGACTTGGTCACGTCGGTCTGCGTGCCCTGAACGGCCGCGGACACGTCCGTGCCGCTGGTGACGGCGGTGTTGCCCTGGGCCCACGAGGCAATCAGAGTGTTGCCGGCGAGGATGGTGGTGTCGGTGCCGTACTGCGCGACAGCCACCGGGACGTTGCTCGACATGTCGACGTTGTCCAAAATCAGCGTACCATTAGTAGCGGAAGTTGACAAACTGTACGCCGTCCGGACGCCAATGGGGGTGTTGGAGATGGTGCTGTCGAGCAGGAGGACGGAGCCGACAGTCTGATCCGAGTCGCCGTTGCTCATGTCCACGCCGACGCTGCAGTCGGAAATGGAAATGTCCTGTAGAGTCCACGCCCAGTTCCAGTTCATAAAGATGGCCGTCTGGCACCCTGAAAAGGTCAGGTTTCGCGTGGTGAACTGCTGGTTGCCAAAAAAGGCGCCGTACTGGCCACCCGTGAAAGTCAGGTCGGCCATAAAACCGCCAGAGCCATTATCCATGAAGATGCCGACCTGCTTGTTGGAGGTGCTGCTGTCTTGGTGCATGGTGAACTCAATGTTTTGCAGACTGGTGGCCTGCGCCACCTGCCAGTGGATGCCGGCGCCGGACGTAAGAGGCATCTGGGTGAGGTCGATCTTGAAGTTGCGGACCTGGCGGAAAAAGTTGTTCTGGTTCACCCACCAGTTGGCGCCGGTGTCGTCGTAGGGATCGGCGTCGATGACGGCCATGCCCGTGAAACCGGCGCTGGCAAGCAGTGTGGGCGGGGTGACCGCATCGCCGACCAGTTGGGTGTAGTAGTACTGGATGATCGGCGTGCTCACGAGGTAGGTACCAGGGGGGAAGTAGACCAGAGCAGGCGTTGTGGTCGACGAGGAACAACCCTGGCCACAGCGGCCGCCGTCCGAGATAGCAGCGTTGATGGCAGCGGTGTCATCTGTGACGCCGTCGCCGACTGCACCATAGTCCTGCACATTGCGGTAGAGGTCGTAGCCAGAGGTGCCAAACGCAGGGGAGCCGTTGCGGGCAATGTTGGCCACCCAGTAGCTGGAAGAGGTGCTGCGACTGCGGACAGTGGCGTCTGTCGCAGCCGTGGGTGCAGCCGCGGTGGGTGTGAAGAGGCGTGTGGCCAGGAGGAGAGTGGCCACGAGGCGCGTGGATAGAAACATGGTTGCGAAGAGCGGCTACTTCTTGGAGGTCTGTCTGGTTAGAAGGGCTCGAATTTGAAAGCTTGTGACGGTTTCTGGGGGTTTTTGGGCGTCGAGGGCAATGGCAGGGCGTATATATATGAACAAGTCACGAGGACAGGTTTTGCGTGAGGGGGTCGCGTGAACAGTGATTCCAACAAGACAAAGAGTCTATTTAGCGAGCGAGAGACTAAAAGCAGCGCAAATAAAAGAGCTAACTCACGTAGAAGGCAGCGGCAACGAATTGGTCAGAGAACAGCAGGATGCTGGCAGTGTCTGGCACTGTCTAGCAAAGCGGAAGAATGAAAAAGATGGATGGTAAACGAATGAGGTCGTCAAGACCAGCAGGAAAGAACGTGCGAAGCTTGTGAAAGTGGGAGAAGACGGATAATATATGGCGAAGTGAACAAGTTTTCAAAACTTTTGTGAGGGACAAAATAGAAAGAAAAGAGAGGCCGAGGAGGGCAGGACCGGACCTCTGAATGGATACAAGCGAAAGGGAAGGAGCGATGAATGGTCAAAAAGGGAAGGAGTACACAGCTTCCAAGAGCAGCACGGCGTGTTATATGAACCGCGAGGAAGGAGCGACCGAGCTCGACCCACATTGCAACACACAGCAGCTCTGCGCACAATAGCAACTCGCTGTCACAATGCGCTCACCATAGCTCACAGGAAGACTCTTTTTGGGCTTTGCGCCCCGGCGCTCCTCGTCCAATCCCCCAGACATCGCCGTGATCGAGCGGCTGGTTCTCCACACAGCATAGACCAGGGGTGCGTTCCAGGAGGGGCGGCGCGCACTTTCAGACGAGAAATCAGCGGTACCGCGGCTCTCCATTGCTCCTTGGAGGCCCTGCGCCGTTCCTGCCACCTCCATGCAGCGACCACTGGCTCGCGATGCCTGGGACGCTGAAACACCAAACACGCCAGTTGCGTGCAGAGCCCATTGATTGGCCGTCGGCTTGTGCCGTGCGCAGACGTTCAACATCCAACCGGTCCATGTAGCGGCGCGTAGCGCGTTCCGGATTTAGCGTGCGCGGGTACCTGGCGGTACGCCGTGCCTGGTGCCTGGCGTAGCGGCGATCTCTCCGTTTCGGGGCACGACGTCGCTTTGTAGGGGGAATTACGGGCTCCATCGCTCCTTTCTCCAGCCTCTCTCCAGGATCGCCATGATCGGCTGGTGCGGCGTTCTGTGCCTCATCCGGAATGTGATCGGCGTGCGCAACTCTTGGGAGTCTGGTCATTTTCCGTTTGTCGTCCTCTCGTCTGCGCGCCCTCTATTGAGGAGCCTCGAAAAAGCAACTCGTAGCCAATTATCTGGCCGCATCCCTTCAAGACAGAAGCCCCCTGTTTTACCTCGAGCAACAGCGAGCCTACTGTTTCAAAACATTTCCCTCTCAAACAGCAACCAGTCAAACAGCGAGAGCGGCGCCGTTTAGCAGCTTTCTCTTTGTTCATTCGCGCGCTCGCATTCTCCGCATCGCCGTGCGTGAAACAAATGCGCGCTCTAGCGCCCGGCAGCGTCATGGGAACAAGGCCACGGGGCCGAAATCGAGTCGCCGGTTGCGGTGCTGTGCTTGGCTCTGCCTGTCATGATCCTTGCGTGCATGTCGGGTGGTACCGCTTGGGTGATACGTGCAAGTGCCGTGTGCTGTCGTGCCGAGGCCGTGTCCGGAACTGTTCTGTGGTACGAGGAAGGACCAGGAAGGACCAGGAATGGCCGGTACTGCCTTGCCTGCTCCGTCGTCCAATGTCCAGGTCCAGATCCTTTTGTTTCCCCGTTTCCTTTTTCTCGTCCCTTTCCCCTCGTTTGTCCGTTTCACGCCCATGCGACGTGGCGAATAAACGTTGCAAGCATAATGCAACAACCTGTGGAAACGCCCGTCGCCTGATGTCGTCCTATTGCCCATTCTGCTCGTACCTGCTCGTCCCTGAAACCGCTTCACAGCCAGGGGGCCCTTCCGGCCCTTGGTCCCGTGCTTCCACTCCAGTCACTCCATCCGACTATCTGCCGCTCTGGTTGGCCCCCTCGTCGTCAAAATCCTTCCATTGGTGTTCCAGCGTTACAGTTTGCATAGCCATTCCCCCGTTCATCTACGAGTACCACGAGGAATAGCCCGACAGCGGAAGGGCGGATAGAGCCTGTTTCCAATAGTCTTATATGCCTACCCGTATGTTCTCGTCTGGGGATTCCATTTTTTGGTACTGGCAAAACAGGTTTTTAAAAGGATGAAAAAAAGAACTCAATCTTATTCACCATGTAAAATATTCAGTTGCTCTGGAATGCCCTCTAGTATGTAGATCGTATAATATGAACGCCCCCAGTGATGCCGTGCCCAATAGAAATCCAGTCAAGGGACAGCCCATCCTGCAGGTAGAACGCTCCTTTGGAGGACGCGTAAAAAGTAAAACACGTACTCCGGTTCAGGACAAATGACAATGCGACGGGGGACGAGACTCCAACCCAAAATTAACAAAAAAAAAAAAGCTCCGTAAGGCGCGTCTCCAAAACCTGCTTCCTGATCCCCCTTTCGTGTCTAGCAGTGTACAAGGGGAAGTTTTTGAAATATTGCAGAAGCAAAAAGACAAAAAGAGACCCAAAAAATGAGATGAAACAACGCCATCATGCACGTTAGTATTAAATGTATGCCGGCGCCTGGTAGACACCAGTCGGCGAGTCGGGAAACACCTGGGAAAAGTCGCTGGTTCCGCAAATGTTGCTAATCGGCCCAGTGCCATTACCATCTCCGTCGACCGTCTCGAGCATCTCGATACCGTCGATGCCTGCGCCAAAGTCCATGATCAACACCTTTGGATCCTGCCCAGTGCTAACAATACGGCGGTAGTCGCTCTTGGCGCTGAGCACCCAGCTCTGGTGCCACTGAGGAAAGTCGAGCAGCTGTTGACCCGTAGCCATGTCATAGACCTTGATGTCGCGGTCGTAGCTTCCGCTGACGAGGCGGCCCGACACCGAGTCAATGTGCAGGCTGCGCACGAGATTCTCGTGTGCCTTCATTTCGCGCACACACTCGCCCGTCTGAGCGTCCCAGATGCGGATGACGCGGTCGTTACCCGCTGACGCCACGAAGCGGCCATCCTCCGAAAACTGGCTGCAGGCGAGGCCCTTGGTGTGGCCAGCAAGATCGCGGATTACCCGGCCAGTCTCGATATCCCACAGTTTGACGAGAAAGTCGCCCGAGCACGACACGATCGTGTTACCGCGCATCTGCACCGCATTGACCGGGCCTGCGTGGCCGCGCAGCTGCTTCAACATGGCGCCCGTCTCGCGATCCCACACGCAGATGCTGACGTCCTTGCTGCACGTCACAATGTACTTGTCGTCAAAGCAGAGGTCCAGCACGGCCGCCGCGTGGTGGAGCAGTCGTCGCACCGGCCGGTAGCCCGACTTGACCGAGTAGACGATGCACGACGAGTCCGACGAGCCCGTCACCAGGATGCGGTCATCATACTGCAGACACAGGATCGAGGCCGAGTGGTGCATCGGGAAGCTGACTGCCGCCGGCATACTTTCCGAGCTCCGGTTGAGATATGCCGTCGTCACGTAGTGTGCCGGGTTGCCGTCTTCGTCAATAAGCAGCCGGGCGTCGTGAACGACCGACGGAGGTCCGATGACGAGGCGGCACTCAAGCGTATGCATGTCCCAGATGCGGATGGTCCGATCGCGTGAGCCGGTGATAATTTTGGATCTGGTTGTTAGAAGCGGTAGATGGCAAGACAAAAAGGAAATAATACATACTCATCAAACTGCAGACAGTAGATACTGTCAGAGTGGCCGTTGAGGTAAACTGGGCGCGTCTTGCCGTGCTTCCAGCGCCGGTCGAGCTCTTGCTTGACACGGTGGATCTGGCGCCAATCACACGACGGCCGAACGGCCGGAATACCCTGGCCGACGCCGGGACGCACAGGGCCATCGGTGGCATAGGTGACCGTCTTCTCGTGCATAAACGACTCGCGCCATATGTGCTGGTTCTGCAGAACATAGTTCCAGCCAGTCGACACACGCGCGGCGCCCGCGAGGTCGATGGCGTCGAGCTGGGAAAGAATCGAAATGGCCAGGTCCACGGGCAGGCGCGTGATAAAATCAACCTTGCTGATGGCAGCCTGGCTACCGTCGTCGGCCAGCATGCTGCAGTCTACCTCGGCGTCAATGCATTCGGTGGCGTCCGGCTCGGTGGCCGTGACGGTGATACCAATGCCACTCTCGCGGTCGTTGCCATATTCCTCGGTTTGTCGCCGGGGCTGCTGCTGCTGCTGCTCGAGATGCAGCTGCTGCAGTTGCTGGAGCTGCTGAAGCTGCTGGAGCTGTTCGAGCTGCTGCTGCTGCTGGACAATATCGCTCTGCAGGGCAGCCGCAGCGGCCGCACGGGCGGCGCCGCCCGTGTTGGGTGGAATGAAAGGAGGTCCGGCGTTGGCGTTAGGGGAAAGACTGCCATCAGACGCTAAGTTGCCGGCCTGAGTCGGCGAGAAAAACAGCATCTCGCGTGGCTGTGGCAGGGACCCGAGCGAGTGCAGTGGCGCCGACGGAAGACCATAGGAAGAGCCAGGCGTCGGGCCAAAGTTGAAGTGCACATCCGAGTCGAAGACACGCGAGTGGCGGAAGCTGGCGGCCTGGCGAAGGCGGCGCCAATGGGAAAGGCCGTGCGACGAGCTTTGTCCGACATCGTCGTCGCCACGGGGGGCGTCAGGGGCGAAGGAAGGTTCGTCCGTATGGGTGTGAGCCTGAGCCTGAGCGGCCTTTTCGGCGGAGACGGAAGACCGGCGGCGCACGAAGCCGTGCAGCGAAACAGAGGCACGGCGCATGATGCCCCGAAAGGCTCCGCGGCCGTGAGCCGGTGACGAGGTGGTCGGGGCACTCTGAAGGGTTGTCGGTAGTGTAGAGTCGACCGCGGCGGTGTCTTGGATGGAGAGCTCCGGGATCTGTTGGGGGTTCTGCTCGAAGAACTGTCCAGGCACGCTTTCAGCAACGACAGCCGGCTCCGAAGCCGCAGGAAAGGGCCAGTGGCTGCTGAGGCGATGCGCCGGACCGGCGCCCAGCGTACCGCGGCCGCGCAGTTCGCTCCTGGCACTAGCAAGGTGCAACTCGTCGACGCTCCTGCGGCTCGGCTGGCGCCCAAATTTGATGTCGCTGTAAATGTCGTCGCTGAGCATGGCCGATCTAGGCCGATTCCGCCATGAGAAGAGGAGACTCATGCTGCGCGAGCGCGGAAGAGACGAGCTGCCGTGACCGTGGCCATGGTTGTGGCCGTAGCTGTGGCTGTTGCTGTAGCCATGCTCGCGGGCCAAGGCCGTTGGCGGCGGAGCATGACTGCTGCTGCTACCCGGAAGGCCAGTGCCAGGGGCAGCACCAGCGCCGTTGTTTGCCTGGTTGCTGCGGCTATGGAACGAGGGGTCCGGCGCCCAGTGGTTCAAGGGATAGATGCGGCGCGTCATTGTCGCGACTCGAGAAATGCGCAGGGGAAGCCGGGAAGCAGAGGGCGTCGCAGTCAGGGCGTCATGACAGGTTGCGATGGGGTGTCGTGGGAGCGATGGCGGCTCGGCAGGATCAAAAGCTTAGTTGGTTGGTACTTTTGTTGTTATTTTATTGTTTTCGTTGCTCCCGTTGCTTTGGCCGTTTTGGGCTGTTTTCAGCGTGCTGACCTAAGCACAGATCGCTGTTTTCGGGTGTTTTGGCCGGTGGGACTCCTGAACTTCGGCGCTGTTTCAGGTTGCAATTCAACGGACTGTTGGTTCAGTGCAACCTGGGGAGGGAATGTGCTGCCGAGGAGGTGTTGGAAATGAGAGAGAAGGACAGAGGCAAATTGCAGAGCAAATGCAAAAGGGACGAATAAATCAAAACTCCAACGACCAATGCCGAGACATCAGAGGCAGGAGCAAGACAAACGCCGTCCTGGACACGGAAGACAACGCAAGGGGGAAGCCGCGACAACGGACAGGCACGTTGTTAGTGTGGCGTGGTGGCGGACTTGTAGGGCGGAAAGAGCCAACAGGAATACGGTTAAGGGGTCCAGCGCTAGAAGAGGGAAATTTTTGCCAAAGGGGCAAATTGTGCAGCCGTCGACAGCAGCAAGGCTCGGAGAGGCCGCGACGCAAGAGGGAAACAAAGGACCAGAAAAGGGCAAGGAGGTGGAAGACTGGCCAATGAGCGGGAGACCCGCGCACGCTGGGCGACAGGAATGGCGACGCAGGCGACGGCTATCCGGACATTCGACCAAGAAGACGTGGGCAGAGACGAGGAAGAGCAAAAAATAAGCGCATCGAGAAAAGCAAATAACGATGGCAAAAAGCAAAGCAAAAAGCAAAGCAAAAAGCAGAAGCCAGAAATGTGCATCCAGTGGTCAGCGACCGCCACCAGACGGGGCTGCAGCTCAGCTCCGGCTTAGGCTGAGCTCTGCTTGGCCAGCAGCGCCCTTGTAGAGGGCCCTTGCATGACACCATTGGCGCCCAGTGGTCATCTGCAGGCACTTTGGCGAACATGGACATGGGATACGGATAAACGTGACGCTGACAAGTTCGGATACGAACAAGGCGCCAGAGAGGTCGACAGGGGCCGTCCCTTGCGTGCCGCTCTGCATTCCGCGTTCTTTGTGTCTGTCACTCACAGTAGACCTTGGTAGCAACGATACGACACGCGGAAGGACACCTCGCGGACATGTCGTCGTGGAAAGCCGTTGAGGCGTCGCGGCGTGTCTCATTCGGTGTCTCAGACGAATGCATTCGAGATGTTGGGCTGTTGAGAACCGGAGCTGCTTCCAAGGAGCTGCAGGAACAGACCGCTCCGCCCTGGCCTACAACTATACACGCATCATCCGACTAAGACGACTCCGACCTCCCTTTACCGACATTTCCCTCGCCCGCCAGCACACCTTCTTGCAGCCTTCCCGGTGCTATACCCACTTGGGCGGCGGCCCCGTTTGCGCTGCAAGGTACTTGTGCTCTTCTTAGCCTGTCCATCGCTGCTCACTATATCAACATACGTACGATTTGCAGACCAGCGGTGGCAGGGAGACTTTCTTTTTCCTTGCAGTCGAGGGGTTTGGGAGGTAGAATGGATGCCCATTCACTTGGCCAGGGCCGTCTGTCGGCGGCGCACGCGTCTGTCTGCTGGACGTCTTTGTCTTTATCTAGTCGCCGCCCGCCTCTCTAAACGATGCGCAGCAAGCAGCGTCGATCTGTCGGAACTCAACGTCAATTGGATAAATTGAGGGCCCGCGATCCGGCCGCCACGTCGATGACAGGTGCTAGCACGGCAGATCAGAGACAGCGACACAGACCCTCGTGCCCCCAACGCTCTCCGTCTGTTTCAGTCGGAAGGCGGACGTCGTTTACTTGTCCGACAAAAGGCCATGAGCAAAGGCCGACAGTAAGGCCGCAGAGTACAAATATCACGTCCGACCGATCTTGTCAAAACTTTGTGCTCGCCAGACCCAGTGCCACAATGACGATGCCTTGTGCCAGCTCCATTGCGTCGGCACTCACGTGCTGGGGCGTACTTAGCCCGGGTGAGGAGGGGCTACGGTGAGACAGACGCGAATCTTGTCGGGCGGAGGCGGGGAACTACAGCTGACCGGCAAGGGCCATGTTCAAGAACAAGTGCCGGCGCAGCCGGCGCGTGCGACCGCAGAGTTCGAGCGAGAAGCAGCAGCTGCTAGACACGGGCCGTGCGAGTGCCACCGGGACGGTGCCGCCGCCGAAGAAGTCCGTTTCGTTTGCCGCGTTTTGCACAGAAGCGGCCGTCAACGCTGTCGATGCCATCGATGCTGTCAATGTCGATGCGCTTCAGCTCCCGGCCGAGTTAGCCCCGCCCCGGCAGACAAGCCGGCTGCTGCTTCTCCCGCGCGAAATCCGCGATGAGATCTACGGGCACATCTTCCGGGACACACGGCTTGCCATGGGCCGACGTATCACGTGCTCGGCAGCAGACTCGGCAGCAGACAATGGGCGGTCGCAAGGACGGCACCAGGGCGCGAGTCACGTGCATGTGACACGGGTGCGGCCTGCACGGAATGCCCTGGCGCTCTTTTCCGTGTGCCGGCAGACACACGACGAACTGCAGGCCGACGACGCCTGGCTCGGCCAGGTGCTGTTTGACTTTGCCGATGTGGCGACAATGCTCGATGTGCTGGGCGGCACGAGCGGAGGTGCCCGTGGCAGCACGGACAGCGTGGTGAGTCCGCTGGCCGACCCAGCGCGACGGGCTCGTGTCCGGCAGGTGCGCGTGCGCGAAGGCGGCCTGGCGCGGACGACACCGCACCGCGGCGACTGCGGGTTCCTGCTGGGTGGCCTGATGCGACTGCTTCCTGGGCTACGGTTGGACCGGCTGACGATCCTGCCGGCGCAGCCCTGCCGCGTTCACGGGGCGGCGTGCTGCTTCGGTGGTGGCACGGGCGGCGGCAATGGCCGTGTGGCTTCGCACGAGGTGCTGGCCGAGCTGCTGCGGGCTGGCCAGGGCTGGCGCGAGCTGTGCTATGTGCACTACGACGTGGGCATGCTGATTGGACGACGGCCGCAACCGCAGAGCGTCCCCCCCGAGGCCACCCGCGAAACCCCGCTGGAGGCCATGATGGTCAACCTGGGCTTCTGGGACGCCGACGCCAATGTTGACGACGACGTGTTTGCCTTGCTCGAGCGGCGGGGGCCAACGAATGCGTCACGCCTCGGCAGCGTTTTTGCGGCGTATTCCGACGCGCGCGAGTACCGTCTGCCGGCGTGGAAGGCCATGCTGGCGGCGCGGGACAGCCAGGCGGCAGTGCAGACAAACCCATCTTCGTCCAGGACGACCCCGTCTTCTGTCCGCGTCTACAGCGTGCGTAACGGCCTGGCTACTTACCCTATGCGCACGCTGGCTGACGTGCACATGGTGCGGCTGCGGCGGGACGACTTCATGGTCGTGGTGCGGCGGGACGACGGCGGCGTGGACGGGGACGTCGGCCAACCCGACGCCTGCGCCGTGATAGCGGACGCAGCCTATCCCTTTGCCAGAGCTGATCCTCGGACGCTTGGCTACGGCACGACGTGGTCGGCGCTGCGGTCGTTTCTGTTTCCGTGGGACTATGTGCCTGAGACGCGCAGCCGGCGCGATCGGTACGTCGACCGGGACGAGTACGTGGTTGGGCCATTGCCGCGTCACCACCGCAAGTAAGGCTGTGTTGATGATGGCTGTGGTGGAAGCTGTGGATGAATTATGCGATATGAGTGATGATAGTTTTCATTTTAGTCGAACCCAGTCCTTGTCTAAACAGGCGCTATTCTGCGGATGTTTGGTATGCTGTTGATCATGCTACATTGTGATTTTGTGTACGACGGTCACTCTCGACTCACGGCATTGTCGGAAGCGATTGTTTGGGAGCTGTTTGAGACGGGGGCTAGGCTTTGGCCAATCACACGCGGCCTTCCTATTACTAATCGTACAACGGACACGGAACCCTGTCCATTCACGCGATGCACGATTCTGCTTCATGTCGACAAGCACACCGTCATGTCGGCACAACGACCACAACGACCGGCCAAAGTGGCCGCGCCACCGGTCACCACCGGCTTCCGCCTGCCAGTCGCGTATCGCCTCTTTTTCCTCCTCGTCGAGCCGGTCTCGGCCCTCGTCGGCGCTTACTTTGCCCACTGCCGCCCGCACGACTACTTGTCCATGACCGACGCGGCCTCGGCGCCGGCGTCCCCCGACGAGATCCCCCGCGCCACGGCCGTCGTCCTGTCGCAGTTGGCCAACCTGTACCTGCTCTTTACAATCAACGAGGCGCTGGTACTGCGGGCGACAGCGGACCTACGGGTGTGGCGGACGCTGCTGCTGGGGCTGCTGCTGGCCGACCTGGGACACCTGTACGCACTGCGGCCGCTAGGCTGGACTGTGTATTGGCGGGCGGACCGGTGGAATGCTATGGACCTGGGCAATGTGCCGTTTGTCTATCTGGGGGCGTCGATGCGGCTGGCCTTTTTGGCGGGGCTCGGGCTGGATAAGGGAAAGAAGGAGTAGGATACGGGTGTGTCTATCATACGAGTATTTGGTACAGAGTACACAAGCATGAGACAGGCTCGTATAGCAACGACTCGTATCGAATCCTGTTGGCATTGGAGGCTGCTCTCGCGTAGAATTGTGGGACACTTCCATTACATAAGCCCGTCTCCAAAGCCACCACTTTTCTACACGATAAAGCCACATGCCCGATAATTGGTTTTGCGACACGCCCACGTCCAGTTCCTCGCGACCCCTTCCGACCGTCCCCCACCCCCCTCTGCTCATCGACGCACATTGCATTGCAAGCATTGCATGCGAACTGACACTTCCGAACGCGACTGACGGCGACACGCCTCTCCCTTTCGGCGGTGCACACGCGACGTGTCGCTGTTTGGCCCCTGAAGCCGACTGGTCCGGCTGGGAGACGAGGAGACGGAAGAGAGCGAGCGTACGGAGAATTCAGAGAGGCAGACAGACGACGACCAGCCATGTGGATACGGACATCAACGTTGCTGCTCGCTTTAGCGGCCACGCTGGCGACGGCCGCACCCGACACGCTGATGCCGACCAAGTCGACCACGTCCACATCGACCACGTCTACGTCGACTACGACGACGCTGCCGTGTACGGCGTCCTCGACAAGCGGCGCCTTTTACGACCTACGACTAGATATAGCGGTGGCACCGCCGGCGCCGGGCACCAAGCCCAAGACGGGCGCGCTGACGGTGGACTATGCCGCGCGCGGCTATGACTACGGAGCCAACTTTACGGCCAACATTTGCGCGCCAGTGGTGGCGCCAGTGACGGGCGTCATGGGCGTCGACAAGAACCTGTGGTCCAACGTGAGCGCGTACTACACGGTCAAGGACGAGGTCTTTTCGCTAGGGTGCGTTACCTGGAAACGGTGTGGGACATTCGGCTTCAGCCCTAACAACTCTAGACAAGCATCGTCCCTGCTGACAGCACGCGGCCGTGAACTCGTGCTGCAGTATACAGGCGGCTCGCCCTGCCCCGACCTGTCGGCCGCCCCGACGAGCAGTGCCAGTGCGGGCGCAGGCCACAGCGCGGCGCGACGGCGCAGCGCCTCGTCCGCCTCGACGATCCGGCGCAAGTCGGCCACGTTTGCCTTTCTTTGCGATCGCGATCCCGTCGACAACATGGCGCACGTCTCCTTTGTCGGCGCCGTGGACGAGTGCGCGTACTTTTTCAAGATCCGGTCGCAGCACGCGTGCGCCGGCGTCGAGCCGCACACTCCGGGCAGCGTGGGCCCGGGTGGCGTGTTTGCCATTATCTTTGGCGTCGCCTTTATTGTCTACTTTGTCGGCGGCATCGTGTACCAGCGGACAGTGGCGCATGCGCGCGGCTGGCGGCAGCTGCCGAACCATACCTTTTGGTTCGGCATCTGGAGTTTCTTTCGGGTACGTGAGGATGCGCACCACCGCACCACTGCATAAACACGTACAAGGCTGACCAGCAGGACATTTTCATCATCCTGACATCGTCGTGCATGCGGCTGGTGCCGTATCGTCGCGGCTACCGCGCGCTGTCGACGTCGCCGCATGAGCGCGGCCGCAGCCGCGACGACGCGAGCCGGCTGATTGACCAGCTGGACGAGACATGGGACGACTAGTGGCACGTATTGTATGAGGCGGTGGCACGGTTCGATTCTATAGGCTACATGGCCTGGCTGTCTGTGGCAGCGTGTGCCCCTTTGTCGGGACTGTTTTGTGGCTTTTCTTGGGCGTTCTGGCTGTCGTCAATGTCTATTGATTTTCTTTTGTTGCTTTCTTCATTGTCCTTTTTTTCTCCTTTTTCTTTTTTCTCTTTTTTCATTTCTTCCTCCCTTCGCATTCATGTCAGGACCGGTACAATCTGAATAAGAAAAGGCTTTTACACAGGAATGCTTCTCCCGTCCGATGTTGGCGCCACACGATAAAGTTGGGCGGCTCCTGCCGCCGACCGCCACGCTAAATTCTGCCTGCGCTAAGGGGCTTGCAGTGAAGGGACGGACAAAATGGAAATATTCCAACGGATGCCAAGCAAAGCTTTAACACGCACGAGCAGACCATATTACGACAAAATGGCAACCGACAGTCGGATGACGGAGGTCTGGGTTGAGAAGAGGTAGTATGCTGCTGCTTGTGTTTATCATTTTCGTTTCAGCAAACCAATAGTTCCTCACGCAGCGGCAACCTGGAAAAAAACTCTGCCGGCTCCAATCCCAGCTAGAACACATCCTGTCCGGTTGGCGACCAGATTAGGTTACATCCTGCCAGCTACACTCCCTATGGGCCTCACTCCAGATAAGGCGCCGACCCAGCGATGGTGTTCGGAGCATCTTACGGGGATCAGTAGAGTTGTGGACAGCTGAAGCTGTCTGAGAAAGTAAGATTTTGGTATTAAAGAAGTACTGATGGTCAAACAATATTCCAACAACATTCGAACACGATTGAAACAAATCCACGCGCAGAAACAAAACATCACGGAGGCGTAATCTGTTTGTCAGCACACACTCTTCCGTCCACATGACGATAACGCACCTGCCACACGTCGAGAGACACGACGCCGTCGCCCTGGCTGCCCGTCGCGTAGCCCACGGCCCGGTTCAGATAGTCATACGTCGGGCTGGCTGTGTCAAAGACGACTTGGATGTTGGGCGCCCGGCCCGTCTCCGTCACCAGAATGGTCGCGCCATCGTCCGTCTCCAAGACGTAGACGGCCTTGGGGTGAAAGGTGCTGTTGCTGTCGGAGAAGCCGTAGTCGATGCCGGTCGTGACGTTGCCACGCATTGATGGACCGGCAAAAGCGCCGCCGGTGACGGGCTGGACGAGGTGGAGGCCGGTGGGTGTGGTGCCAATGACCGTCTCGGCGCCGCTCGTGAGGTTGACTGCGTAGAGAAAGGTCAAAGTGGGCGGGGCAGGCGTGCAGGCGGCGACGACCGCGATGAGGGCGAGGAGGAGGAAGTACATAGCTAGGCTGGTCCGTAGGCGATGATGAGACGAAGAGCAAGGGCAACAGAGACGGCAGATAGATAGCTTTATCACCCGTTCGTCTGATGTGGTCGTCTGATGCCACTGGTGACACGACAGAAAGGGTGGGGAATATTGACTCGGACGTCCGGGGAAGGAGATGAGACGACAAGGTGCAAGACAGCAATATTTGGTCACCGAGACATGATAAGACAAGGAGTTGATTAATTCAAATTGTACAAAAAGGCAAATTACAGTCTTCATAGGGATACACTCATTTCAGATATTCATATCCAAATACCCAAATATTCAACTATTTAACTATTTAAATAATTAACCACCATCCCCGTATTTTCACTTCTCTTCCTTGACGTCGCCCACCACCCGCCGCACGTGCTCATAGCACTCGGCCGGATCTTCAAAGACGTGCCAGACCGACGACGGCACGCCGGCAAACGCCTTATCGAACCGCGCTGGCTCGTTCTTTTCCGTGATGCCGACGGCCGCAATGTCGGTGACTTTGCGGATGAGGATGAGTTTGACCCAACCGGGGAAGGTGCGATAGCTGGTTGTTAGAGAAGAGGAAAGTGGCAGGAAGAGAGGAGAACAGTCCAAAAGGAACAGAGAGCGCAACACTCACATCTCGCCGTACGACTCTGGGTCGCTCTGGGTGCTGTCCCCAATGCACACCATGTTCTTTGCCGGCAGCCAGCCGTGCACACGCTGCATGCGGCCGACTTTGTAGGCCTGCGTGCCCAGCGTCAGCGTCGACAATAGCCCCGACACGCTCATGGGCGACGTGTCGCGCAGCAGTAGCATGCCGTGAGGGTAGTACTGCTCGCGGAAGCTGCGCAGAAATGGGTACAGGTTGTAAGGCGACGCCGAGAGGTAGAAAAAGGGCACCGACGCGCCGCCGGCCGCGGCCGCCAGGAAGCGGTACAGCGCCGGCATGCCCGTGATGGGTGTCGGCGTGTCGAAAAAGGTCGTCTGCAGGATGCCGACGGGGTCGCTCGTCTGGGTGACCTTGATGGTGTCGTCAATGTCTACTGATTAGTGCCGTTTCGAGTCTCGCGTCTGCCGTCTTATCGCTCTTCTACTCACCCGAAATCACTCCCCAGCCCGTCCCATCGGCAAATAATGTGAGCATCGACAGCTCGCCGTCCGTCCCGGCCGGCACGACGGCCGTTGTTGGCACCAGCGTGCCCGCCACGGACGCGGCCGGCAGCGCCTCGACGGCGTCGCTCAGGCCGTTGCGTGCCGCCGCCGCCAACACCATGTTCCAGGCGGCGCCATGGCGCGCGTGCACGCGGCGGCCGGGCAGAACGTCCTGCAGAAACGGGTGCAGCCGCGCGGCGACCGTCTTCAGCATGGCGTCGTCGGCGGGCGTCTTGGTGCGCGCCGCGATGCGCTCGGCGACGGCGCGCACGGCCTCGACCACGCCGCCCGACGGCTGCTGGGCCAGGACGGCAACAACGTACTCGGCCTGCCAGCCGCCGTGGCCGTCGCGGGAGGCGACATTGTCGAGCAGCCAGACGCTGTCCTGGGCGGTGACGTCCTGGTCGGCGGCCGGTGCCTGGTCGCGGCCGAGGAGCGACCGCATCGTCGGGAGGGCCGCCTCGAGCTCGGCGAAGCGCTGGCGCTCGCGGGTGAGCAGCTGGAGGTGGTGCGCGTGGCTAGAGGCGGCGGCGGTCGTCCCCGCCGGCGCCGAAGCTGCGACTGCGGCGGCAGTCCCGGCTGTGCCGCTCTCTACAGATGGTGCCGCGGCGGTCATGATGGCAGGACAAGGTGGTACGCAAAGATGTCGTACTCGTACAGACACTGTGGGACAATGCACAAGAGGAGGCCGTCGAACCCCCTCCTCCGAGGGACAGCGACGCCGCGTCAGCTGACAGCTTTCCCGTCCCCTCCCCACTGCGCTGCACAGCCCAAAACACACCAATGCACGCATGGAGCACCGGAAGGGCTGGGAATCCTTTAGGCGGCGGCTGAGCCGTCCCCACTGCAGTTTTCTGGTTTTCTGGGACCCTTTCTGTTTCTCCGAGTCTCTGTTGCCTTTTCGGCCTATTCGGATTTTCCTCGACCAATTCTCTCTACGGATGTACTCTCTGCCGTCTACGCCCGGATCACCATGTCCTGCCGGTCCTGGCCCGTCCCAATGTACGCCACCTTGACGCCGACGTACGCCTCAATCAGCTCAATGTACTTTTGTGCCTGGCGCGGCAGCTCCGCCCACGTCCGCACGCCCTGCGTCGACGTCTGCCAGCCCTCAAAGTCGACGTACTCGACCGAGTACGTCTCGAGCACGCCCAGGTCCGCCGGGAAGGTCGTCACCTTGTCGCCCTCGGGCGTGATGTAGGCCGTCGCCACGCGGATCACCGGGAATGTGTCCAGCACATCCACTGTTGGTCAGTTACGTAAAGATGGGAAAAAGTGAAACAGAGACACCCACGCTTGGTCAGGTTGATCATCGTGTAGTCTGCATCCTGTCAGTTCTGTGCGGTCGCCACCCGGAACGAGACACCCACGGTTGATCGCAGTCGAGTACTTCATCACCACCAGATCCAGCCAGCCGCAGCGCCGCCGCCGGCCAGTCGACACGCCCTGTCCGTCTGTCAGTGCCCTGCCTCTGCCACGTCCCATTCAGCGTCGCATCCAGCGGGTCGCAATACGCACAATTTCCCCACCAATGTCCTGCAGTTTAGTCCCAATCTCGTTCAGCTGCTCCGTCGGAAATGGGCCGCCGCCGACACGGGTCGTCTGTCGGTCAGTCTCTGTCGTCGCGTGCCGACGTCGTCGCTGCTTACATAAGCCTTTGTCACGGCGATAATGTCCCTGTCGGTCAGCATTCCTTGTTCCTCGTTCCCCCTTCCTCGCCTTGGCCCGTCCCCAAAGTCCAACCCACTTGATAAAGGTCGGCCCGAGCGCGAGGCCCTGGATGCAGCCGCCGAGGCCCGTGTTGGACGACGTCACGTAGGGGTACGTGCCATAGTCAATGTCGAGCACTGTCCGTCTGTCAGCCGTGGGCCGTCTCGCCTACGTCCGGCCAGCACTCACTCAACGCCTGCGACCCCTCGACCAGCACCTTCTTGCCCGCCTGCTGCGCCGTGCTCATGTACTCGACCGCGTCCACCATGTAGGGCCGCAGCCGCTCGCGAGCCGCTGCGCACTCGCGCAGCTCCGCCTCCACATCGTAGACGAGCAGCGCGCCGTAGCGCTGGCGGTACTCGTCAGCGAGCTTGCGCAGCTTGCGCTCAAACGAGTCGTTGTAGAGGTCAATCAGGCGCAGGCCGTCGCGAGCCGCCTTGGTGCTGTAGGACGGGCCGATGCCGCGCTTGGTCGTGCCAATCTGCTCGCTGCCGAGCTGCACCTCGGACAGGCCGTCGACGGCGGCGTGCAGCGCAAAGTTGAGGTGCACGCGCGAGCTGACGTGGATGCGGGAGTGCACGTTGGGCACGCCCTTGGCCTCGAGGGTGTCGAGCTCCTTGAAAAAGGCGGCAATGTTGAAGACGACGCTCGAGCCGATCAGGTTGTCGGTGCGTGGGTTGACGAGGCCGGAAGCTGCACGTTGTCGTCCAGTTAGCAGACGGTCGTGGACCGGTAGAGGATGCGGAACAAAGACTCACGCAACAAGTGGAAACTGAAACCGTCAGCAGTCAGCACATCCGCGCGAGGCAGCAGCAAGCACTCCAACGCACCCGGCGCGACGCGCACACTGCTGCCTCCTCCCACGCAAAGCACGCTCTACCTGTAGCTCTGGTTTCCCGTTCTGTGCGGTCAGCAGTCAGCAGGGTATCCTGTCCATGGCCGGCATCGGCTCAGCGCCACGCACCGGATCGAGTGGCCAGCATTGTGGCCGCCGGCGGCACGCGCGCAAATGTCAAAGGCGTTTGTCGCCAGCAGGTGGTCCGTCAGTTTGCCTTTCTGGCCATGGTCAGCATTGCGTGCGCTCAGACGCACAACGCCGCGCCGCTCGGGCCCGCGTCAGCCGCCGCGATACGTACGCCCTCGTCGCCTGCCGCTGGTCAGCACAAAATCGTCTGATGCAAAGAATCAGGGCACTCTTTGCGCCGGTCGGAGCAAGACCGGCAACGAAAACTGAAAACTGAGAACCGACGCAACACCAAAAAGCACAGACACTCCGCCACAGGCACACACAGCCCACTCACCCCATTGGGAGCCCAGAATGATGCTAGCCATGCTTCAATTGGTGCGTCGCACAAAGCAGATCGTCAAGTCGAAGCGAGGAAACAAGAGTGCAAGCCGGACGGAATCGCTCACTGTAAAAAATCGCACCGCGAGGTGACTCAAAATGCGCGTTTTTACTGGCTGCCCGGTCTAGTGGGGAGGGGCTGAGGCTCCGGGGCCGTGAAGAAGCCAAAGATGTACTAGCTGGAATTGGGTCTAGTGAATCACAGGCACACAAATCTTTCGGCGCGGCACTACCATTGTCCGGATTTTTGCCGCGAACAGGGCAGGATCTTGACCGCCTTCAGCGCTTCCTGTCGATGCGAGTCGTACGACGAGAACTTGTACGAGTACTTTTGTCCGCGCCGCTTGTTGTGCCGTGCGCGCGTTCTCGTGCGTTGTTCCGCCGATGCACAAGTACGTGCGCACGCCATACCGTTGCAATGGAGTGCCGCAAACGCCTTGGCGCCCAACGCAGCGTCGGGTCGGGTTCGTTTCTGCAATCATGAAACGATGGCGACGTGCATACCGAGCACTGCGTTCACGTACGACAAAGGCAGGTAGCGGCAACGTCTGCCAATCGCAGTTCTGGTGGCTTGAGAGGGCCGTGGGATGGCCATGCAGGTTTTGCTTTTCTCGTCCTATTTTCCGACTTTGCTTTTTCCCCCGATACCGAGACAAGGTAAAACCGACGGAGAAACGACTGACCTGGACGGTCGTTGGCTGGCAGGCTGTCACAAGTCAGACCACACATGGCCTTATGCTTATATCGAGTCGCCGCCCCCTTGCAGGTGCAACAGTCGCTTGCCGTGCCACGCGTGCAGACGATACGAGAAGGATGCACCAGACGGCAAGCGCTGCGCGCACGCACAGAGTACGACGCACGTTCGTACACGCTCGTACTCGACATGCTCGTATGATACCGAGATACTCTACTTGTGACTGTACACTTGCTTGATGGAGAAGGTCGCATGGCGTGAGCTTGGACACTTTGGGGGTTTCTGGGGGGGATGGTCGATCTGCGACGCTGACGGCTTGCGCCGTGCTTCGTCATGGCTCATCGTGGCTCCTCGTGGTTCGTCGTGGACCGCCGTGGACCGTCGCGGTCCGCCCATGGCTTTGGCTGATCCGCTCGGCGTGGGCGGACAGACGAGGGGAGCGCAGACAGAATCTTGAACCCTGGGAAATGAAGCGCGGGAAAGTGTAAATAGGCCAGGGTGTGTTTTTGTTTGTCAAAGAAAGGTAGCGATACGCGTGAATGATCGGCGACAATCGCCAGGGCACCCGTTGAGTAGGCGACTGGCGACCGGTCCACGGCCAGGACCAGTACGCCTTGTTCAGGGGTCGCCCGGACACTGGTGGAGTCTGAGTCGAGAGGCGGCCCATTTCCTGCCGCGCACGGAGGACTTGCTTGTTGTGGCCTGGATCGAGGGGGGGAAACACGGCTCGACGACGTATCTCGCCTGGCCAATTCCTTGTTTCGGCAAGAAAGACCCAGAAACGAGCTCGTATCTCTCGCTTCTCCTCGTCCACACTTGTACGCCGTCTGGTAGGCTTGTTTAGCGTTGCGCACTGGCCCAAGGGAGGAGAGGAAACACAAGAGGCGGCAGACGACAGTAAACGAGAGGAGAGGAGACGAGCAAGGACAAGGCCTTGGACAGACAACACACAGACGCACACTTATTTTGGCGCTTTCTGCCTCCGTGGCTCAGAGTGGCTCAGGCCTACGCTTACGCAGTACGCATGAGCGCAGAAGGACCGAGCGGGCAGCGTCACGCACTTTAAAGTACGGAGTACGTCGGACACGGCAGGCGGGCGCGACGCATGGACCGCGGACTGTCGCCTTTTCCGTTCGAGACAAAGAGGAGAGCTACCTACGCCAAAGAAGCAGAACGATAGAACCCGAGACCAAGAAAACCAAAAAAAAGCTCCCCCCAAGATTAATTCCATCCAAAGGGAAATGACAAAGACGAAATGACGACTCGTCAAGACCCCACCTTCCCGTCCAGGACAATGCATTCCTCGCGGTGGCGGCGGCTTCCTTCCTGCACGGCGGGACGAACAGGTCGCAGGAAGGTGGGCAAGGGACGGGCGGCAGATGGCCTCGCTGGGGCGCAGGATGCAAAAGCCCCTGGCCTGGGCTTTGGGGTCCTGGTCATCGCCAATTAAACTAACAGGGAATTGCTGTCCCGCGCGATTCAGCTGTCTGGTGCTGGAGAATGGATGGACGGCCCATGGGGCAATACGCTATCGAGTAGCCAGAAGCGGCTAGCCGGCGTCCTCCCAAATAGAAATAGATTGACTACGGCGTCGTCTTTCCATTTCCATCCCCCGGTTGGTGCCCAGCCGAAGGGGCCATCGGGAACGCCCATTCGTCACGCGCTCTATAGTGCTGGAGAATTTAAGCGTTGTGCTCGGTACCTCTTGTACGGAGTACATGCAGAGAGCGGGAAGATACGTATTCTATGCCCGCTCGAAATGCCCAATTTGTTGTGCCGCGTTTTTGCTTTTTCCCCCCTTGGCAATCATTCCTGCCACATTCGCTGCCTTCTTTCTTCGTGCTTTCCGCCTAGGTCGGTGGAGCCGTCCTTTCCCGGCAGTATGGACGGCACACCGTAACGCAACAGAGGCATTTCTTTGCAGGCCCTTTGATCCAACTGACTCGTCACTCGACGGCCTTGCCGCCCGTCAGTGGAGTGGGCGGACATTACGTGCAGAAGCTGGACAGGCATGCGGACAAGGCGGGACCAGGGCAAACCGCGACCATCGTCTCCCTCGCTCTTGGACTCGTTGTCCCTGTGGCCGTCCGGCCCGCGCCTCGCATTCCCTCGGGCATGCCAGATGACGAGTCCGAGAGCAGAGGCGTCCAGAGGCGTCCAACCGTTGTCGGCCAAGTGGCGCTGTCCAACATCCGTCCCCGCGCGCAACAGCTGTCCAGGTCCGAGCATCGCACGACTTGCTCGTACGGAGGAGGCTGCTATGCCTATTGGGCTGGCGCGTACTTTGTCATAGCTCTCTGCAGTGTGCTTCTTCGTACGATACGGGGATGCGGACGAGCTGGACGGAGTGGCTCCTCCGCCGCCCATCCAATGACGTCCATCCGATCTTGTCCAGCAGCAGCCGCGGCCAGAACTTTGCGTCCGCCCAGCTGGGATTGCCGTTCCATAGCCCCGTTGCCACCCCCTTTTCCGTTTTCCGTCTTGTCGTCTTGCTCTCCTTTTTCCATCAGCCGTCGGCAAGCTATTGGCACTGGCACCAACAGCAAACATAGGACGCGCTGGTGCCAACGAAAGCGATAACTCCCTGTGTGCTGTGCCCGTCTCGACGAGGCCACGCCCAAACAGGGATCCGGGGTCCGTGTTGGTACTTGCATTTGCCCTCGGAGTTGTCGTTGTGGCGTCGACCCTGGCCGTCCTGAAGAATGAGCTAGCTCCAGATGTGGCAAGGCGCCAGGGCTCGTCGGCACCGGAGCCTTTTAGACAGGTTCTCGGACGCCCCAAATACGTTATCGAATTCCCGCCCATGCGCCGTCCGCAAAATCCGCCAATATTCTGTGCCCCCCAAATTCGCCAACAGCCAAGTCCGGAGACGTACTTCGTGGTCTCACCTTACAGACGACCCAATAGTTTGTTGGGGACGGCATACAATCTGGCACTGGCCCGGCGCGGCTGTGGCTGGTGGACGCCCGGCGCTGTGATATATTCGTTATTGCCCTGAACAAATGCCGCCTTGTCCGATTCGTAGTCCGTCCTTGTACACCCGATCCGGCCTGGCCTGCGATCGGACGCTGCTGCCAAGGCCTCCACGTTGTCGCTCACTGCTAGCGCTCGTGTCCTTACTGCGTGTGCGCTTACACTGTCAGCACACAACACACACTTGCCGGGCAAGCGCATGCCGCTGTCTGGTCCGCATTCGACCTGTCTCTTTGCCGGCAGTGGGCCGATCTGGCTAGCGATCGGACCGCCTGCAGAAAAAGAAACCTGCCCGCCGGCAAAACTGACAAATGACAAAAATTAGCAGATGGCCCAAGCGGTGGCAACAGCGTGGTGCGTTTTGCCCACGGCGACGTCCTGGGCGTGGGATGGCCATGGTTCGTCCTCCCGATGCGACACCGGCCGCCTGAAACGGGACCATCTGGCCCAATGCAACGCTGAAGACCAGGCGGTCACTCGACGGCCGCACGTCCACGCTGACGGCCTTATCAGACGCGCACAGACAGACCAGAGACGAATCATGGCGCCGTCGTCCACCGTCATCTTTTCGTCTTTTCGTCTTTTCGTCTTTTTCGCCGCGTTGTCTGTTGTCCTCCTGCACTAACGGCCGCACTATTAGCTATCCATCGGGTCCGGTCGTAGTCCAGCTGTGCCTGGGCCCAACGTCCCCGCGCTTGTCCGTGGGCGTGTCCGTGACGCCGCGTCTCTGACTGGCTTGCACGCTCTCGCAATGTCCTTGTCCGCCGCCGCGCCGTCCCAGATAGCTCCCAGATTGAGACGAGAACGTGGCGGACCCGCTGTGTCCTTGCTGGGTTCTTGGCCCTCGGTCCTTGTTGCTGGGTCCTGCTGCCTTGTCCTTGCCCCCCCTGCCTCGTCTCTGCCCCGTCCTGGACCCGTTCTGGCACTGTCCTGACTCCGTCTCGCTCTTTCTTCTCTCCCCCCCCTGGTCCAAGCGGGACCCTGCGCACTCGCTCCTCGCTTTGCTCTCCTCCCGTGCAAGTACTTGAAGCAGTACCCCCTCGTACCTCTCCTCATCTCAACCACCCCCCAGTCCATTCTCTCGCAGTCCCCAGTCCTCCCAGACTTTTGCCTTCAGAGTCGCTCTTGGCCGATGCCACCCTGTCGCTGCTAACACTACCCCGTCTCTCGCTCGACATGGTCTGCCACCATCTGGGTCGCTCTGCCAATATATAAACAGAATCCCTTCCGTTCTGCTGCACGCTTCCCTCCGCCCCTCGACTCGAGGTGCTTTATCTCTCCATTCTTTTTTTTCTCATCTCACCACTTTCGCGCCCTTCTTCTCCCCGTGTCACCGTGTCCGCCTGAAAAGCTGGATTTCGACAGGAAACGGAAAGCCGTGCCGCTTTCTGTGCTTGCCACCGTCCTCTCCGGCTCCGCTCCGCCACAGTTGCCGCAGCTCCCCCAGCTTGCTCCGCTGTACGTGCCAACACTCCCAGCACCGCGCCCCAAAGCGCTGCCGCCGCCACCCAGCACCGCCAGCATCGCCATGGCCAAAGCAAAGGAGGCCATCGCCCTCGAGGCGTGCAACAAGGTCACGCTTCTTGGCAACAAAATCTCCGTGCACATGCTCGAGTACCTCAGCACTGTCAAGCACCACCCCGATGGCTTCGAGCAGCTCACGCGTGAGTTCCTCGACATTTGCCGCATTCTCTTTTCCATTGAGGCCGGCCTGAGCGATACGGCTGCCTCTGGCCGCCGCTTCCCTCCCGACATGGTGGTCGAGCTTGAGCGCAAGTTCCGCTCCACGCAGTCCGACTTCCAGGAGCTCGACCGCATGGTCCACAAGTTCCTCGAGTACGAGCACAAGGGCACCGTTGGCCGCATCCAGAAGGGTTTCCGCCGCGTCTTCCCCGACCACGACATCCACCGCATGCGCGAGTCGCTCGCGCGTTCCCGTGAGGCCCTTCGCATGAGCGCCCTCGTCTTCCAGTGGTCGCTCGGTGAGGCCCGCATCGAGCAGTCGGTTGGCATTGGCTACACCGGCCTGGCAGCCGCGCTCGACCGCATCAACGGCAATCGCCCGGCCCTGTCGTCGAACGCCAACGTGTCGGCGTCGGATGTCGCACGCGCGCCCAGCAGCCCCAGTGCCGCTCCGCGCAACGGCACATCCAATGGCTCCGTGGCCGCCTCTAGCACGTCTGTCGCCGGTGCTTCGCGCGCTGTCGCCGAGACGGCTGCTACCAACGCCAGCTCTCACGATGACACTGCCACCGGCACGGCCATTACCACCAACAGCGCTGTGTCGGCCAGCAACGGTGCCAGTCTTTCACGCGTCCGTACGGCAGACCCGCCGTCGCCGCCGCCGCAGCACGAGCCGCCGCCGCACCAGCGTCTGCCAGTCAAGTCGATGCTCGATGTAGGCGCCAACCAGCATCCCAACAACCTGCTGGCGACGCGCAACGGCCCGAGCCACGGCTACCAGAGCAGCCATCACAGCCATGCGAGCAACAACCACAGCGCGCCCAGCCGTGCTCAGCAGCAGCAGCAACAGCAGTACCAGCTGGAGCAGCAGCAGATCCAGCTCCAGCAGCTTCAGCTCCAGCTGCAACAGCAGCAGCTGGATGACGACGAGGCCATCTTCAACAGCATCAACGGCCTGGCGCTTACGCCGTCTGCCACGCCGTCGGGCCCCTACACGCGCGAGCGCGACTCGGGCAAGGAGCTTAACCTCAGCGAGGAGCTGCGCCTCTTCCCCGATGTCCGCCGCCGGCCGTCGACGTCCAACAACACGTCGGCGTCGTCGGTGCGCGATACCATGATCTCCAACGGCAGCATCCCCGCCGTCACCAACGGTCTCATGTCGGGTGCCGCGACTGCCACAGGTACCATCACATCCAACACTAGCCGCAGTCGTCTGGCCTCAACCCTGTCGGGTAACTCCAACGGTGCGCCGCTGTCACAGGTGACCACACCGTCGACGGCCTCCAACGGCTTTGCCAACAGCGACCTGCGCTCGCGCAACACGGTTGGTGTGCAGCAGCTCCTGTCGGACCAGCTCGAGACCATGTCGATTGCGGCCTCGACGGCTGCCGACAGCGAGAGCCACGCGCACGGTCAGGCTACTGCCACGCACATCAAGGTCGTCCACCTGCGTGCGGACCCGGCCTCGATGCCACACTGGGCCCCGCGCAACACGGTCGGTGCTGGCGCCGCCAACCTGCGTGCTGCCCTTGTCGCTTCCGTCCAAGGCGGCAACTACACGCTCATGGAGCAGCTGCTGGACCGCGGCGTCTCGCCCGAGGGCGGCCTGCTGCACGAGGCTGTGCTGCGTCACGACCTGGAGAGCATGCGGCTGCTGCTGCTGTTTGGTGCTGACGTCAATGTTGCTGACCGCGCTGGTGTCACGCCGCTGCTGTCAACTGTCGAGGAGAACTTTGCCGATGGCGCGACGCTGCTCCTCAAGTACGGCGCTGATGTCAACCGTGAGGGTGCCAGCCCGTCCTCGCGCGACCGCCAGGAGCCTCCTCTGGCTGCGGCTTATGCGACGGGTCGCCTCGGCCTCGCCCAGCTGCTGCTTGCCTATGGTGCTGAGCCCAACCACCCGCTGCAGCGTGTGGGCCACGCCAGCAGCAACAGTGACAGCGACAGCGGTGGCACAGACAACAGCACGACGCTGCTGCTCAGCGCTATTGGCCGTAAGAAGTCGCGCAAGCTGGTGGATCTGTTGCTCGCATACGGTGCGGACGCCAACGCCAAGGACGGTCACGGCACGTCGCCGCTGTACGCTGCCGTGCACACCAGCCGCGCCGACATTGTCTCGGCTCTCCTGGACCACGGTGCCGATGTCAACCGGCCCGGCCCCAAGCATGTGCTCTGGCCTGCCATGCACCACCCGTCGTCGCTGCCGGTCCTGCTGGCACGCGGCGCTGATATGCGCCGGGCGCCCGGTATCATGGAGCTTGCTACCAGTCTGAACAAGCTCGAGGCGGTGCGGGCTCTGATTGCCAGCGGCGCCGATGTCAACGCCAAGAAGGACGGTGTGTACACGCCGCTGTGCACGTCCATCCGTGACAACCACATGGAGATCTTCCGGTTGTTGCTGGCCAACGGTGCTGACGCCAACCTTCCGGCGTCCGAGTACCCGGCGTGGAAGTGTGTAACGCACAAGCGGGTGCACCTGCTGCCATACCTGGTCGAGGCCGGTGCCGACCTGCAGCGACCGCCTGGCATTGCCGAGATGGCGGTGCAGGTTGGTAACGCCGAGGCGCTCGTCTGGCTGCTGGAGAAGGGCGGTGTCAGTCCGGACCAGCGCAGCGCCCGTGGTCACACGCCGCTCACGACGGCCCTGCGGCTCAACCGGCCGGATCTGATGCAGCTACTACTTGACCACGGTGCCGATGCTGGTGCCCGTGGCGAGGACTGGCCGCTGATCATGGCGGTTGCCCACCCGGAACTGCTGGAGCGCATGCTGCCGTCTGTCAAGAACCCACGCGCCGTCCGCGGCGTGCTGGAGCGTGCTGTCGCTGCCGGCTCACTAGAGTCGGTCAAGCTGCTGCTGGCGGCCGGTGTCAGTGTTGAGGACAAGACGGGCGGTGTCTTCTCGCCGCTCACCACGGCCATCCGCGAGGACCGCCGCAGCTTGGTGTACTACCTGCTGGAGCAGGCCGGCGCCAACCCCAACCAGCCCGGCGAGCATCTGCCGCTGGTCAAGGCGATCCGGGCCGGACACAATCAGGACGATCAGGGCAGCGAGATCCTGAAGCTGCTGCTGGCGCGTGGTGCCGACATCAACAAGTCGTACCGCGGCTGGAACTCCATTATGCAGGTGCTCGAGGACGGCAACATGGAGCTGCTGAACATCCTCGTCGCCGACGGCCGCACCGTCGACCTGGATGTTACCGACGACGATGGCCGTACGGTCGCCGAGATGGCCAGCCAGCGCAACTGGCCCGAGGGCTCCGAAGCCATCCTGGCGCACGCCCAGAAGGCCTAGATGTTGGATGGAGAGTGTTGAGATTGCCAAGAGTTTGTTCTTCATGATGTCTTTCATTTGTACTTTTTCCGGTTTCCTTTGTCCTTGTATGTGTTGATATACCTGAGTTTTGTCACGAAAAGATATTGTAGTCTATGGGGGGGCGGGGGGCGGAAGAGATAATTAGAAGCCAAGGAGGCCATCTTCACAGAATACAAACTGAATGGATCGAAGTAAGAGGCAAAATGAAAACGGAGAAATTGAGTGATTTAGGACACGTTGAAATGTCTCGAGTTTCTTTTTCTGGTGTTGCGCAGTCACGTGGGGTGAGCGCGCGCGCCAGATGTGGAAGGTGCAGCTTGACGCGGTGGAACAACGTCTGTTATTGGAGAAATCTCTATTTTCTTGTCGCGTTTTGCTTGCAACATGCGCTGGCAGCGAATGCGGAAACACAACACATCTACGAGCGACGGAGACGGACAGCAATCATGGTGGAGGAGGTAATCGAGACACTCGGATGTGGACTTTCCGTTTTGTTGCCTTGACTCTGAGGACGAATACATCCATCCGCCTACCTTGATATGAAGCAAACAAAAACAGAGGACAGAAGGAACAAACGAAACAACAGAACAGTGATGCCATGACACGAATCAAATGAAACGAAGTACGAGAGACAACGGAAGGAACAGCGGCGGTCTAGACTCAGAAGGACGGCGCCATGTTGAAATGCCGAACCGTCGGTTCGCACGCCAGTGCTCCTGTCTATTCCCTCCTCGACAAAAGCGTTGACCAACAGCCGTCGATGACAATCGGCGCCCAACGAACTTGACGTGATTGCCGTGACCCCACCTTATGCTATCTCGGGCAGTCCCACCCGGCATGCGGCCATCACAAATGCTCCTCGGCTTATAGGACGGCAGCTGCTGGCGTTGCATCCATTCAACGATCCCTCCTTGTCTCTCTCTGTCCATCTCTGATCTTCACCACAATCCGCACACAATGGAGCCTGCCGAGCTTCGGCGACACGGCCAGCGGGGCGTGTACGACATTGCGGCTGCCAAAGCCGTGTTTGACGATGCGTTTATCGCTCACGTGTCTTACGTCGTCGATGGCGAGCCGGCGTGCATGCCCATGATTGCCTTGGTGCTGGACGACGAGGTGGTCGGTGAGCCGCACGAGACGGGCTTGCCAGGCGGCACGACGGCTGTCTACCTGCACGGCCACCCGAGCACAAAGATCATGGAGCTGGTGCGGCAGGCGAGCCGGGAGACAGAGGGCGGCGATGTGGCCGGACCGCCGGTCAAGGTGTGCATCACGGCTACCAAGGGTGCGTTTTGCTGTCGACAAACGACGTGAGGCGAACTGCTGCTGACTGAAGGCAGTGGACGGGCTGGTGCTTTCGTCAGCGCCCAACGGACACACATTCAACTACCGCTCCGCGACGATCCATGGCACGTGCGAGCCGGTCCGTGCAAAAATCGCCAAGGCGGCCATCATGCGCGCAGTGACCAACAAGATTGTGGCCGGGCGGTGGGACGAGGTCAATCCAGTGGCTTCGATGCAGGTCAGCCTGGTTTACGTGGTGCGGGTCAACGTGGACCGGCTGTCTGTCAAGACACGTGTGGGTGTGCCGGGCATCCAGCCGCGGGACAGAGCAGCTGACGGGCCCGACCGCGAGACGCCGCCGTGGACGGGCGTGGTGCCGCTGTGGGAGCAGCTGGGCGAGCCGGTGGAGAGCGGGCTGACGCCGGGGGCTGTGGTTTCGGACAGCCTGCGGAAGTACCTGGACGGGCACAATGCACAGCACGAGGCCTATGCCAAGCGGGTAGCTAAGTAATGCAGGTACCATCGTGTATGCACGACGCACACCCGTCACACACCTCCCCTAGGCAGTATCACGTGACATAACGACAACAGCCCGATCCGGCAGCGTAAGCTATCAGTGGGCCATGGGGTGTCCGGTGGCGGCCAGTCACGGCTGCGACAGCAGTGACTCAGCAGGTGTGGGGAGGAAATAAGCTATCTTTGGGGACCAGAAAATGGCAAAACAGGCGGCTGCCCACTGTTTCGGATAGCATCACAGGCCGACGATAATAGCGAGACACGGGCGACGGCAGCCAACACGGATGTGATCCGCCACCAGAGCCCACAGCGCCGCGAGAGCCCCTCCCCCCCTGGCAGATTAGGCCAGGCTACGTGTCAGATAGGATTGACCGGCCGCCTGTCGAACGTTGCAGCATGGCAACGCGCTCGCGAAAAGGCTGCATCGACTGCAAGCAGGCCAAGATCAAATGCGACGAGGTGCACCCGTTCTGTGGGACCTGCACGCGCCGCCGGCGCCAGTGCCGCGGCTATGCCTTTGCGCAGAGCCGCGCGCTACCACTGCGCGAAGCCCGCCCAAGCGGCGCCCTGTACGGCCAGCCGCTGCCGCAGGACATGGCCGGCATGGCGGGGGTGTTGTCAATGGCTATGGCCATGCCGCTGACGATGCCTCCCGTGACCGGTGCTATGATGGGGCCGGTCACGGCCGCTGGGACCGCCTGGCCGATGCCGATGCCGGCCATTGCGCCGCCACCACCGCTGCCGCAGCCGCACTTCGTGTCCGGCCTCTTGATGCAGCCGATGCCACCAACGCCGGCCAGCGGCCTGGTTGAGTTTGCCTGGAACCCCGTCGTCGACAACTGGCAGGCCATCAACCGGGCGGACCGGGCGGAGCAGGACCTGGACGGCGGCGACCTCTCGGGCGGCGGCCGCATCACGGAGATGGACGGGCACGACGAAGAGCTCATCGACGAGGAAATTGGCCTCAACCCGGCCAGCCTGCTGCAGCTGGGCGGGCGGGCAGCGCCGCTACCGGCACGACGGCGGCAGTGGTTGCTGGCGTCGCCGACGCGCGGCCCGAGCTGGATACCCCAGGACGCCATCATCGCGGCGGACAAGCCGTTTGTGGAGATTTACTTTATGCGGCACCCGATGGAAATGGTCATGTCCAACGACTTTTTCATTGACGAGATGAACTGCACAGTGCTGTCGCTGCTGCAGCGCAACCCGGCGGACGTGGCCGACTCGCTCAGCGCGATTGGCGAGAACTATGTGCAGGACGCGTCCGGCACGGCGCTCGTGTCGAACCGCAAGACGCGGCTGCTCAGCCGCATGCGCATAGTCAACGAAGAGGGTGGCAACCCGGAGCTGGTTCTGTTGGTGTTGTTGGCCTTGTGCGGCGCAGAGGTGTGTTGGGTCTTTTGTCTCGTGATCTTGTCACGTGATCTACATCTCGCTAACAAACAGCTGACGGACCCCCTCTCCGATGGCATGGGCACCTCCCTCCGGGCCCTCATTGAAAACGTCGCCCTCATCCTCGAGTTCCACAGCCGGACCGGCCACGGCCTCAACGGTGAGGCCAAATACTTTGCGCGCGGTGTCGCCCGCCAGGATCTGCTCATCTCTCTCGCCCGCCTGCAGCGGCCGCGCATCGACCCTGCCCTCTGGCTTGACGACCGCGCCCGCAACCGCGCCGACCGCCTGCTCGGCCTCACCGCGACCCTCACACCCGTGCTCGCCCAGCTGGCAGCCCTGGCTGAGGACGTACAGGCCGTTGTGGACAGCGGCATGGACAACGCCCCCTGGGGCTACCCGTGCTGGCCGCTGGACGGGTCGATGCCGGACTCGACACAATCCTTTGGCTTCCCAGACTGCTCGCCCGGGGCGCATTACCTGCTGAGCCAACGAGTGGACCTGGCAGAGCGCGAGGCCACGATCCGCGGGCAACTGTTGGTCTGGCGGCCGGTCAACGATACGTCGCTGTCGCTGCGGGCGTCGCGCAAGTTCCTGCTGCACGCAGCGGCGTGGCGGGCGGCGGCGCTGCTGTACCTCTTCCGGCTGTTCAACCGCGCGGGCGGGTCGGCACAGGCGGATCATATGGCGCAAGGCATGGCGTACGAAGTGATTATGCACATATCGGGGCAGCCAGAGGACACAAAGCTGTCACTCTGGCCGCTCTTTGTGGCGGCGAGCGAGATGGAGCGGCCCGAGGACCGGGATACGGCGACACAGCTGTTTGAGAATGTGTGTCGGACGCGGCCGATCCTGACGGCGCGGCGGACGCGGGCGTTTTGCACGGAGCAGATCTGGCCGGCGCGCGACCGCGGCGAGCTGTGGGATTGGATGACGCTGGCGCGGCACAGCACGAATGTGTTTATACCCTTGTAGGATGGACGGGACGGCAGACTGGAAAATGACGGGCTTGATATGATGAATTACGCTTTTTCTTGTCTTGTGTGTCTCGTATCTTGCTCTCTACTCTGATCCTTTCTTCTCCTTCTCCCGCTCGTTCTCTTCTTGTTCCGCTGCCGTCGGTGCCGCATCCAGCGGATCGCCGCCCATCTTCCACTGCTCCACCGCCAGCAGCCGATGCACCGTGTCCAGCACCGGCGTCGCCACGCCTAGCTGCCGTGCCACGCGCCGCGGCGCCCCCAGGATCACGTCCAGCTCCATCGGCCGTCCCGCCTCCAGGTCCAGCAGCATGCTCGCGCGGTACGCACAGTCATCGGGCAGCCGGTACGCCATCCACGGCACAATGTGCGCCGGCAGACCGTGGCCGGCGGCCGCGGCCGTGCGCCATATTTCCCACATCATCGGCACCAGCAGCGCCTCGCGCGCGCCGCTGCGCTGCACCTGGCCGACATCGGAGCGCGTCAGCGCGCACACGGGATTGAAGGTGGCGTTCCACAGCAGCTTCTCCCAGCGCGCGGCCGCCATGTCGTCGGTCACCAGCTCGCACGTCGTCGCGCCACCGGCCGTGTAGAGCGCGGCAAAGGCGGCGGCGCGCGCGCGGCTGACGTCGTCGGGCACGCCGGCGTGGTAGTGCGGCCCCATCTTGGAGACGTCGCGGCCGGTCTGGTGCACATGGTTGGGTGGCGTCACGCTGCTGCCAATGTGTGTCACGCTGCTGAGGACCACGTTGCCCGGCCAGGCCGCAATAATCTCGTCCTCGATGCCGATGCCGTTTTGGATCAGCACGACGGCCGTGTGGCCGGGCGTGACGATAGGCGCGATCAGTGCGGCAACCGGGTGGCGGCGCGGCTGTTGCTTGGTGCAGACGACGACGTAGTCGTACACAACCGGCTGGCCGGCCGCAGTCGTGGCGGCCTCGTCGACCGTCTGGACGACACGCGCCGGCCGCCAGCCGGACAGACGGCCGTGTTCGAGCGAGTCAATCTCCCAGCCGTGGGCGGCCACGTGGGCGTACGTCGACCGCAGCACGACGGTGACGGCGGCGCGGCCGGACTGGCTCAGGACGAGCGAGGCGATCGTGCCCACGCCGCCGGAGCCAATGAGGCACACTTTGTACGTGGCCGGGGCCGTTTGGTCTGCGCCTGCGTCGGCCATCTTTGTGGCTCCACTTTTGTACAAGATGAACACAGCAGAAGACGTCGGCAACGGCTCGCTCTATAAGGACCGAGTATCTAAGGCGCACGGCGCCGGTCGCATCTGATAGCCTATGGCCCGGGCTAGCACTGATAGGGGTGGTGAATCGTACGCTTCCGGCCTAGTTGGGGTCTTGTGCTGAATAATTAGAGCGGTGGTAAAATGCTCCATGATTAGAAAAATGCCCCAATCAGAATAGTGGCGCCCTGAAATTCCGGTACTGAGCGATGACGTACTAGGGCAAGACAGTCGGTGGAAAATCGACGGCTAATACTAGTGTAGTGGTATATCCGAGGCGCTAAGCATCCGGGGCAAAATGGCCAAGGAAACTACAAAGCTTGAAATGATCAGAGGCTGTATCCTGGTGAGGATGGAAAGTAATATCGTAAAAACCGAAAAGAAGAGAGCAACAATCAAATGCAAGACAATTGAGGGCCTGTCTTGTCTTCTCTGCAATGCAAATACAATATGCAGCCTTGCATTGCTCCTCTAGCCTAGCCGTGACGTACTACTTCTCCACAGGCTAAACTTTATCCCCACCGGATCAAGGCACAACAGGTTTTGATGCTTACAAAGGATGGAAATTCAATGCCATGGTGTCACTGTGCATGCGGAATAAGTCCCATTAGTGCGCAAGTACGGCACAGCGCCCTCCCTACATTTACTCCCAATGCCCCATTCCAACAGATTTCTTTTCTCCTCCAACCCCCTTCCGATAGCTGTCAAACCTGCAGGATGCCGCGCACACGATTCACCTCTGATCCGCCGCAGATCATCAGCCAGTCCGACCTGGACCATGCCAACGCCCAACTGGCTCAGTCGGCAAAGCCTGGCGAGAACAAGGCGGCCTCGCCAGATGAGTCTCGAGGGACCGCCGACACAATGGAACACAGCTCCAGCGACAGCACACCGCCGGGCAATCTAGAGAACCTAGAGAAACTGGGCACTTATGACAAGTACGAGATCACAGAGGCAGACTGCTACGACGAGCTCGGCTTTGGCTTCCCGCGCTGGAAGAAGTGGTACATTCTCACTGTCATCTTCTGGGTCCAGGTGTCGATGAACTTTAACACTTCGCTCTACTCCAATGCCATTGACGGCATTTCGGAAGAGTTCCATGTCAGTGCGCAAGCTGCCCGCTGCGGTGCCATGATCTTTCTTGTGCTCTATGCCTTTGGATGGTGGGTTCTTTCTTCTTTCTTCCTTTTTCCCTTTTCTGGGGTTTTTTCTGGGGTTTTTTTTTTCAAACAGCATCAATTTTACCTACTATTCCTGATACTAATACCCAACAGTGAACTGTGGGCGCCCTGGTCTGAGGAATTCGGCCGCCGACCCATCCTCCAGCTCTCCCTCTTCCTGGTCAACGTCTGGCAGCTGCCCGTCGCCCTGGCCAAGAACTTTGCCACCATCATGGTCGGCCGTGCCCTGGGCGGACTGTCCTCTGCCGGCGGCTCCGTCACACTGGGAATGGTGGCCGACCTGTTCGAGTCGGACGACCAGCAGTATGCCGTTGCCTACGTTGTCTTCTCGTCCGTCGGCGGCTCCGTGCTCGGCCCCATTGTCGGTGGTTTTGTCCAGGCGAACCTAAACTGGCGGTAGGTCTAGTCCCTGTCTCTCTGCCTCTCTGTCTCTTTTTTTTTTCACGGCGCTGACCCTTCAGATGGGCCATCTGGATCCAGCTCATCTTTGGTGGCGCTGTGCAGGTGCTGCACTTTTTCACCGTCCCCGAGACGCGCACGACCATTATGATGAACAACATTGCCCGGCGCCGTCGAAAGGAGGGCAACCCCAACATCTGGGGTCCCGACGAGCTGGTCCCCTTCCGCGACCGCTTCTCGGCCAAGGAGGTCATCGTCACGTGGCTCCGACCGTTCCGCATGTTCTTGACCGAGCCCATTGTCCTGACGCTCTCGCTGCTCTCCGGCTTTTCCGACGCGCTCATCTTCATGTTCATCCAGTCCTTCTCGCTCGTCTACGGCCAGTGGGGCTTTGGCGTCGTCGAGGTAGGCCTGTCCTTTATCCCGATCGGCATCGGCTACCTCATCGCCTGGGCCCTCTTCGTGCCCGCCATCCGCCACAACGTTCGCCAGCGGGAGGCCCGTCCCGACGACGAGCGCGCCCAGTACGAGTCGCGCCTCTGGTTCCTCCTCTTCACCGTCCCCTGCCTGCCCATTGGCCTGATCGGCTTCGCCTGGACCATCCAGGGGCCGCCCGTGCACTGGATCGGCTCCATGGTCTTTGCGGCCATTGTCGGCATTGCCAACTACGCCATCTACATGGCCACCATTGACTATATGATCTGCGCCTACGGCCCCTACTCGGCCTCGGCCACCGGCGGCAACGGCTGGTCGCGCGACTTTCTCGCCGGCGTTCTCACCATTCCGGCCACGCCCTTTTTCAGCAACATTGGCGCCGACAAGGGCAGAAACCTCGAGTATGCCTGCACCATTCTCTTTTGCATCGCCTTTCTGCTCGTGCTTGCCGTATACGTCATCTACTGGACCGGCCCGTCGCTCCGCAAGCGCTCGCCCTTTGCCCAGAAGCTGGCGAATAGCCGGGCCGCAGAGGCTAACGGCGCCCGTCTTGCCGCGGACAGCAACGTGCCGGTGCGTCCTGGGGCGCCTCGCATGTACAGCCAGCAGATGCACTTTTTCGGCGAGAGCCGTCGGAGCACCCCCAGAGCCACGCCCGGACACTCTCGACCAGCATCCCGGCCAGTGTCCCGGCCAGTGTCCCGCGCCAACAGCCGGACCCGACACACGGCTGGCCACGTTGTATAATCCCAAGGAACATTGTCCACATCAGAGTTGGATTTATAGTGTTGCTTACGAGCCATAGATCTGTAAAATCCTGTACAAGACAAGAAATAGATTTCTGATAGAGCAGGATTCACCAACGAGACGCGTGCACCCAACATACATCCACTGTTTAGCCCGATGACACGGATCTATCCACAATAGAAAAACACCAGCTCTTCAGAGCATCGTCCAGCGTCTCGGCTGCCCACCGCGGCCCGTCGCCAAAGCAGACGTACAGGTCCGACAGCCTGTCCAAAAAGGCGTCGATCAGCTCGGCCTTGTGCTGCGCCGGCTGCATGCCATCGATCCTTGTCTCCCGGCGATCGACTACAGGCCTGGCCTAATCCAACTCATACCGGAACAGGGCTCGCACTCCTGTGCAGATGGACTTTGTCGAGGAAGACGACCTCGAGGCCGGCGTCCTCCGCATCGACCTGCCCCCGCTGCAGCACCCGTCGATCCCCGCGGAGCAGAGCGCCCTGTGGCACACGCCCGGCTGGGTTGGCATCTGATCGCGGTGGCCCAGGGCGCCTGGTACGTCACGGATGAGTGGAACAAGGCGCTCCCGGACTACAAGTTCACCGGCGTGGAGGAGTTTGTCAAGAAGACCTGGGGCGACACTGAGGTTTTGGATATCTGAAATACAATAAGTAGATGTCGCAATTCAATACTAATTCACCGAACGTCCTTGAAATTCGACTGTAATAGGGGCAATTCAATTGTTCAAGGTTTACGAGTATGTTTTGTATATACAGAAAAAGTCATGGAAATATGAAAGAAGCTCGGTGCCGATAACGACGAGCCGGGTGGATCTCACTCTGTCGTATGCCGAACGAGATGGCCTGGCCAAACACGGAACGTCTCTGTATCAGGACGCCCTCTAGATATCGACGCTTATACCGAGGACAAGTTTCGTGATGAAGACACCGGACCCTAGCGCGACTTGGCACTCGAGATCCGTCTCCGCTAAAGATAGCATCGGCAGATGGCCTAGACCGCATTGGGGCGCATCGAGACGGCATCTCATCTGCGCAGACGATACGACACGATAGCTCCAACATGCGTCGGCGCCGGACCGGCTGTGGCTATCAGGCAGCGCATTCGGATAATGGTCTTGCTATCTCTGCGGCCGTGCCAAATAGCAGCAAATTTATTCAGGGTCATACGACCAAACGCTCTTCTAGCTTCTAGTTGCTGTGCAGAACCTTGTCAATCGCCTCCGCATACGTCAACAGCGCCCGGTCGTCCAGCCGCATGCCGACGAGCTGAAGCGACACGGGCGCGCCCGCCATGAGCTCGGGGTCGACTGACATGTCAGCAGATGCGCGACAAAGCACGGGATCAGAAACTCACAATACTTCGCCACCTGCGCGTCCAGCTCGTTCTTGGGCACAAAGCTCACGTCCTTCTTGTCGAGCGCCGGATCCACCGTCGTATAGGGCATGATCACGCAGGGGTACTGGCTGTCAGTGTCCAGTCACGCACGTCCAAGTCAGGACACTACTCACATCCATCACATTCCACGACACCGTATACAGCTCCGACGTCGTGTTCGGCGGCGGAATGGCCGCGTGCGGCGCCGCCGGACACACTAGCACGTCAATGCCGGCTGCCACCCACGCATCCAGCATCTGCTTCTGCAGCGCGCCCTTGCGCGTGTTGAGCGCCCACACCTCCTCGTGCCGCTTCGGCTGCAGATCCCAGTAACCAAAGTTGGCCACGGACGGCACCGCCGGCTCGCCCGCCTTGGCCAGCATCTGGCGCTGGTACGACAGCCCATCGAGCGTAAAGACGGCCGCCGCAATGTCGCGCAGCTCTTTGAAATCAGGACACACGGTCGTAAAGTCGCGCGTCTCGAAACCCGCCGCCTCCAGCTTGGCCTGCGCCTCGCGGATCGCCCGCCGCACGGGCGGGTGCGGTGTGATGCCGGAGCCGTGCAGGATGCCCACGACCGGCTTCTTGGTCGGCGCCGGCTGCTCCATGATACCTGCAACCACGGCCGGGTCAAACTTCCACGGCTGGCGCGCGCGCACGACGTCGGTGAAGAGCGCCAGATCGCGCACCGAGTGACCAATCGGGCCCAGCACCGCCGGCACGCCCGTGTTGACGCCGGTATAGCCCGAAGCCGCGTACCCGATAAAGGGAAGGATGCCGACCGACGGCTTGTAGCCATAGACGCCATTGAACGCGGCCGGTAGTCGGATAGACCCTCCCACGTCGGTGCCGATACCAAAGGCGTTGCCACGGAACGCCGACAGCGAGCCCTCGCCACCGCTGCTGCCGCCGCACGAGAGGTGGCTCACGACCGGGTTCTTGGTCTGCCCAAAGACGTTGTTGTCGCACTCGGCCACCAGCATCGTCTGCGGCACGTTGGTCTTGGCGATCAACACGGCCCCGGCAGCCTCAGCCTCGAGGATGATGGGCGTCGTCGTCGTCGAGCGCTCGCCAATGCGGCCGACGTAGCCGTTGCAGGCGTCAAAGCCCTCGACGTGGAAGCACTCCTTGAACGTCATGGGCAGGCCGTGCAGAGGGCCGACCGTCTGGCCCGTGGCCTGGAAGTGTGCGTCCAGCTTCTTGGCCTTGTCAATCGCCTCGGCAAAGCAGATCTCCGTCAGCGACCGGCACAGCTGCTGGCAGACCGCCGCTCGCTTGCAAAAGGCCGTGATCGTCTCAGTGGCTGAGTAGGTGCCTGCGGCAATGGCGGCGGCGAGCGAGGTGGCGTCATACGTGTCGCCCGTGATCTCGAGCTCGCGCGCCGTCAGCAGCCCGCACGTCGTCGCCACCGTCCGCAGGTCGATCGTGCCCGGCGCCGGCAGATTGGCCTCGGTCAGCCGCCATTCGACCGGAATGCGCGCGAGCTGTTCGGCGCGCTTCTCATCGCGCGCCGTCTGCCACGACTTGGCTGGTTTGGCGCTGAGCACCTCGGGAATAGGGAGCGCCGTGAGAGTGACGGAGCCCATGGTGGCGGGGGAAAAGTGCGTGGAGCAGAGAAAGTGGACAGAGGAGTAATTGACTGAAGAAGCACGGCAAAAAGAACAGGTGGCCTGATACAGGAAAAGCGGAAAGACCAACCAATTCTGTTGCCCTTTTGCAGGTTGTAGTTCTTAATATACGCAGGCACGACCGGCGCGCGGTTGCCAATGCGGTGCGGATGCCTTGTCGTGCCACCGAGGCTATCCCGCTATCGTATGCTATCCCGCTATCGAGAATCGAGGATCCTGCCTGAAGGAGTCGGCGTTGAGAGGGGTTTAGAGCCGAGCTTGCGCCGAATGCCAGTGGGGTTTTCTGGTGCGTTGTCCAGCGCTTCCCCTCCAAAAGAAGCTCACAACGCCCGCAGCCGTGCCCCGCAATCGCGCATATAGTGGGGCACTAAGCAACCGCTAGCGTTGAGTATGCTATCAGGACGGGCCAAGGCGGCCAGGGCTTGTGTGCTATCTGAGGAAGCGGGGCAGCCTACAATTCTACTCCGTCTGATTGGCGGGGCGTCCAGCTGCGGGAATGTGGCGACAAGGAGATACCACATCCCGTCCTGCAGGCAGGCCGAGGGGCAGAGATAGCAAGGAAGCCAGACAGGTTGCGACAATGCAGGAGAGGGAGCAGAGTGATGGAGGGTGCGATCGAGTCGATGCGGACGGTCGAATGGCAGAGATAGAGGCCGAGATAGAGGATGCGATAGAGAAGGGAACATGGCGTAGCTGATAGATAGAGAGGGCGTATAAGAGGCGCCCCTTTGGCCGATCGATCACGGCGCCGTCTGACATCACATCTCTGCAATTTGGTTCGAGCATTGTCTACTGCTTTTCACTGTTCTTTGCACTGTCATCCTTCTCCGCCATGGACGCCAAAACAGCCGACGAGGCCGTCTCGACCTACCCGGACAATGCCTCGTCCAAGGCCGTCGACCTGCTCAAGATTGACCGGACGAACCTCAACCAGCTGGGCCGGGAGTACTACCAGCAGTCCCTGCAGTACGACGAGAGCCAACTGCAGCGTGATTCCGTCAAGATCCGCCGCAAGCTGGACTTTATTGTGCTGCCCATGGTGAGCAAAGACAGAATGTTTACAGCCGCGCACAGCTAACAGGATAGATGATGACTACATACATGTTGAGCTTTCTGGACAAGCAGACGTGAGTGTTTGAATATACTCGCTCCTCTCCTACTCTCGTCTTCCCTCCTTCCATATCTCCTCCTCTTCTCCTCCCCCCCTCTTTCTTCCCTCGTCTAACGTCCAGCCTCAACTACTCCAACGCCTACGGCCTCCAGGAGGACACCCACATGGTCGGCAACGACTACTCGTGGGTCTCGTCGGCCCTCTACTTTGGCTGGCTCGCCGGCGCCTACCCCTGGCAGCTGCTGCTGCAGCGCTACCCCGTCGGCCGCCTCATCGGCTGCATGCTCTTTGTCTGGGGCGCCGTCTGCATGCTGCAGGCCGCCGTCTTCAACTTTGCCGGCTTCTTTGCCATCCGTTTCTTCCTCGGCCTGCTCGAGGCCGTCATCTCGCCCGCCTTTATCATGCTCACGTCAATGCTCTGGACGCGCGACGAGCAGCCGCTGCGCAGCTCCTTTTGGCTGTCCGTCAACGGCGTCGCTTCCATCATTGGCGCATTGCTCGCGTACGGCGCCGGCCACGCCAGCGGCCTCGCGATCCCGCAGTGGAAGCTCATCTACCTCATTGTTGGCGCTATGACCATGGCCTGGGGCTTCGTTATTGTGGCCTACCTGCCCGACGGCCCGCACAATGCGCGCATGCTGACCGAGTACGAGCGCGTCGTCGCCGTCTGGCGCATCTCCCGCAACCAGACCGGCCTCAAGCAGCCGGTGCTGGTGCGCGCGCAAATGGTCGAGGCGCTGCTCGACCCCAAGGCCTGGCTGCTCTTTCTCATGGCCATCTGCTACGGCATCCTCAACGGCGGCGTGACCAACTTTCTGTCGACCATTATCAAGGGCTTTGGCTACGACGCGCTCAAGACGAGCCTAATGCAGACGCCCGTCGGCGGCATCGAGGTCGTCATGGTGATTCTGTTTGGCTACCTCTCGCGGCTGCCCAACATGATTGGTATCACGATCATCCGTGGGTGTTCCTTCTCCCTGCTGTCTTTTCTATGCTCCTTTTACCCCTGCTCACCGTCCAGTCTCCTGTCTGCCCGGCCTCGCCGGCCTCATTGGGATCCTCAAGATCAGCACCGACCACCGCATGGCCCTCGTCGGCATGTGCTGGCTGCAGGGCGTGCTCGGCTCGCCCGTCATCCTCAACTGGACCCTGCCCGGCCTCAACACGGCCGGCCACACCAAGCGCACCACCGTGCTGGGCGTCTACTTTGTGTAAGACTCGTGCTGTCACTACATTTACTCGACGGCTGCTAACGGACATCAGTCTGTACTGCGCAGGCAACATTGCCGGCCCGCATCTCTTCCTCAGCAGCGAGAGCCCGCACTACCTAACGGCTATCAAGGGCCTAACAGGTTCGTACGGCGCCGCCATTGGCCTGCAGATTATCTACACGACGTACTGCTGGTACGAAAACTACCGCAAGCGCCAGGAGGGCCTGCTCGGCCAGGACATGACCGAGGAGGCGCTCGAGAGTTTTGCCGACCTGACGGACAAGGAGAACAAGCACTTCCGGTACTGCCTGTAACGGATATTCGTCCGCTCTCTGTAGTAACCCATACCAATGGAGATTGTACTACCGCCTATGTGAGGTGTGTTCGTGTCTTCCAAACGCCGTCCCAACGTGTCCCATCCGTAAGCCAGAGCACTCTGGGCAGTGGCAACGGCCCTAGCTGTCGTGATCACCATGTATCCGGGACTGTACAAGAAAAGAGGAAAATAAGCCAAAAAAAAAGGAACCAAAAAGTATGTCCGCATCTCACGGGATATGCTTCAAAGAGAGCATCTAGACATGCACATAGCCGAAGGCCCATCCTGCCATCGGCCCCGCAAGCCCCTAATCCCGTGACCCGGCCTTCCGCCATCCCTCTCTCAGGCAAAGATGATGGTCTCCTCCCAGATGGGCGCGGCCGCGCGCGAGCCGTCGCCCCAGATGCCAATCACAGCAATGGAAAAAGCCAGGCCGCTCACGGCCGTGCGCACAATCTGCTTCTTGAGGAAGATCTCGACGGCGGCGCGGACCTCTTCGCCATTGAACGCCGTCTCACCGGCGGCGGCGACGTGGACCGTCGCTCCAGCTGTCCCGGCAGTACCGGCCTGGTCGGCATCGGAGATGGCGCCGTCGCTGTGGGAGTCGGAGACGCTGCCGGTGATGGAGCCGGCGGTCTGGGAGCCGAGGACCTCGTAGCTGGCCTCCATGTGGGCGGGCGTGGCGCGGTCCTTGGCGGGTGAGGCGGGAGGGGAGAGGGCGGCGGCAGCAGCGGCCGTCGAGGCGGACGCGGCGAACAACCAAGGAGTGAACCGGTCGGTGGTGATCAGGCGGCCGCCGAGGACAAGCAGCGAAGTGTAGAGCAGGTAGGGGTGGCGGGCGTAGCGGGGTGAGAGCAGAAAGGCGAGTAGAAAGGCCGAGGTGGCGACGCCGGAGAGCGCGCGCAGGGGGCCGGCGGCCGTGTCGGCGAGGCTCTGAAAGGCCTTGGTGGCGGAGCGGGCGGAGGGGAGGGTGAGCAGTGTCGGGACGGTGACGGTGGAGAGGGAGAAGGAGAGGCCCTGGAGGTTAGCGGGGGGTCGGCGACAGCAGCAGGGCAGCAGGAGGAGAACGCAAGGCAGCACAGAGGGCCGAAACACCAAGACTCACAGTCAGCAGCCCCAAAGAGACCGTCCCGACAAACTTGAGGACAGTCACCGTGCGGAAACCCATGATGACAGACGGAGGCGGCGAGGCGTCTAGGAGAGGTCGTCCAGAGAGCGTGCAGAGAGTAGACGAGAAGGAATGGATAAAGGAAGGATGGACAGACAACTGCGATGCGTCGCGGGGATTTACGGCTCTGTTGGGCGCCTGGAGAGGGTCAAAGGAAGTGGCGTCAGCCGAAAGGCAGCCACAGGTGTGTAATCAGGGTGGGGCCAGCGCGGTGGGGCTCTCTGGTCAGCAAGTGCATACGGCCCTGGGCAGCGTTGTGACGGCCGTGACGACTCGTCTGTAGCCCAGGCTCGTCATTCCTGCGGAGCAAAGGGAGTCACATCTCTGCGGTAGTGGAGTAGTCCCTTCAGTCGCTATGGAGTCGTGATATCATCAGACTGTTTCCTACATATCCTTACATAATCATCATGCATCTTCTGCAAGACGATCCGTCATTTGTCGTCGTTGTCCTCGTTCCATCGCCCTCCTCACCGCCGGCGCAGTTCCACTTCCAGGCCCAGCGGCTTCCGCAGGAACCCCTCGCGCGTCTCCAGCCGTTCTTGCAGCACTCGCACGTCGTACCGCCGCGCCCACGTCGCCACGATCAGCTTCATCTCCATCTCCGCCACATTACGGCCGACACACGCCCGCGGGCCGTGGCTAAACGGCACAAACGCCGCCCGCTGCCGCGCCGTCAGCATCTCCCAACGCTCGGGCCGGAACTTGTGCGCGTCCGCACCCCAAATGGCCGTCGCGTGGTGCACCGAGTACGTCGGCACGCTCAGGACCGTGCCCGGCGGAAAGTGGTAGCCGGCAAGGACGACGCCGGCTGCGGCCTGGCGCTTGTCGGCCACGACCTCGCGCGGCAGCCCGATGCCCGACGTCGAGTGGTGCCGCAGCGTCTCGTTTAGGACGGCCTGTAGATACGGCAGCCCGCGCACCTGCGCATACGTCGGCACGGCCACGCCGGCCGGCAGGTGCTCGTCCAGCTCGGCCTGCAGGCGCCGCAGCACGCGGCCGCCGCCAGCCGTGGCCGCGTAAAAGAGCAGGGCGCACGACGAGTTGGACGTAGTGTCGCTGCCGGCGATCAGCTGTGTCAGCGCCTCGGCGGTCAGCTCGGCGCGGCCCAGCGGCCGGCCTTGCTCGTCGCGGCCTTCCATGAGGTGGGCGAGGAGGTCGTGGCGGCGGTCGGCCGGGCTGCTCTCGGCCTTGTGGCCCGCGCTCGTCGCCGCGGCCGCGGCCTCCGCCTCCCGGTCCAGCCGGCCGCCTACACAGGCGACGGCGATGCCGGCCAGCTGCTGCACCGAGCGCAGGCCCTGGCGGAAAAAAGGGTCCGGCAGCCACGAGGCCCACGGCTTGAGCGCCGGCAGACAGCCCAGCGTGGCCGACACCTCGCCGCGGCGGTTGAGAATCTCAATGGCAGGCGCGTACGTCGGGGGACCGGCACCGTCGGCCCGCACCTCGGCCATGTCGGCGCCGCTGGCCAGCATGCCAAAGGGCGCGCCAAAGGCGAGGTCGCCAATGACGTCAAAGGCGAGGTAGTTAAACCATGGCAGACAGTCGAGCGTGGCGGCGCCGGCGCCAGCGTCGACCAGACGGTCCCACTGCTGCACAAAGAGGGCGAGGTTGGCGCGAATGTACGGCTCAAATGCGCCGACGGACTGGGCGGAAAAGGTGTGGGCGACAATCTTGCGCTTGCGCGAGTGCTGCGCGCGGTCGCGCGTGTTGAAGAGGCCGCGCTGAATGCTAACAAAGGCGTCGTAAAAGTCGCTGTTCGTCAGGGGCCGGAGCACGCCGGGCAGCACGCAAAGCAGACGCACCTCTTCAGGAAACCGTTTCCGTGTCCGTAGATGGCCGGGATGGCGTCCTCGTCATTGATGCTGACGTGGTTCGGCTGCAGCCGCACGACCGGCCCGAGCTTTGCGTGCAGCGCGTCGACGACGAGCGAACGCTGGCCCCGTCGACTGACACTGAGCAGCCACCAGTCGGTCAGCTGGGCCGGGAATGGCGCCGGCACCGACCGCAGCGCCGCATGGGTCACAAAGTAGGCGTAGGTGTACAGCCAGAGGACGGTGACGACGGCGGCGACGAGCAGCCAGGCCGCGTAGGAGTAGAGCAGGCCGAGGACAGACATGTGTTGTGTATGTGTGTGTGTGTGTATTAAGTGTCTCGCTGTCCTGCTGTCCTGCTGTCCTGCTGTTTCGCTGTCTCGCCGTCTCCTTCTCACTGCCTCCCTCTTTATACCCACAGACTGCCGCTTCCGCCGGCAGTTGCTCTAGAGGAACGCGGGGTTCTCCAGGGGAAGCGTTTTGCGGAGAAGCTGGCCTTTGCAACAGGATGCGCTGGGAAGGAAGAGCTCGGCAGCCAGAGACGGCAAAAATCGTTGGCGATTGAGAACTGCTGATTCAGGATTGGCCAAGTCGAAAAAGGCACAGACAACGCAAAAATACGACAAAAGTACAGACACACTCTTCTCTTCCAGACACAAAAAGAAAACGTACAGCAGCGGGTATTCGCTGGTCGTCACCGACCCAACTACTAATCCGCCGATTACTGGTTTAACTAGGGGAGAGCGGACGGGATCCCGTGTTTTCCAGTATCTATGGCCGTACGTGGAAGGAACTCTGCGAGAGAGCATCTTATGCATTGCTCCGAAGAAAGTCACACTCGCAGTGGTCGGCCGTCGGCGCAGTCCCCTTTCCGCCTCATCCTGTTCGCAACCTTTTCACCTGTCCTTTTCTCTTTGCTGTCAACCTGTTTCATCTGGTTGCCGCCTGCCTGCCTGACAGCCCGCTCAGTTCAGCTCCACCCGCCACAATCCGTCCCCCAGAAAATGCGCCTCCTCCACCACCGGGCCTTTGCCCTTATCCTTGACCTCCTGTGTGCCCGCCACCAGCAGGCCTACTGCACATGCCTCCTGTTTTCCCTCTGCTGTGATCACCACTGGCTCGCCGCGCGCCAGCTCTCGGCTCCAGCGGCCCTCGGCATCGGCTGCCTCGGCCGGCGACGCCGGCGCACCGTCCGGACCGGGGGGCAGCGTGCGCGGCGCCGGCAGCCGGCCGCCCGCACTCGTCAGACCGGGGGCCATGAGGGTCGCGCCACCCAGCACATAGCGGATCGCGCCGCGGTCGATCCGGATGCTGGGAAACGCCTGGGGGAAGCGGTGGACGAGGCGCAGGTGCGGCAGTAGCGGCACGTCGCTGCCGGGCTTGCCCGTCTCGAAAAAGAGCGGCTCATCGCCGAGCACGTAGAGGACAGCGCGGTCGGGCAGCTTGACCGACAACAGCGACGCCTTGCGCGGCAGCACTTCGTCGGCATACGGCACCAGCAGCGGGTACGTCGCCAGCAGCGACTGCCGCAGCGAGCGCTGCACCGACGTCTTGAGCTTCTGCCGCTGGGCCGAGTTGATTCTAGTCGGGTCAGCACAGGAGCATACGCCGTCCACAAGGCACGCACTCTTTTTTGAACATGGTGATGGTAAAGACAGCTCGTGGAGCGCCCCCGCTACAGAGCAAAAATGCCGTCGGTATCTTATCGGCGCGGGGTAGCTCGCTGCAGGTCCACTGGACAATACCGCTGCCGCTAAATGGAGGCCTGGGGGATTCTGTATTTGTCCTCAAAACTCTATGCTCCTGGAGAAGTCCCATCGCCATCCATCTGTCTTCCTATGCGTCTCTGCGCGTCCCATTGTCCCTATCCGTGGTACACATTCGCCACCGTCCCGTCCGCGTCCAGAAGCACATTCAGCCGCTCCGGCTCGTGGTCCTTGGACAGAATCTGCCCCGGCTGCACAATCCGCACCTGAGCCGGCAGGTCCTTTTTCGAAAAGGCCTGTTCATACGGCGCACGCGTTAGCTGTATTCTCTCGGCGGCTGTCGCGGTCCAACGCACCGTCACACTCGAACTCCCGTCCGTCAGCGTCTTGCCCATCAGCTTGAGCATCCACTCCTGCGTCTTGCTGTCGCCGAGGTTGTCGGCCGTCACGCCGGGCACAATAAGAGGCATGGTTGTCGAGGTGTTTGCATAAAAGGGTGGTAAGTTTAGTAGCCCGGAAACAAATGCAGCTGCTTGCATTGCCTTTTAGTAGGACAGACAGGTGCCTGGCAATGACGTCGCTTCCGAGTGGCGTGTCTTTGACCCACAGCGGCACGCTTAGTAACAGTTGCAAGATGAGATGCGATCATTGTATTCATACCGCCCTTGCTCTTCCACCAACATGAATCGGTAGTACAAGACGCCAGACAATACAGATCAATGCAGATGGCGCAACCCTAGAAAGACATGAAGCGGCAGAAAAGGCCAACGGGGGGTATCAAAGGGAGTTGAGAGTAGTCAAGAGGGAGTATCCGTTCGCTGAAATGCCGTCAACTCCAAAGCGCAACCAGGAAAGCAAAATGCAATGGGGATATCCAAGAATCATCCAGGGAGCCCGCTCCCGGACAGCCAAAACACCAACCGCCACGATACCGCGGCGAGTAAACGCCGCCACTCCTCATCGTACATCCGATCACCACATTATTCGTCGCCTTCGCCGTCGTCGTCGTTGCCAGCCACAAGACCACCTAGGCACCCGTAATCTTGCGCCACCAACTGCTGCGCGGCGTCGTGTCCATGAACGTATTGTTGCGGCCATCGCTACCTTCCGAACCAGCCTGCTGTTGGGCCTGGTTACGGTCGCCGCGATCCGTGCGCTCCGTGCGCTCCGTGCGCTCCGTTCGGTCCGTCCGATCGCCGCGGTCACCACGGTCTCGTTCCCGTTCACGATCCCGGTAGTACCGTTCACGATCTCGTTCCCGGTCTTCGCGCCGCGACTTGTGTCGCCGCCCCTCGTCCTCGGGCGCCTCACCGTCGTGGTACCGCTGGCTGTGGCGACGTCGCTCAGGCCGGTCACGTCGCGCCGCCTCCTCGTCTGCTTCTGCGTCGGCACCGGTCGCGGCTGTGTCCATAGGCGGTGGTGGTGCGTCCGAGTGGTCCTTGACCCACGATGACGTCCCCGAATGCGGCCAGCTGGGTTTGCCGCGCTTCTCCCGACGCTCTTCATTGTCTGACGGCCGCCGTGACGACGACTTCTTCTCGGCCTCGCGTTGCGCCCGTCTCTCTGCCCGCCGCCGCCGCCGCTCCTCTTCTTCATCCCGCTCGCTCTCGGGCACCTGCGCCTCGGATCGGTGCCTGTGCCGGCGCTCGGAATGACGCACCTCGGCGTCCTGGTCCGGGCGGTCACGCTCCTTGCGAGCGCGGCGCCGTTCGGTGCGATCCCGGTCGGCCTGCTCGCGTTCTGCGCGTTCAGCTGCTTCACGCTCCTCGGCCGCTCGCCGCTCCGCATCTTCGCGCATGCGCGCACGGCGTTCGGCTCTCCGTGCTTCGCGCTCTTCTTGTCTGCGAGCCTCTTCGGCGGCCTCGTGCTTGCGACGTCGCTCGCGGCGCTCTTCATCCTTGGCGCGGCGGGCCTCTTCAGCTGCCCGCTCTGTGGCCTCTCGTTCAGCCCGACGGGTACGGCGCGCTGCACGACGTGCCTCTTGGTCTGCATCTGTCGTGCCCGCGTCCTCCGCATCCGTCATGCCCTGTATTGTGTTGCGCCGACGCGGCTCAGGGCGTGACTCGGAGCGGGGCGTTGCAGCGGCAGGCGTAGCGTTCAGCTTGCCAAACAGGCCCGCAAATCCCGAGCGCTTCGCAGAGGCTGAGTTGGCGCGGTTGAGAGGGGGTGGTGTTGTCGGAGTCACATCGATCATCGGCTCGTCTTCTTCGTGGCGGTGGTGCTGAATACGTCAGTAACTGTGCTTGGCATTTTGTGTTTCCACGCGTTCTTACCTTTGACTTGCGCCGGTCCGAACGTGGGGCCTCTGCGTCTGTCGTGCCCATCTCCTCGTCCTCGTGCGCCCTAGACCGCCGACTCCCAGACCGGCCGACGCCTAGAATCTTGGCTGCCTTGGAGGAAATGTCGAGCGGCTCAGACGGCGGCGATGCTATGCCGTTGGACACATCGACCGAGTTGCGTCGCGATGACCGGCCGCTGGCGCCGTGCCGCTTCTCGCGCGTCGTGGCCGAACGCGAAAGCGGAGGGGTGCTCGCAAACACGCTTTGTCGCCGCAGCGCCTTAGCCGGCGTGTCTTTGGCCTTATCGGACCCGGACGAGTCTTTGGATGAAGTCGCCTTGTCTTCCTTGATCTCCCTGCTCTTCTTGGACTCGGACTTGTGTTTGGACGATGACGGCGTCGGCTTTTCCGGTTTCGCCTCCTTCTCCTTGATCTCCTTGTCCTTGGTCTCCTTGAACTCCTTGGCCTCCTTGCCTTCGTGCTTTGTTGAGGCGCTGGCCGCCCCAGCCGACCACATGCCCCACGAGGATCCGCCCTCGCGTGTGATCTTGGGGCGATCCTTCTTGGACGACTTGGGCTCGGGCGGCGGTGTGGGTGGGCCGACAGGAACAGCAGTCGGCGCAATGGGCGCAGGCGGTGGAATCGGCGGCGAGGAGGACTTGGTCTTGGCCTTGGTTGTCGCGCCCTTCTTGCCGGACTTCTTTGTTGATGCCATGTCAATGACAGCAACCTCGGCGTCCTCGTTGTCTACTTTTCCGGCGTCCGCATTGTCATTTTCTTCGACGGAAAAGCTCAGCGGTGATGCAAACGACCAGCGCGACGGCGCCTTCTTCGACGACGACGAGGCGGGCGGGGGCGGCGCAGGCTCCTCGACAATGGCAGGGGCCGCCGCCTTGTCCTTCTTGGACTTTTTCTTCTCCGTCGCAGGTGGCGCCACCGGTGGCTCGACCGGCGCGGCAGGAGGAGGAGGTGGTGGTGGCAGGTCCTTGGCAATTGGCTCGTCGCGTTCTTCCGCCGCGGCCTCAAACAGCTTGAGGCGATCTGAAATCTTGCCGCTGACGCCCTTCTTCGCTTTGGTCGGGGGCACGACGGATTCTGTCGCGACACTTTCCGGCGCGACACTTTCCTTTGCGCTAGATGGCGCGTCCTTCGTCGCCTCCTCAACCGCGCTACTCTTTTTTGAGCCTTTGGTGGCCTTGGACTCTTTGGTGGTCTTTGCGTCCTTAGCGTCTTTCGCGTTGTCCTTGTCCTTGGCGTCTTTCGCACTGTCCTTGTCTTTGCCCTTGGCGTCTTTCGCACTGTCCTTGTCTTTGCCCTTGGCGTCCTTGTCCTTGATGTCCTTGTCCTTGTTGTCCTTGTCCTTGGTGTCCTTGACTTTAGTGTCCACGTCTTTGGTGTCCTTCTCCTTGATCTTCTCCTTGATCTTCTCCTTGATCTTCTCCTTGGTGTCTTTCCCCTTGGCGTCTTTCCCCTTGGCGTCTTTCCCCTTGTCCTTCTCCTTTGCTGAGTCATCTGACTCCGCAGCATTGCTCGATGCCTCGGGAAGCGAGCTCTTGCTCTTGTCTGCCGTCGTCTTCTTGCCCCAGAAGCTAAACGTCTTTGGCGCCAGGATTTCCTCAATCTGCTCGGGACTGAGGTTGATCAAGTCGTCCTCCAGGTCCTTGAACAGGTCCTCCTCGCCCTCGCCGTCGCCATCACCGCCCTTGTCCTTGTCCTTGTCCTTGTCTCGGGACTTTTCCTTGTCCTTCCCCTTGTCTTTGTCTTTTTCTTTCTCCTTTTCCTTTTCTTTCTTCTTGTCTTCCTTCTTTTCCTCCTTCTTCTCTTCCTTGGACTTAGACTTGGACTTGGACTTCTTAGCACTCTCTGCAGCGTCGGCCTCCTCGCGCTCGCGCTCCGCCTGCTCCTCTGCCTCCTTGGCAGCCTTGTCTTCTGCCTCCTTGGCAGCCTTGTCTTCTGCCTCCTTGGCAGCCTTGTCTTCAGCCTCCTTGGCAGCAGCTTCCTTGACAGCAGACTCATCGGCTCGCCTGTTCGCACTCTCGTCCAGGCTATCGAGCTCACGCTGTTCCTTCTTCGTCAGCTTCCGGCCCTTGTCCTGTTTGGTCTGAAGCGTTGTCCGCCTCTCCTCCTCCTCCGCCACCTTGGCCTCCTCCGCCTCGCGCGCCTCCTTCTTCTCCTCTTCGATGCGTGCCTTTTCGTCCGCCTCACGCTGTGCCGCCTCTTCCGCTTCACGCGCCGCCTGCTCTTCCGCCTCTTTGGCAGCACGCTCCTCGGCATCCTTTGCCTCCTGCGCTTCCTTTTTCAACTTTTCCTTCTCCGCTTTTTTCTTCTCCTTCTCCAACTTCTCCAGCTCCTTCTTGCTGAGCTTCGGCTCCTTTTTCTTTTCCTTCTCTTTCTCTTTCTCCTCCTTTTCCTTTTCCTTCTCCTTGCCCTTCTCCTTCTCTTTGCCCTTGTCCTTGTCCTTGTCCTTCTCCTTGGACTTTGTTTTGGACAACGAACCAAAATCATGCCCCCAAATGTCGTTTTCTACCTTGTCGTCCCCGGGTGGCGGAGACGGGGCCGGCGGCGGCGGGTCGGGCTCCACCTCAATCACAGCCTTGCTCTTCTTTTTTGATTTTTTCGTAATGCCCCAGCCCCAACCACTGTCCTCCTCCTTCTCTTCCTCGGGGGGCGTCTCCTTGTCCAAGGAGTCAAGACTGTCGAAAAAGTCCATGTCGTCGTCATCATTTTTGTCCTCCTTGTCCTTCTTGTCCTTTTTGTCCCCCTTGGCATCACTGGCGTCTTTGGCATCTTTGGCGTCCTTGTCCTTCTCTTCAGTCTTGTCCGGCTCGTTCCAAATGTCCACCGTCTCTTTTTTGCTTTTCTTCTTACTCTTCGAGTCGGTGCCCCAGTTCATCCAGTCGTCTTCCCCATTGTGCATCGAAGCCATGTCAGTGTCGCCAATCGTAGAAGCGGCATCCCTGCCTTTCTTCTTCTTGTCCTTCTTGCTGCCGCTCCATGCGTCCAAAGAGTCGGATGCTTTGGAGATGGACGCCTTGGAGATAGATGCCTTGAAAATCGATGCCCCGTCCCCATTCGTAGATGCGTCGTCCTTGCTCTTCTTCTTCTTTTTGTCCAAGATAGCGTCCCAAGTGTCTTCGGCCGGCAGATCAATCTCTTTTTCTTCCCCGGCCGTGACACCCTTCTTCTTCTTGTTCTTCTTGGAAGAAGCCGACCACATGCTGTCGCCCAGGTCCGCCTCCGGCTCTGGCTCTGCTCCGACCGTCTTGCCCTTTTTCTTTTTGTCCTTCTTCGTAGTGTCGCTCCACGAAAAATCGTCGGCTCCGGGGGCGGGCTCGGGCGCTGGGTCAGGCTCGTAGATCGAGGTCTTGCTCTTCTTTTTCTTGTCCGCCTTGTCGGTGTCTGGCTGGTCAAGAGAATCGGGCGTCGTTTCCGGCCCGGCCTCGGCTGTCTTGCCCCCCTTTTTCTTCTTGTCCTTCTTGGCGGTGGTGCCCCAGGCATCCTCCTCTAGTTCGAGATCGACAGCCTTGCTTCCCTTCTTCGTTTCTTTCTTGGGCCCGAAACCCAACAAGTCCTCCTCGGGTTCCAAGGTCGGCGGATCTGGTGATATGGGTTCTGGCTCTGGTTCCGGTTCGGACTCCTTAATCTTCTTCTTCAAATCTTTCTTGGTCGCGCCAAACATGGACCAAGGGTCCTTTCCCGACTCGGCCTTGGGGCCCTCCTTGGAGATCTCGGGCTCGAAGTTGCTCTTTTTATTCTTGCCCTTTAGGGTCGAGGCCCAGGGACCATCCCCTTCCTTGTTGTCCGGCTCCGGCTCAAAAATGCTGCCCTTCTTCTTATTTGTCGCAATCGATCCCCAGCTTGCCAAGCTCTTCTCTTCCTCGGCCTTCGGCTCCACCTCCGAATCTGGTTTCTTGACGGACTCGGGCTCAAAAGCAGAAAGGGCCGCAGCGACCTTGCCCTTTTTTTTCTTCCCCGACAGGCCCCAAGTGTCATCGTCCACCTCTTTCGTGCCCAGAGTGTCCTTCGAATCCCATGTACCAGAGCCCCATCCAGCGTTCTTCTCCATATGAGTTGATCTAGTTGGGTCTAGCTCTAGCTCGTGTTCGGGCCCAGGAGTCGGCTCTCGCACAGGCTCAGACTTTTTCTTGCCGGTGGCAGAAGCCCAGATGTTCGAGAAAAAGCCTTTGGACGCTGGCTGCTCCGGCTCAGGTGGCGACAGGTCCGAAATCGTCTTGGACAGCTTGCTGGACGTCTCGTCGCCCTTTTTCTTCGTGTCCCTTTTGACGTTCCACGCAAATCCCCAATCGCCTTCTTCTTCTGGGTCTGCAGACAGGTCCAACTCTGGTTCTAGTTCGATCACCGGTGATGGTTCTGGCTCTGGCTCTGGTGGTGGTGGTGGTGTTGATTTGGGTTCTAGGTCGGCAAGCTTTTCCTTTTTTTTTTTGGATTTCTTGTTCGTAGCTGTCCAGTCCGCAACAGGCTCTGCTCCCGTCACCGATTCCGGCTTGGGCTCCTGGGCAGGTTCGGGATCGGGCTCGGGTGCCTCGACACACTCAGTTTCTTCCACGACGGCCTTAGTTTTCTTCTTCTTTTCCTTTTTTGAAGAACTAGAAACCCAATCGATCGTCTCCGCCTTGGACGCCGTCGGCTCTGGCTCCTTGGGTGCTTCAGGCTCAGGATCAGAAATCTTACTCTTTTTCTTCTTTTCCTTCTTAATGGCCACAAATGAAGGAAACATGTCGTCGGCGGCATTTGTTGGTTCAGGCTTCGCCTCTGACCCATCGAGAAGCACAGGCTCTCTGGGCTGCTCAAACTCCAGCTCAGTACTCTTTCCCTTTTTCTTCTTCTTTCCGTTCGCCATGGAACCCCAGCCAAAGTCGAATTCCCCGAGATGGCTGGCCTTTGCGTCCTCCTCAGGCAGCTCAGAATCCTCTTCTGTCTTGCTCTTCTTCTTATCCTTCTTCGCCGAACTAGACCAGAATCCGCCGTCGGATCCTTCGTCTTTAGGCTCCGACTTGGTCTCCGGCTTGGGTTCTGGCTCTGGGGTAAGATCTGGCTCATTTGGTGGTTGGGGCACAGTGGCGGCAGCAGCGGCAGCAGCAGCAGCGGCAGCGGCAGCAGCGGCGGCGGCCTTTTTCTTTTTCTTCGACTTCACCGGAAGACCCCAGGCCACATCATCGATCGGCGCTGGTTCTGGATCCATTACTGGTTCTGGCTCTGGTTCCGGCGCTGGCGGCGGTGGTGGTGATGGCTCTCGCTCTGGCACGTTTTGCTCCTCGACGACGACAGCCTTCTTCTTTGCCTTCTTCTTGCCGAGGCCCAGGACGCCCCACAAACCATCCTCTTCTTTTGGTTCGGGCTCGGGTTCCGTAATCGTCGGCTCTGGTTTTGATGGAGGCGATGGTGGTGCCGGCTTGGGCTCGGGTTCTGGATCGAATATGCGGCTAGTGACATTGTTCTTGCCCTTTTTCTTGTTTTTGGTTGTTGTCGACATGCCCCAGATGTCGGCAGCGGGAGGGGAGTCCTCAACTTTAGGCTCATCGATCTTATTGTCCTTCTTAGTCGCAGAAGAGAGCCAATCGTTCTCGATCGGTTTATCGGACTCGGGGTCTGTGGACTTCTTCTTGCTGCCCAAGCTCCAGCCGCCCCATGAGTCCTCTATGTTCTTAGAGGCTGAAGAATCCTTCTTGTCGACAGGGTCTGAATTCCAAAAGTCGTCCTTTTTCTTGTCCTTCGTGCCAGAAGACCCAAACCCAAAATCGTTGTCGGCTGCGCCGTTTTTCTTCTTGTCGTCAGCGGGCGGATCTTCATCGTCAAAGCCGAAGCCGAGTCCGATCTTCTTCTTCGTCTTGGGTTTCGGTCGGTTGGCGCTCCAGGGATTTTCCTCCACTTCTGTCTTGTCCTTTTCAGGAGCCTTAGTCTCTGTCTTGGTATCGCCAAAACCCCAGGCAGAGCCAATCGAACTTGGGCCGCCTGCCCACGATTTGCCCCAATTGCCGCCAAAGGACGATGTCGGTTTGTCCAGATTCAAGTCCAAAGGACCGGTTTCATTGAGCTTGATGTTTTGAAACGCGTCGAAACCTCCGGTTGAAGGTATTTCTGGGAGAAGGGCGTCTGCTTTCTTCACTGGCTTTGGCTCTTCTTCCAGCACCACGACCCCCTTCTTTGCCTTTTTCTTTTTCACCACAGTGGCCAGCCAGGCGTCCTCGATAATCTCATTCTTCTCCTCCACGATGGGTGCGGCGGGAGGGTCCTCTTTCTTCCCCTCGGGGGGATCGTCCTTCTTGTCGTCCTTCTTGTCGTCCTTCTTGTCGTCCTTCTTATCGTCCTTCTTGTCGTCCTTCTTGTCGTCCTTCTTGTCGTCCTTCTTGTCGTCCTTCTTATCGTCCTTCTTGTCGTCCTTCTTATCGTCCTTCTTGTCGTCCTTCTTGTCGTCCTTCTTGTCGCCATTGTCCGCATCACCACTGGTGCCACCGGTATTGTCATTGTTGTTCCCGTTGTTGCTGTTGTTGCTGTTGTTGCTATTGTTGCTAATCTTCCAGCCGACGGGCTGATTCTGATTCTTCTTCTTCTTCTTTGGGCCAGCTTCTTTGAAGCCCTCTGATGACGTAAAGTCCACGGAGACGTCCTGGCTCGGGTCCGCAAACAAATCGAGATCCCTCTTGTGCTTGCGGCGGTCAGAGTCGGCATGCGATGGCGAGCCGTTGGACCACCCGTCGACAGAGTCCCGCTTGTGGGAGCGGCCGTCGGTCTGATTTGGGTCGAATATCGGCGTTTCGTCCGAGAGGGTAGGTTCGGATATGGACAGTGGCTGTATGCGCTGCGCCCATTTGGGGGTGATGTTGGGTATGATGAGTCTTCGCGCAGAAGCCGTGTTGGCTCTTGGGAGTTGTGACTGTGCCGTCAGTTCCTATGTCGTCAGCACGTGTCGTCGAGGACATCAAGAGGCAACGCGTCAGTGGCAACCGGCCGTCTTGGACGTGGCGGGCTAGCAAAAGAGACGCGCGACGAAATGCGACAGGTAAGGAAGGACTCGGAAGAGTATGGCCAAAGATGTAAAGATATAAGAGAATATGGAAAGCTGGCTGCTCTGGCTGTACCTATCCAATGTCCTCCCTCGCGGCAAAGCGAGCCTGAGTCCGCGCATATATACAAAGACGGGCGCAAGCCGCGAGAGAGCACGGCGCACAGGGGAGCAGGAAGAGAAAGAAAGCAAAAGATCAGAAAGTCTCACCCAAAGTTGTGTCCAGGCCGACGCAATGCTACGCAAGCGAATGCGTACGTCGTTGGCAGACCATGGCGCGTAGAGGCCGTCCGGGGCGCGTTCATCCCACCCAGTCGTCTTCACCCCAAGCCCGGTCATCGGGCAGCCATATGCGACGCCTCCGGCGGCTGCGCTGCTGCGGCACAGCATAAGACCGGCGGCGGCCATCCTGATTGACGAGCAAACTGACGGTGCACTCGGCGACGGGAGTCAAACTCATGGACGCAGCGGGGCAACCGAGGGCCGGTACGAAGGAGCCTGTGTTCGGAGAGTCGCGGACGGATGTGAAGTGACGGTTCGCTCGGGGGCGGGAGGAGGGGTAGCGCGTCGGCTGGGAGTTCGCTAGGCGCGTGGTCGCGGCTAGGGAAGACGTAAAAGGTCGAGGGGATAATCGAGAGCGAAGCGAATAGGCAAGTCGAAACAAAATTCGGTCTGTGGGTTAGAAAACAGCTGGCGCAACCTACCGATGGGACTTGGCAAGAAACAAGGTCGTGTCGGATCGTGTCGGTCAGTCCCTAGAACAGCTGGTTCCCAATGGTCAACATTTGCAAACAGATTTTTTTTCTGGGTCTCTTGGGCGTTCTGCGATCTGTCTGGTCGGCGCCTGTCTCATAGGCTGCAAGGGGAGGAAAGGGCTGAGAGATAAGGGGGTAAATGGGCCGAGTGGCTGCAGGTGTGGGAGGGGCAGCGACGAGCAGGATTGGTGACCAGATGGGCAGTATGATCGCGGGAGCCTGTAGGGACCATGCAGTGGGAGGCGGGAGGTGACAGGCCAAAGGGACAAGAACAGAAGAGTGGCGTTGTGTGACAGATCTGACTGTCGACCAGTGTTGTTTTGGGTGGTATTGTTGTCATGCAGCCGTTCCGGGCGGTGAGAAAATGTCGGGCAACAGATGAGGCGGTCACAGACAGAGGATGAGCGTAGGAGGCAGTGCAGCCTTGGGCAGACCAGTTGGATTGGGGGAGAGAAAGTAAAGGAGAATGCGTACCGGCGCACAACGGAAACGGTACGGAAGCGACACGGACGACAACGGCCGCCGCGTTGGTTTGAAAAGCTACTGCCGTTCTGGTGTGCGTACAGGGAATAGTGCCGCGGCCGTCGCTAGGCGGTGGTGTATGTTTTGCCCGGGCTCTTTCGCGTGCGACGCGGTCGTGGTCTCAGTTGGGTTGGCCGCGTAGCGAGATTTCAATGTCCCATGCACAAAGGTGTGCGCGTTGCTGTTGCGCAGTGGCACGGGGAAAGACAGGAGAGCCCAGAGACTGGAGAACAGAACGGAGAACGGAAAGACGGCCCAAAGTGAGGAGGCAGGGAGGAAAAAAGAGACGACAAGAGAGAAGCCATTGGAGGGACAGGGGGGTGGCTGGTAACGACCCACGATTGGCAGACGATTGGCCGACGATAGTCAACTTGGCCTGTGGCCTTTTGGCTTTTAGGCCACTTGGGGGGGGGGGGGGGGGGGTGAATTTGCGAGTGGTATGGAGCAGCACATGCTGCTAGTCCACGGCGTGTGGATGGCGGCTGGCCAATGGGCAGCAGCAGAGGCAAGTCCACGTCTCCTTTTGCCCCTTGTTGCGGTCTGCGATGGACCTGGGAATGTCAACAAGGAGATAATCCAATGGAGTCAACTGAGCGCTGCGAAGGCGGACAGCGACGTTCACTCGTCGCTCACGGAGGAAGCGGCCATGTGGCGTGCCTTCCCGAACTGGCGCGGCAGTTCCAGCAGCGATCGGTCGTTACTACAGGTGTGTGTTAGTGCGGTACGATTGGCTGCTTGCCTGGCCTGATTTCCCGACAGTGTCATTTGGCCAGTGTTCCATTTCGTCACTTCAATTTCCATTTTGCCCTTTTCTTTTCGTTTCGGAACCCCTCACTTTTCGCAGCCCCTCGAACCCTCAATTCCACCCCCTGGGTCACACGCAAAATTCGCGGCAGGGAAGCTAAGATACTACGCCGTGACGGTTAATCTTGCGGCTGCAGGAGGCCGACTCCCGTCACGGGGCGATAGCTGAAACGGGATCGTCCGAGTGACTGCGAAAGAAACAGTTGACAAGGAAGATGGCCTACGCTTACACTCCGGAATGATGGTGGCAAAGCTGTCCGAGTCCGGGCCCAAGAGGCTCCGGACCGGATCGTCATCGCGTGGCGGATCGAGTGTCGTTCTTTGGGGGGTTTTTTTCTTTCTTTTTTTCCTCTTTTTGTTCACGGCAGCCTTTGGTACCCGCTACTCTGGCGCTGGGCAGCCATGCGCGGTTAGCGACCGTAGTGCAACACGACTTTGGGCTTTCGGGCGCTTTGCGCTAGGGACCGCGAACATACTCTAGCAGTGGGGCCGTCACAGACATGTGCATGCTAGATGCATCTTCCTGCGGGCGCTGGAATGAGCACATGGAGCTAGCCTTTAGGGGTCCAGGCCGGTGATAGTCGGTGGCATGTCCTTGGATGGGAAAGGGTAGTTGAGGCGGTTGTGACAATCCCGGACTACATGTACTCGTAAGATGCTCATTTTCGCTCCTTCCCACCTGTTCCGTCGCCCATGTCGCCGTTGGGCAGGTCTGCATATTCACAGCCACGCCGCCCTCCGCAGCCCACTCCTGTAAGCGTAGGCAATTGTGCAGTAACGGCCACTCCGTTGTGCTGAATCACCACCCGCGCAAAGGTAAGATATAGCCCTGCACTGGCCAGCTGGTAATTATCGTGGTGGATCTACTTCACCACATCACAATCCAAAGCGGACTAGTGGCTGCTCACCGCCTCGTCCAGGTCTTTTGTTTTGGAGCGGCAGACGGCAGAGACACGAGAGTGACGCGAAAAGGAGGCGGTCGAGAAATGAGGAGACAGAGTGATGACAGCCCGAAATCCGAAAAACGAGACGAAAGACGGCCCGCCACAGGCAGCCACGTAGAACGGTCTGACCGCCTCTTGCGCCGCCTGCGTCTGTTGCGCCGATGCAATTAATCATGCGGCGGGGCTTTGGTAGACGTCTGCACGGCAGAACAACAGAACCGCAGCGCGCGGGGCGGCGTCACTCGCACCCGACAAGGCAAGACCAGACGACAGCCATTTGTGTCATGTGACTGGTACAAGCCGCAGCCACGCCTCCGTCCGGTTGGCAGGGGCCAAATTTAGCACTCTGTGCCGGTTTCAGCATCGTGCTGACGGAAAGCGAGAGCGAATGGGTGTTGGCCCGAGGAGGTCCAGGAGGGGTCGTTTGGGTGTTACGGAGCAGCGGTCCCAGACCTGCGACGTTCGGAGTGTACTTTTGGCCATCGGAATAAGCGTTTCTGCACAAGACCCTTGCTGCCCCCGGCTAGAGCTGGCCAGTGTCGATAGGACTGGGGGCGGAGGCGGATGGGTGAGGCGCTGATCGTTTGTGCCGAGTTGTGTACGAGGATGTGACGAAGCTGCTTCATCGTGTGCCCCTTCGGCATGCGGAGGAACGCCAATTGCCGGGTGTGGCTATCGGGACGTTTCTGTCCTTTTTTCTTTTTTTTTTAATAAAACTGATTGGTCTGGGTCTTTTTCTTTCCCTTGTGTCATGTCCTTTCTCGTCAGCCTCTTCCGCTTTGTCGACTGCGCCGCTGCATTGGTTTTAGCGCCGTGAGACAAGCCGAAATCCTACCTCTACGCAGGACGAGACGGGGATTCTATTGTGCCGCGTCGAGACTTGTCCTCCTCGATAGAAAGTCGGACAAAGACGACGTCTCACCACAACGACATCCCACCACTCACCATCACCACACCTCTTTCGCCATGCCGACCCTCTCCTTCTCCCTTTCGTGCCCCCTCCCGGCCGGCCTCCGGCCACAGGTCGTCGTCGAGGCCCTCCACCAGTACGAACCGCTCATCGTGCCCAACCCCTACCTCGTATCCTTTCGCCGCCGGCCCGTCGACCTCGCCGAGATTGTCGACGACGACTTTTTCACCGCCGACGGCCACGCCCTCGCCGCTTTTGAGGTCGTCGACCGCATCGTGCTCGTGCCCGGCCTCGCCACCAAGCAGGTCGTCATTCCCTGCGTCATGCAGCAGTTTGCCGGCGGCCTGCGCTGCCGCAGCATGGCCGCCGGCGGCGTCAAGGTCTGGAGCACCTGGCGGATTGTGGCGGTGCCGCCCGCCGACAATGACAATGGCCGGAGGACGAGCACCCGCAGCACGACCAGCCGCACCCGCGCGCGCAGCCGCAGCTGGAGCCGCGGCCACGACACCGTGGCGACGGCCGTGGCACTCCCCCTGACGCCGCCGGCCACGCCTCCCAACAAAGGTGCCGGCAACAACGATACTACCACCACTGCCTACGAACTCGTCGAGGAGGCCCGCGTCGAGTGCGGCTCGCTTGTCAAGCCGTTTGTCGGCCGGAGCTTCCAGTCAGCGCACCTCGCGATTCTGCGGTCCGTCGTGCGGGAGCTTGTGCAACAGCAGAAGACGCCATGAGGGACTGCTGAGTTGCCGGGCGTTTCATTGTTTCGATTGCTTGGGTTTGGGCGTTGGCGTCGGGTATCTCGTTCGACACGAGTCGAGGCATTGCTATTGGCATTTTTGAACTCGGGCTATTTTAGTCTATTTTGCGGGTAGCATTGATATCAGGCCACTCGGCCATTCTTCCTTCTGTTCTCTGGAGCTCGCCCGCCGCGCACCGACGTTCCGCCGCTCGTGCCGTCGTGGTGTGAGAGCTATGCATCTCTCAGCCCAACTCCACTACTCCTGCACTTCGTCACCGCCGTCGTGACGTCACCCAGAGGATCTTCATGCAACGCAACAGTGAAACAGCCACGAAATGAGGGCTTCTCTAACATGTTGCATTCATGCGCTGTATAAAATGAGCAGCCAAACAAATAATGGCAGGGGGAATCGCTGAAATCCATATTACACATGGAAAACAAAGGAAAACAAGAGGAAAAAGAAAGCCAAAAAAAAGGGAAACCAAAAGGATAACAGCAAACCGCACAGTGTCTGCTTGATCCTAGTAACCGACCGTCAATCATCAGCCGTGACAAGGAGCACCTCAGCGCCCGCCAAAATCAGACGTGTAGCCTATTTCGCCAAAATTCTCACCCATCCCACCCTCGCCGTAGCCGGTGCCCGGCCCCGACACGTAACCATTGTCCTCGCCGTCATCCAGATCGCTGGCGTCAAAGCTGCTGCGCCCGCTCAGGTCGTCTTCCATTCCGCCGCCGCCCCCACTCATGTCGACCGCCGACCAGTTAACCTGGCGTAGGGCCGGATACTGCGCCAGCAGCGCTGCTGGCAGCTCGTAGACACCCGACACGTCGACTGGGTAACCCGTAGCCGGGTCGACCTGCACGGGCGGTTGTGCCAGTAGCATGTTTTGTTGTGCTGCCTGCGCCGCCATGTTCTGCTCTTGCCATGCGCGGTGGCGCTCCATGATCTCCTCGTCGAGCAGCGGCTTGATACAGATGCGCCCAGCCTCGGACCGGAAGTGTCGCCCCAGCGCATCGGCACGCGCAAACCGCCGTCCGCAGCCCCAGCTGCCGCCCACCTTGAGCTCGCCCTTGCACACAAACTTCTTTTCACCACTATGCAGTCCCTCGTGCCGCTTCCGATCGTGCTGTCGGGCAAAAGCCTTGCTGCAAAAGGAGCATACAAACGGCCGTTCGTCTGTGTGTGTCCGCAAGTGCGATCGCAAATTGTATGCACGCGTAAAGCGCTTCGGACACAATGTGCACTGGAAAGTCGCTGGGTGCTTCTGGGCTCGCTTGGTACCCCCTGCCTGTGCCGCCCCACCAACGGTGCCAATGTCCAGTGGACCCAGATCTGGCTCAGCCAAGCGCAGGGCCATGGCGTTATTCGGTGGGACGGCAGAGGTCGAAAGCCGTCGCCGGTTTCCTGCCTCCGCGCTGCCGGAGCGCTCTAGGGGAGACAGCGATCGCGCGTCAGTCCGTGGCATCAGGCCTGCGCCCATGTGGGGCGACAGGTTGGTGATGCCGGGCTGGTGGCTCATGACCACGCCGCCGCTATTGTAGGGATCCGTAATCGCACGCCGTCTTGAACGTCCTGGATTGTTAGCACAGCATACACGGTCGCTATTCCATTTCGCCTACCTCGCCCAGGTGGCGTCAATGCGTCCGTATCCATGACCGACTTGCCCGCAAAGCCGTTCCGATTCGCAGTGTTCGGCGGCGCGAGTTGGATCTCAATTGTCGGCGCCATTTGCGCCATTTGCGACATGTCGCTGCTGGGAAGCTGGGGAAAGGCCTCTTGCGGTGGACCAGGTGTCATGAAGTAGGGCGAGTAACCGTCGCTTTGACTCTGCAGCACAAAGCCGCCGTTGCCTGCGCCTATGTCGACTGCAGTCTGTGGCAAGATGCGCGGCGAGATGGCCGGACTGTGCGAGGGGCTGCGGCCGGCCTGGCTCGATATGCTAAAATCGTTGATGCCGTGCAGCTCCTGGTACACGTCCTCGTCGGGGCGCATCATTGGCGAGCTCGTGAGCGGGTCAGACGGGTCGGGAAAAGCGTCCTGGCCGACAAGGGAGGGCGAGTGGCCGCCGATGGACGAGGCGTCCGAGTAATCGGAACCGGCTCGCCGATGGCCCTGGAAATGGATGCCCGTCCACTCTTGACCGGGAAGCAATGCGGCCTCGGGACCGAGCGAGACATGGCGCGAGTGCCCCCCCGGAGGCTGCACAAACTGGTGCGTGCTGAACGAAGGCGACTGGTGCGCGGAGCCCGGCATGCCGTCAATAGTCAGGAGATGAGGCGGGGTAGGGCTGTGTGGTGCCTGGGACGTGGCCATGCCGAGGTCTTGGGAGCCAAAGTTCGGTGGCGACTGCTGCTGTTGGTCAAAGAGCGGCGTGGCGAGCTGGTCAGCTCCGGCCGTGTTCGGGTAAATTGTAAAATCCCCGGTAGGGTTGTAGCCGTCCAGGATGGCCTGGCTGAAAGCGGTGTCGAGGGATTCGGGCTTGAGCTGGTCGCCAAAGGACTGGTTGGGGTCAAAGGATAGATCCGACAAGGCGGTGCTGCCGTTGGCATAGGAGTAGTCGGGTTGGGTAAAGGCCTGGGTGGAGGGGTCGAGGGTGAGGCCAAGGCCAATATTGTTGGAGACGTTGGAGACGTTGGACAGGACCGGGTCGTAGGTGCGGGCAGGGGACGGCGACGGCGACTGGCTCTGTTTTATAGTGAGCGACGGCGACCGGCCGCGGGCGGCCTGGGCGGGATCCATGGCGGTGGTGTCGGAGAGCGGTGGTATGCGGTGGTGTGCGGTGTGGAGGGCGTGAATCGGGATAGTCGCAGTCGCACTATCGCCTTGAGAGCCCCCTTTGGTACCGAGCTGGCGCGCAGGGCTGTCGCAGTAAAACGGCAGAGGATATTTCCGGTGACGCGTGTCTCTCTCTAAAAAGGGCAAGGCAGAAACCAGTCAGCCTTCCGCATAGTTCAAATGTGGTGATGGTTGGGGCTGTGCTTGGTGGGGAGGGGCTGTGCAAAACAGAGACAAAAGACCAAAACAGAGACAGAAAACAGCAGCGCCAGGCAGCAACATGAGCGGCTGCCGGGCGGCTCCTGCGTCCTCCTTGGCGGCTCCTGGGCGGGACTGGGCGGGACAAAGACGAAAAAACAGGGATGGATCGGCCGTTTTGCGCCGCCCCACCAACCAGAGCAGAGGAATGGAGGGTAGAAAGAGGCACACTGTATCAGACTGTATCATAGTGCAGGGACCGACAAACCTTAAGTGGCCCTGGCCAGCATAGCAGAGCTGTTTGGGCTGGAGCTGCGCGTTGTCGGTTTTGTATCTTCTTCCGTACTTGAATCTGGAATGCGCTTGATGTGGAATCCCGTGTGGAATCGGGCGGTGAGTCGTCCGTCGTCGTCGCAGCCGTCGTCTTCCCTCAACTCTCAAATGGAGCCGGCGGAAATGTATGCTTTGTATTCCTGGAACTTCTGTCGGGCGTCAAACACAGCCCAATATTGGTGAGTCGTTGTGCGATCGGTCAAGATGCAAGTCCGGATCGATAGAACTGAGGCGGCGCAAGCGGCCAGCAAGAGTGAGGCTGTCGGGCTATGGTGGCGAGAAAATTATTGTGAAGAGGAGAGAGAGGGATGAGAGAAGGCGGAAGAATTGGAAACAAAATAAAATGAATAGGGCACAACGGCTCGAGAACGCGCGAGGAAGGCGCAAAGACCATAAACAGACCGAAGCTGAGGGAAATGGAGGGGTGACAGGAAGAAGGGCGGGGAGAGGTACACCGTGACCGGGCCGTATGCGCACGGCGCTCTTCGATATACGAGCACGCTAGCGGATGGAACGGCGGCGCGTTATGCCACATAGAGCGCGCCAGGCAGCACAGTGCGATTGTTAAACGAAAGCGAGCCGGTTCTGTGAACCGCAAGACGAGGCTCAAGGAGAGGCTCAAAGACGAGGCTCATGGACGAGCAACCGCAAGCACAGCCTCCGTGACAGTGATATGTTTGGGCAATTGCAGTGTACGGGTCGGCATTGGGTTGGGCATCAGAAGTTGCGATGAACAGGGGCCAGTGCACAGAGAGGGGCGCTGCGCCCCGTGAGTTGTGCCTGTTTGGACGAGGCTGCGATCAGGCACCGGCTTGGCCATGGCATAAGTGCACGAAAGTAAGGTAGCCAATGCTGTGCTGTATCTGGGTATCTGGAGAAGAGAAAAAAACAAGAAACAAGAAAAATGGGGAGTGTTCCAACAAGCAGCCAGAGGGGAGAGCTCCAGCCCGGACAGCGAATCAACCGCCAGTCGTGTCATCGTGTATATCTATGCATCGTATCGTACAGTCTACCGCTCACCCTGCGCACTTACATCACCTCTGTCCGCTCAAAGCCCTCGGGCCGGGTCATGGCCTTGGGCGGCGGCACGCCCGACTTGTACTCGCTGACAAACGGGTTCGGGTCGTCCTTCTGGTTGAGATTGCCCAGCGTGTGGTTGACGCCGCGGTGGCCCGCCTCATCGGCCTGTGCTGTCAGTATGTAGGCTGTAGAGAGTGGCTGAGCCATCTGCGTACCCGAATATACAGAATCAAGTCGCGCATTGTGCGGTGACCCTCGGGCATGTGCCAATACTGCACGGCAATCTCGGGCACCTCGAACTGGGGATCGCTCCATTTCGGCGTGCAGCCGGCCTCCATCTCGGCCAGACAGCGCGTGTATGTGTGCACGGCCTCCTCCTCGAGGTAGCCGACGAAGCGGTGGCAGATGCGCGGGCTGATGAGGTAGGACAGAAACATGGCGTTGAAGTAGACGCCCTGCGCGCCCAGAATCATGAGCTTCATGAACCAGCCCGGCTCGCACATTTTCATAAACGTCAGCAGGTGCATCCGCTCGTTGTACGACTCCTCGAGCAGCGTCTCAATCCAGCCGTTGTCACGCCGCAGCCGCCGGATCGAGTGCAGGTGGCGCAGCATGCCGGCCACCATGCCGGGCACACCGGCAATGGACTCGAGGAAGATGAAGCGGATCATCCACTGCGCCTCGGTCAGCGGGTGCTCGGCCTCGATGGCCGTGGTCGGGTGTCGTCGGTCTGTCTGTTGGCTCTTGCTCATGCCCGTAGCCGTGTCCATGCCCCAACGACAGATGCAGATGAGGCGCCAAGCGATGTGGTCGCCGAGCGTCTGGGGCGCGCGGTGGCCGGGCGTGACGGCCAGCATCTCGGCCTCGGTGTAGCCATGGTGGCTCCAAGCCGGGGGAGTCTGTCGGATGCGGTCGGTGTCGCGGACGGGGAAGATGTCGCGCATGCGGGTGGCGGCCGATGTCGAGAAGGAGCATGAGGAAGAGGAGGAGGACGACGACGACGACGACGTCTTTCCTATACAAGACGCGTAAAGAATGGGCTGCGCTCGAGAGAGCTGCCGGCTCACCAGCCGCAGGCTGAGGGCTGGTGTCATTCGAACAGAAGCCATCAGAAAGGTGTTTGATTTTCAAATGGGGATGAAAAGGAGTTGGAAGGAGATGGGCGGGTTCAATGGCATGAATTAGAAGATAGGTCAAGCTTCGTTTGGGTGTTGATCAGGGATCGCCGATCGCATATGTAGCACCTCTGCCACAAGACACGCCTACACCGCATTTATATACCTCTGCCAGCCACTCTCGGACACTTTTCTACACCGCAGCTGCCAACAGGTTTCACGAAGACAACCCGGCAGACACCAACACACTTGTACGGGTGACGATCCCAGTTTTCCTGATTCGCCCGTAGGCCGCCGCCAGGGGTAATGCAAATGGCAAAATAAATGGCAAAATAAATGGAAAATACAAGCGAAAATACGCAAAATCCCATTCGCCTCGTAAGAAACGGACTAATGTTGGACCTCCGATATCAATGAAAGCCGGCTTCTCCACCCTTTCGGACGGTCGCCGAGAGGACGCAAATGCCGGTAGTCATGTGACGCTAACTTCTCGGAAGAACTCCTAATTTGCTCCTATCTGCTCTCCCGCATCATTTTCGTGGGCAGTAGTTCGGCGAATTGCACACCCAACGCAGACGTCTTTGTTTGCAAATGCATTCCGTTTCGCCATCAAACGCCGTATCTATCACATGCCAAATCAAATTTTCTGCCCCCGTGAACAGTCCGCTGGTCCTTTCAGACTTTCCCAGTCTACTTCTCTTGTCCATGCTGATGCTAAGCCTGTTGTCTCTCTCTCTCTTCTCTTATGGCCACATCCCCTCGGGGTTGATATTGGGATGTCGCCCAACCACGGCACTCAGGTTGTCCCGGAACTCGTCCCCTAGCTCGTCCGTCACCTGCGACGGTCCGGCCTCGGGCAACGTTCCCCGCCGCAACGCCAGTGCCCAGCTGAAACTGCTGCGCACAAAGCCGTAAAACCAGCTGCTGTGGACGAGCACGTCAAAGTCGACGAGCGCCTGCTGATCCCACGTCAACATCTGCAGCACGGCCAGCTCGTCGGTGTCCAGCAGGTCCTCCTTGCACAGCACCTGCAGGCCCACCGCCGCCGCATCCTGCCGGAACCGCACGCGATGTTCGTCTGAGCCTGTCGCCAGGTAAATTGTCGACAGGTTGCGCGCCCGCGCCTCGGCCAGGAAAAAGGGCGCCTGAGCCTCGTAGCCGGGCCAGCCAACCTTGGCCGCGTCGGCCGCCACACGCATATGCACGCCCATGAAGCTGTTCGCCACGAGCCGGTCAGTACTAAGTCCGTTGGCCTGCGCGCCGTGTTGTGCGTCTGCCGGCCCTAGCACAAGGCTGTCCGCTACCACCGGCTGCCCTAGCCGCTGCTCTAAACTCCACAGCACTGCTGCTGCCAGCCGGCGCGTCTGCTGCGGGTAACGGAATAGCCGCGGAAAGGCGTTGCCAAAGGCGGGCGTGTTGACCTCGCGGTTCCACTGCGCGAGCACCATGTCCTGCCAAACACGGACAGGTGCGGCTGACGACAGGACCGGGAGTGGCACCTTGGCCAGCCACGTGTCAAAGGCCTCGCGCCAGCCGCTCGGGTCGACAATCAGGTATTTGCGCATGGGAAACGACTTGACGCGGCTTGGGGCTAGGTGTGGTGAGCGTTCCGACGGCGAGGGCGGCAAGCTGAGGACCTCGGTGTCGTTGACGACGGCGCGCATCTGTGGACAGACCTCTTGCCACGCGGCGAGAAAGTAGTCGATGTCAAAGAGGTTGTCCAGGCCGACCGAGTTGTCCTTGTTGCCGAGGTCGATCAGGTTGTCGGCGCGCGCGCCCAGTCGTGGGAGGATAATTGTTTGCGCTGGTGTGTTAGAAAGAGAGGGAAAGGGATTGAAACATAGATACGGGCAAACAACACACCTCCTGCCTCCATGGCGTAGCGCACGCAGTTGAGCCACATGTTGCCAACATTGCCGATGCCGCCGACGACGGTATCGCAGTGCCAGATAAGGCCCTCTTGAAACTGCGTCTCGTTGCACTTTTGGCGTATGGGCTCGGGGTCCAGAAGACCCTCGACGGGGTTGCGCAGAACAGCGTCCATGTACTGCTCCTTGGTCAGGTCCGCCCTGGACGGGCGCGAGACCATGGCTGGTAACAGGCTGTGGTCACGCGAGTAGACGGACACGCCGGCAACCAGAAACAATACGAGCGCTGTGTATCCCAGCAGCCGGCCAAAGCGGGAGCGCAGCCAGAATGTGTACTTTTCTGGCAGTGCCAGGGACGTCCGGGATGTCGTGGTCGCCGGGCCTGTCGCCAAGGCCGTGTAGGCGACGCGGTCGGCGACGGCCGCACGGAGAGCAGCGATCTGGCGGCCAAGGATCATGACTGTGAGACCGGTCGTGTACGCATCGGGTCGTGGGTGTGCATTTGTCTGGGCGTGGTAAGAGGACAGGTTGGGCCGGCTCGTATTTTACGTCCACGCTGCTTTGGCAGGGAGAATCGCGGGTATAGGCGGTGGCGTTCAGGGCGTTTAGCAAGGGGCTGAGGTCCCGCTTCTATTCCACAGCATCATTGGCTGGGCTGTCCTTAGTGCTATTAGCTGACATCCCGGCGTCCGCGAGCGCATGTACAATGTACCTACCCTGCGATTGGGCGGAACGCGGAGAAATCTCACCATATGGGCGGTTAGCATTTTTGAAACACAGCGGCCCCGATCCCCCAGCGGCGTGTGGACGGATGGCTGGCCCCTAGACCCTGCGTCCAGCCCGGACCAACAGAGGGCCCTTCCGCGACGGGTCTGGAGTGTCCGGCGCCTAAGCATACGACGTTAACGCCGCTATAATTGGGCTTCTGTGGGTTTCGTGTGGCAGCGCTTATACGCTGCCAGGAAGCGACTTGCGACAGACGACCATATGGAGTTTAGTTGACGAGACCGGTACAGCTACGTGCCGCCATACCATCTTAACAAAATGGCACTCGCCTTCTCTGCCGCCGGCGTTTGTCTTTGCTCTATGCTGCTCATTTTTGCAACTTGCTCACAGCCAAACTGTCCCCCTCTGCATCAACAGCTCCTTTACTCATGTCTTCTCTTGCATCGACCACCATCACGGTGGCCGGCACGCCTACCGTCTTCCTGCCGCTGAGCACTGCCTGGCCGTCCAGTACAGGTTGCACATCCAACATTTACCTGCACTCACCCATCGCCAGCATCAACACATTTCTCGCCTGGGACCCCCTCTACGGGGCGTCCATGGTGACGAGCGCCCAGAGCTGTCTGCCCTCGCAGGTGTCCATCTGGTGGTCGCAGGCGTCCTCCAGCATATACACCGCGCTAGGACCGCAATTTGAGTGCCCAGAAGCGTACTATGCCGTCCAAACAGCCGTCGTGGCCACTTCTCTGCACCAGACCTTTTGCTGCCCATCGTGCGTTGTGTTCCCAACGCTTGACATGAAAAAATAGGACACTGACCATGAACCATCCACAGACAATACTCACTCCTCGTCCCCATGGCAAACGAGGCCAAAGCCTTTCCCTCCCAATGCGTGTCCACCGTCGCCAGCGGCCAAACCTTTGTCCACCTTACCTCCCAGGGCGAGACGGGCCAGTCCACCACCACTACTGTCATGACCACATCAGCTACTGTGTTTGCTATTCCCGTCAATGGCTTTGCCATTGTCAGCACTTCATCAGCCGGTAGCAGCGGCAGCACAGCCGCCAGTACAATGTCCAGCTCCTCAACGACCTCTATGACATCAACAACATCCACAGCATCGGCCTCTGTATCGGCCTCGACATCAGCCGGAGTATATGCGGGCATCGTCGTAGGCGTCGTGGGAGGCATCGCGCTGGTTGTCGGCGTCGTGTTCTTGCTATGGCGGAGACGCCGAATGCAAGCGGCACACCGGCATAAAGTCCACATGGATGCTGCTTCTGCCGAGCCGCCCAAAGAGATTTATGGCGGTGATGTGTATGAGCTATCAGGCCGGTAGTATTTTGGGAGCCGGTTGCATCAAAAAGCGTGTTGCCGAAGTTTCAGGAGTTTGTAAATATTAGCATGGTATATGCCAACCGGAGTAACATGTATGCAAATAGACGCCTTCCATTTTTAAAGGATAATAGACCTGAGGATGAGAAAGAACCATACTTCAACCTCCCCTCTGTGTCGTTGCAGCCATCGACTGGGTTACCATCCCCTCCGCTGCCTTCTTTACGCGAAGGACGTCTCTTTGTTTTTCTCCCTTGCTAGTCGGCAAACAGACTAAAAGTGCTTAATTTGTGTTCGCAACAGCCAAGTCCGCTCTTTGTCCGGTACGCGCAGACCCTTACAATACAGCGGAACATTGAGCGCGTCCCAATAAAACGGCCTCGGATCACGCTCCCGCTAGCCGCGATAGTGCCTGGCCACCACGCTGTCCAGCGGTTCAGCCAGCACGGACTAACAAATCGAAGCAGCGACATATCCTACTCAATTGCCCAATTTGCGGCAATTCCATCGATCTCAATGTCAGAAAATGTAAAGGTCAGCGATAAACCATGACTGACCGATGAAAACATTGCTTTTGGAACTGAGGACGGGCGTTTCAACGATTGCGAAATTCAAGACTCGGGATATTCCAGCATGGGGTCCCAGGAGGCGGAGACGGAATGGTGTACTGGCGCTCTTTTGGATCGCACCCGGAGAGTCAAAGTAAGTCAGCGCTGATTGACATAACGGAGAGAGGTGAGTCTGGTGGGAAATGAGGGGGGCCTGGGCGGGCCATGGCATCCTGTCGTGGTAGGGACGGTTTACTGGCATGAGTGCTGGGGACCTCGGCTGCCAATTTCTTCTAGTTCTGCCCGGCTGAATAGTCCAAACGCAGAATACCCGTCTTTTGAGGACTGAGACTACCTAGACTTCAATTTTTATCAGTACAGGTTTAGCATGAAGTCCATCAATGCGTTAGCCATGCAAAACTGAGCGGAAATCTAGACAGAGGATATCAGATGTGAGCATCCCGTTCTGAATTTACGGAGCCAGACCATTTTAGTAGGTCTTCCAGTCTTGTTTTCCCGGCAGCACCAAATTTCATGAGAAAATGAGAAAATGAGGTTGGCTAGAAGGAGGAACAGTGGTATGAAAGGTTGATTGAACACAACAAAGAGACCGACTGGGCGTGTACAGCTGGTTCCTACAACTTGATTTTTCTACTTACGCGCTTCCTCCCCTCTTCAACCCTCAACACATCCAATCAAACACGGCATGGCTGTAATCTTATCACGGTTGAACGGCGTTCCACGTCTCACTATCTCCATGGCCAGTCGGTTCACAAAGATCAATACTGACAAGGTTTCAGGATCCCATGGCCTATTTTACGCGGTGACTAGAACGAATTGCTTCCCGTTGGCATAGATCACGTCCTGATAATGCTCGCTATCCGTGGGGATGCGGATCCGGTAGTCAATCATCCAGATCTTACGTATCCAGAGTGCAAAGCACAGCTGGTAGATGATTTCTTCCATGCCGTGTCTGCTTCGGTATAAAACGCCCCCGGACGCTCGTTGTCGTGAAAGTTCACCCAGCGTGGATCACACTCAATGGCTACTTGCTCAGTCCTGCTCGCAGGAGCTAGGGAATGGTGTTTTTGTTCTTTTCTCATGCTAAACAGTCGCCCAAAGTTGATCCGCCGGAAGAAGACAACCCGGCCCGCGCTAAAACAAAGAGTCCTCTTTTCATTAATTTCTTCATTTCTGGCGATAAATGGCTGCTGTGGTAGACAGCCGGTCTGTTCGGGCCATCCGTCCTTTCCCGGGCGGCAAAAACGCTCCAAATCAGCGCGCGGGACTCTCTGCAGGCCGTCCACAGACCGAAATCGCCCAGGTAGGCGGGAAAGTTGTTTTGCAGCGGGCGCCGCGAGAGCGACCTTCTGATTACTTGTGAACGACCTGTATGGCGTAACTCTCTGGAAATGGTCTGATTGGGTTGAGCATGGTGAATATCTGCATATACGGCACATCTGGGCGGGCAGCAACCTCCTAGACTAAGAGGCGCAGCTCGGTGGGGAGCAGTGGAAAGCAGTGGAATGAAGCCATGGCGGTGTTCAAGTGAACACAAAAGAGTCTCCTGTGAAAAAAATCTGTGCGGAAAATCAGTATATAGGCAACTCTCTGCCAGGACGAACGAGTCGCCGTCTAAGGGTTGTGTCGTGCCTTCCTATTGTCACATGCAATGAATCGCTTTGGGCAAAGTCTGGTGGGCCACCAGCACATTACATAATCGCGCAACTTTTCTTTTGACCCCTCCAAGGCGACGGCGAATTCTGCCATTTTTCTCACCCTTTCCACCAGCTCCTGCCGCCGGCGTATTTTCGCTCTGCTCTTTGCACTTGCGCGCTTTTCCTCCTCTTGCAACGGCTTTGCCTCTTTCTCGCCCCAGGACCGTCAACATGGCAGGCAAGAAGTGGGGTAAGCAATCGTCCTTATCGCAGCCCCTGCCATGGCGGGGAAGAAGCACGGGGGCAGTCGTTGGGACGTCCGCACTGACACGGAACAGACGACGAGGACGAATCTTCAAGCGGCTCCGAGTCGTCGGCGTCAGAGGCCCCGGCCGTCACACTGCGGCGCGCCACCAAGTTTGAAGACGAGGAGGAGGGGGACAGCGACGTGCTGGACTCGTGGGACGCCGACGACTCGGAGGTGGAGCGCGAAAAAGCCGCGGCTGCTGCCAAGGCCAAGGCCGAGGCCGAGGCGGCCGCCAAGCTCAAGGCGGCCACCAAGAAGACCAAGGGCCTGCGCATTGCCGAGAAGCATGCGGAGCGGACGCAGCGGCAGGCGGCCGAGGACGAGGAGGCGGCCGCGCTGGCCAACGAGACCGCTGCCGAGCGGCGGCTGCGGACACGGCAAAACGAGCAGGATGCGGACCTGCAGCACGCGGCCGACCTCTTTGGCGACGCAGGACTGTCGGCCGGCACTGGCACGCGCAAGTCGGCGGCGGCGCTCAAGGCGTCGGCCATTGCCGTCGGCAAGGGAGACCCGTCCAAGACGGTCGACCTGGGCGCGCTGCCGCTGCTGAACCCGACGACCAAGGTGCAGTTTGACGCGCTGCGCACGACGCTGGCCCCGCTGCTGGCGGCCAATGCCTCGAAACCGCACTACGGTCTCTTTGTGCAGGACCTGGTCAAGGAGTTGTGCCGCGCGCTGCCCAGTGACCAGATCAAGAAGACGGCCAGTGCACTGACCGTGCTTAGCAACGACAAGCTGCGCGAGGAAAAGGCTGACAAGGGCGGCAAGAAGACCAAGGCTGCCAAGACCAAGACGTCGCTGGCTGTCGGCCGTCCGGGCGCCGTCGACACGGGCGCCTACGACGACGACGGATACGGAGAGTGAGTTGTTCCGTTTGATTTTTCTGTCCGTTTTTCTTTTGTCTTTTTCTAACCAAACAGTGACGACTTTATGTGAGCTCCTGTTGTAGGATATGTAAGGCCACGGACGTGTTGGTGCCTCTGCTTTGATTTCCAGAGCGAACCTGCCTTCTGCTGGGACAGACGGAGAAAAGTTGGACGATCCCAGCCCGATAATGAGGCGCTGGTTGGCAGTCGTCTGTTGTGTTTTCTTGTCTCTTATTCTTTTTGCCACATTTACCCTTTCGATTTCCCCCGACATTCCTTGCGCGAGGCTGATGCAGAGAAACAAAAGCGATTGACGCGTGAATACGATCTTACGTTTGAATATTTTCTACTTTTCTAACTCTCTCGATTCCGGTTCCGTACATGCAAATCATAAACCGCCCCGTGCGCCAGACACCAAAAGTAGAGTGGTATATGTGAGTAGGTGTTCCTCGCCGGAAACTACAAAAGATCCCCTGCCACACCCGCCAATAGGGCGTGGACTACCATGCTTAACGTCCAGAAGCCCACCTTCTTGAGCCGCCGCACGCGCGACTGCTGGTCCTCCACGTCGTGGGCAAAGGCGGCGTACACCTCGGCCGAGGAGTCGTCCATGAGGCCGCAGTCGTACGAGGTCCAGCTGCCGTCAAAGTCTGAGAGGTGCTTGACAATGCGGCAGTTGATGGGAATGTAGGTGCGCTTGGCATTCATGTAGGCGACAATGGGCCGGATGAGCGCCGCATTGACATAGGACTGTGTGCGTGTCTGCCCGAGGGCGTCGGACGCCGGGAAAAATGGCACGGCCGCCCGGACATCGTTGAGGTGCATCCGCAGGTCCATGATGACGTACTGCGGGAGAACCGCCGGCGGTCCGGTCGAGGGCGGGTAGACGGGGTAGATGGGTATCGGAGGCGCCGAGGCGGACAGTGCCGAGTGCGCAGGCGGTGCGTCCGCCTCCTCCGCAAATGAGTTGTCGATCTCGACCTGCTGCGCACGCCGGCTGCTATAGTTGCCGTCGAGAATGCGAATGTACCGGTTGCTCGTCACGGCCTCCTCCATCTTGTCGTAGAAATCCATCACGGCCTGTGCCAGGCCATCGCCCGCCTCGGCCGGCAGCATCAGGTCGGCCACAATGTCGACGTTGCCCTCGTAGATCCAGCCAAAGGGCCCGCGGTCGCCGCGGTTGAGGTGGTCAATCTTGAGCCCGTCGATGCGCAGCCGCGAAAACTTTTTCCACGCCAGCGGCGACTCGAGCGCCATCGGGTCGTGTTCCGGATTGTTAATGTTGTGGTGGCTGTCGTCGACGACGTCGGCCACGGCGGCCGCACCACCGCCACCGCCAGCAGCAGCCGCGAGACCGCGGATCTGCGGTACCTGGCGCGGGTGGATGGTGAAGAGAGAGCCGTCGTACGAGCCCGAGACATGGCTGGCCGATAGGAAGTCGTAAAAGAGCCATTGCTTGCGGAACTGCGGCAGCTCGCACGAGAAGATGCTAATGTTGAAGGGGCGGAAGTCGTTGGGCTGCAGGACGGTGACCATGAGGTCCTCGAGCTTGAAGCGCTCAATGGCAAAGTCGCCGGGGCGGTGCTCGTGCCGGAAGGACAGCGGGTCGAGCGGCCCGCGCGACCAGCGCACGTGTGTGCGGTCGACCACGCCGCGCACGCCCTTGACCTCGACGTCGCGCAACAGACCCTTGCCGTTCCACCACTTGACAAACGAGAGCGTGACGTCGACACTGTTGATCGTGACATCGTACTGCGTGTAGTTGCCGTCGTCGTGCTCCTCTGTGGGCGTGGCGGGCTCGGCGGCCGCGTTGGCGGCCTCGTCGTCGTCGGCGTCGTGGCTGTGTTGTGCCGCCGCAATGGCCGCCTCGCTCGAGGAGCCCTTCGTGACGGACGACTTGATCTGGCCGGGGCGCCGCGACACAAACACGTTGCGGAAGGTGATGACACCGTCATTCCAGCGCGGCACAATGGCAGACTCGAACACGACGGTCACGCCGGCCGACTGCGTGAGGTAGTCGCCGACCCATTTGGCGAGGGTTTCTGCTGGTCAGCATGTGATTAGTCACCAGGAGAAACGGGACGGACCTTGCGCGAAGACGGTATTAATGATGAAAATGGCGAGCGAGAAAAAGGTGGTGGTGCCGACCAGAATCCACAGTAGATGGCCCAGCATGACCCACGAGACGAACGCGCCCCATTCGTCGGCATTCCACGGCCGCATGCTGCGGATCGAATGCCATTTAAAGCGTGCCTGCAGCCGCTGCCAAAAGCCCGTTGCTGCCGCCAGGAACTCTTCTTTTGTTGGTCGTGGCGGGATCTTGGGCAGAGTCGGCAGATGGGACTGCAGGTATTTCGACATGGACGTCGCAATGGACTCGTCGGTGGAGGGGTTGGGGGATGTAGAGGGTGTAGTCGGCGTGGTGGATGTAGTTGGTTTCGTCGTGTTTGTGCCCGGTTTCGTGCTCTCGTGTTCGCCCTGGGCCGTTTTCTTGTCCCGCGCTGTGCTCTGCCATCGCCGCCATGTCTGCCGTCCCAGATCGAGCGCCGCCTTGGGCACTGTGCCCGCGATGGCCGTGTCGGCGGCGGCCGTGCACGTGGCGACGACGGTCGACGAGGCCGGCGTCGGTGAGCTGAGGCACAGCAGCAACAGGCCGCCCGAGGTGCAGCTGCGGCGCACGTGATTCGGCGACAGACGGCTGGGCGCGGGCGGCGGTGGGAGGCCAAAGAGACGCCGGGTGCCGTTGTGGAAGAGCGATGGCCGGCAGGCTTCGCGGCCTAGCGCCTCGGCCGCAAACGACCGGCACAGGCCCACGCCCGTCAGCGGCCGATGGGCCGTCCGCACGGGTACGCGCCACACCCACGAGTCGAGCGAGTCGCGGACGGTCGTCCAGACCTGACGACCCAGTTGATGGGTCTTGGCCGAGCTAGAAGGCATCGCGCATGGTGGGGGATACGCGGACCTAGGAGGGGTAGAGTAGAGGAGCGTCGCAGGGCCGTCGCATTCTCGAGACCAGAGGACCTGTGGAAATCGGTGCGTCGTCGGGCGGGGGTCGTGGTCGTCGGTGGCTGACCGAAAAGTTCGACGTCAATGGTTTTGGGTCTGGTAGGCTTTTTGGGCTGCAAGGAATGACGCGCTGTAGAACGGGTTGTGGAGGGGCCTGTATGACGGCGATCGGGCCAATGGATAGGCGGCGATAAGGCGAGTGGACTCTCGATTTTTTACTATCCCACCAAGACCCAGTAAAAAAAAGTGCGACCTGCGACTTTGCCAAAAGAGAGGGAAACTCAAGAGCCTCGACAGCGACAATTCTCTGTACCACCGACACTCTGACCGTGCCTCGACGACATACACCGACGAGATGCCTGCCCCGACAGCCGTCAAGAAGGACGTGGCGGAATTGCCGCCCGTCGTGCCAGAGGGTGAGCTCAAGGCCATGGGCCACACACGACCAGAGGACAGAGGTCAGACGCTGACAGACAGTCGCCCTGGACGAGCCGATCCTCGACGCGACGCCCGACATGGTGCTGGTAGCGCTCACGAGCGAGGCCTCCGTGCCGGTGGTTGAGGCCGACGCCGACGCCAGCATGGACATTGACGAGGAATCGCGGCCACAGTTTGCTGCGGCCAAGGACGTCGAGACGGTCGTACGGCGCGAGACGAGAAAGATCCGTGAGTGGCAGAGGAAGAGGAGGCTGCTGCAGGCAGCGGAACGTCGTGCTGACCGACAGTCATTCCGCCACACCGCATGACACCGCTCAAGGCATCGTGGAGCAAAATGTGCGTCTCTCTCTCCACCCAACCAGGCAGCGGGACTCATTGCTCACTATGCAGATACACCCCCCTGGTCGAGAACCTGAAGCTGCAAGTGCGCATGAACATCAAGGCCAAGGCGGTCGAGCTGCGGACGTCACGCAGCACAGTCGAGACGGGCGCCATCCAAAAGGGCGAGGACTTTGTGCGGGCCTATGCCATGGGTTTTGACGTGGAGGACGCCGTGGCGATTCTGCGGCTAGACGGGGTGAGTTTGTGAGCCATGCGACATGACGACCTGGCCATTGGCTGACGGGCAGATTTTCATTCAATCCTTTGAGATCAAGGACGTCAAGACGCTCGAGGGCGACCATCTGGCACGTGCTGTCGGTCGCATTGTCGGCAAGGACGGCCGGACAAAGGTGAGTTTTTCCCAGACTGTCTTTCTTTAAGCACAGCAGCTGCTGACTGCGGAGTACGCTATTGAAAACACGACCAAGACGCGCATCGTGGTCGCGGGCGGCTCCAAGATTCACATTCTTGGTGGCTTCAAGGAGATTGGCATGGCCCGGGAAACTGTCGTCAGTCTGATGTATGTCTTTCTCCCGCTACTGCTCTCTTCCTCTGTCCTGACTAACGGCCAGCCTCGGAAAACCCCCCGGCAAGGTGTACGGCAATCTGCGGTCCATCAGCACCCGGATGAAGGAGCGGTTTTAGACAGGACAAGACGGCCGGCGTTGGGGTATTTGTCGCTGTTCATGACTGTGATGTTTTTTGCTCTTTTTGCTGTTTTGATTGCCCTTGTATCTGTTCTTGTATTTACCTGGTGTCCTATTTCCTCCATCCGGTTCCGCCTGCGCCTGGGATATACATATTCAAACCATCATATCGTCGTCGTCCTGCTGGACTTAGTGGATAAACACCTCCACATTGTCCATGTCCTCCATCTCCGCGTCCGCCACCGTCGTGTTTTCTTCCAGTTGCTCGCCATCCCAGTGGATCGCCACCATCGCCTGTGGCCCAATCTTGCGCTGGTCCCGAAAGGCCGCCACCAGCATGGCCACCTTCGTGTCGCCATACGCCGTCAGACTGAGCTTTTCGTGGTCCTTGGACTTGAGCACGAGCCGGATGCGCGGGCCGTGGGGATTAGCGTCGTCGCCGGCTGCCCCCTCGGCTGCCCCCTCGCCTTGGGTCGCCCCCTCGTCATCGCTCGGCTCGTCGTCCACCACCTCGCCCAGCTTGCGCTGCCGCTGCCGCTCCTGGTCATGCTGGTACTGCTGGTACAGCTCGGCCGTCCAGATCTCGAGGTGTAGCCCACCCGAGACGAAGCCGGCGTGCTGCGTGCTGCCGCCGCTGCTGCTGCCGCTGTACAATGCGGCCGCCTCCTCGTCCCGGAACTTGCCCCGCGCGTCGGGGTGCACGTCCAGCGAATGCCCCGTCGTCCATGAGTACAGCTTGATGCCCTTCCATGTGAGCACGACGCGCGCAGCCTGCTCGTCTGTCAGCGGTGCGCCCTTGCGCCGCGCGTGGTCCAAAAAGGCCTTTTGCACAAAGTGCATCTTTTGGTCCATGCGCATGGTGGCAATTAGCGGAGGCACGGGCACGGGCAGGCGTGCCGTGATAAAGATGCGGTAGTGCTGGCTGCTGGCGGCTGTCGTCTGGGAGGCGCCCGGCGAGGCCGTGGGCGTCGACGTGCGGTTGGACGTCTGCGAACCCGTCACAATGCTGCCGCCCAGTGTCGACACCTCGCGGGCCGGCGTGCCTTGGGACGCCTCCCGGGCGGCCTCGGCGGCCTTGGCGCGCGCGCGCAAAATGTACTCGTTGAATTCCGGGGATGGGGCTGGCTCCTCGACCTCGGGGACCGGTTCTCGGACCACATCGTCCTCGTCTATGGAAATCACAACGTCATCGCGAAACCTGCCCTCGACTAGGACGGCTTCTTGTTTGAGCAGCGGTCGCCGGTGGGGTGCATTTGCGGTAAAGAGTGTCTTGGGCACCGCTGAGACCGGTGTCGTCCGTGCCCGCAGGGCCTCCAAGGTGTCCTCCTCGGCTTTGATCTCCGCAATGGTGGCCCGGAGAGCCGGCGACTCCATGGCCGGTTCGGCCGGGTCAGAGGGCACGTCGGTCTGTTGCACCGAGGACCCGCTCGAAAAGACAATCTGCGCATTCACCGCGTGCGGCGTCGCAATAGCCTTGCCCTTGCCTGCGGAGGCTGGCCGTCGGGGCTCGGGCGTACTGGCTGTGCGGTGTCTGGGTTCTTCGTCAAGCACCTTGCGCCGCTTCGTGTCGTGGTCGGGGGGTTCAGGCGTCGAGACAGGCGTCCGTTCGGTCGCTTGGGCCGGCGGGGGGGGGCGTCGGTGCAGCTGCTTCTGCGCCCGTGCGCGCTGGGTCTGCTCTTCCAGGGCCCGGGGGAAAAACTGCTTGGCGCGCCGGAAGAGGTCGACAGCAGCCTGGTCATGGTCGTCGGCGGCGGCCGTCGCTGTCGCCGTCGTTGTCGCCGTCGCTGTCGCCTTCGTCGGTCTTGGCACGGCGGTGGCATTCGGATCCGCGTCGGAGTCGCTGCTGAACGGGTCGATGGGTGCTTTCGACACGGGGCCGGCGCGCCGTTTGAAGATGAGCGGTTTCCGCTTGGCCGGCGTGGCGCTCATGGCGACAAGGACGCGTGACGATGAAATGCAGCGTCGCGGATGCGTTTTCGAAGCGCATTTTGCAGTGTCCGAAAGAGGATTAGCTATGTGTGAAGGGGTGTCTACCGGGATATATAATCACCGACATCACGGCCGGATTAGTATATTGTGGGGAATCTGGAGAACAAGGTGGGAATCCTCCTTATTCTGTAGCATCCAAGATACGTTAATGAAACGAAACAAACAAGGGAAACAAAGTGCGAAACGGCCTCGGACAGATGTCCGTCTACAAGTATATACACGTGACTTTCCCACGTGACAGTGTCACGTGTATCGAACATGGCCACACAAGCTCGGCATCTCTCCGCTTTACGTTGACATTCAACAGCTGCCGCAAACAACTCGGCAATCAACATGGCTGTCGACGCATCGGAATTCCTCAGCCCGGTGTGGAGAGAGGGAGTCTTCAGTAAGCCGACAGTGTTGTTCTTCTATTCTGTTGCCGTCGTGCGGCTCGCTTCACTGTACTCACCTTACAGAGGACAGAGTCGTCTTTGTGACGGGCGGCGCTGGCGACATTTGCAGCGCGCAGACCAAGGCCCTGGTCTACCTGGGTGCCGACGCGTGCATCATCGGGCGCAACGTTGCCAAGACAGAAGCCAAGGCCCGCGAGATTGCCGCCGTGCGGCCGGGCGCGCGCGTGCTCGGCATCGGCAGTGTGGACGTGCGGGAGGTGCGTGAGCGGACAGGGCCATAAAGGGAGCACAGAGGCAAGACGCAATGCTGACCGTCCAGTACGACAGCCTCCAGCAGGCCGTTGACCGCTGCGTCTCAGCGCTGGGTAGCATTGACTATGTCATGTAGGTCCGGTCCATCGGCAGGGCCGCCACGGAGACACACTGACAAACTGTGCAGAGCTGGTGCGGCAGGCAATTTTGTCGCCCCCCTGGCTGGCCTCTCGCCTAACGGCTTCAAGGCCGTGCTCGACATTGACACCCGTGGCACCTTTCACACCATCAAGGCTACCATGGACGCGCTCGTTGCCTCGGCCGCCGCCCACCCGAGCCCCAACGCGGCCGGCACGCCGCCTGGCGGCCGGCTGCTTGCCGTGTCGGCCACCTTTCACTACACCGGCATGCCGATGCAGGCCCACGTGGCCGCTGCCAAGGCCGCCGTCGACAGCCTCGTGGTCTCGGTCGCGCTCGAGTACGGCCCGCGCGGCGTGACGGCCAATGTGATTGCACCCGGGCCGATTGCGGGCACCGAAGGCATGGCGCGGCTGTCAAGCGCCGAGGCGGTGGCGGCCGAGGCGGCCGAGGGCGCGCAGCTACAGGCCCTGCATCCGGGTGCCCGTGGTGGCGCACCCGGCATCCCGAGCGGGCGCTGGGGCACGGTGCGCGACATTGCCGACGCAACGGTGTACCTGTTCAGTGCGGCAGCAGACAATATCAACGGCCACGTGCTGGTGGTGGACGGTGGGGCATGGCGGCGGCAGGGCGCGGCGCTGGGGGTTGGGCTGGACCCGGGCATGGCGTATCCGCGCTTTCTGCTGGACGGTGTCATGGCGGCGGGCGTGGAGAAGAAGCCGACGGATGGCAAAGCGATGCTGTGATCTGGGTAGCGACAGCTCCATGCATATCCTCGGAGATGCGGAGATGCATCGCCATGTGTGGGTATCCAAACGGAAGGATGTTTGGTTATTCGGCGCCGAGAGCAGGCCAAGGAATTGGGACGAGGAGGCAGAACTGGAGAAATGGAAAACCGGACAGACGGTGAATTTGCTGCGACTGTCAGACAAGCTCTTTCCAGGACTTCTCCTTGCTCATCATCACGGACCGGGTACGCAGCGGCCCGTACTGGATCGATGGGCTGCCAAACTGTCGCTCTGCTATGGTGCAATGCCGAGAGAGATCCGTCCGAAACTAATCAAACCGCTCGTGGAGCATACGCTTACGGCTTTGGCTCTCCTGTGTTTCCTCTTTGCGCAAGTACAGTGCAGTTAGCCTCTGCTAGCTGCTGACGCATGCTAAAGCATGGGCAAGAGTTAGCGAGTCTAGGCCCTTGCGCTAACCTTAAATGGGGCTATCAGTGGGCCCGAGTGGGCCCGAGCGAGTAAGCTTGATTTCTTAGCGCACCAACCCAATGCCGAGAAGGTCGCTGCAACAGCCAAGGGAAAGATGGGCAGAGGCGGCGGGCAGAGTTGCATTTCCGAGGAGGGGTTTCCGAGGAGGAGCGGGTGGGTGGTAGGGTTTCGGGCGCTCTTATCTCTGAGTCGTCTGCACCCTGGAAGTGAAAGTTGAGACGATTGGCAAACGGGAATTCGAGTTTCAGAGAAAGACCAAAAGACCAATTCAAATCGTTCTTGTTTAGCATGTCCCTCTTGTCTGCCGCCCTCGCGGCCTCGTTCGTCAGCGCGGTCACGGCCGAGTCCGTGCTCGGCATCTACGTCTTCCACCGCCATGGCGACCGCACCAGCAAGTCGTGGCCGCCCACCGCGCTGACCGCGCTCGGCGCCGACCAGGTCTATGAATCGGGCACCTACTTCCGCGACCGCTACGTGGCCACCAATGCCACACATGGCATCGTCACCGTCCAGGCGGAGACGGTCAAACTGTCCCAGATCAGCCTGACGTCGGCCACGGACAATGTGCTGCAGGCATCGGCCTCCTTTTTCGCCCAGGGCCTCTACCCGGCCGCCGGCACGGCCGCGCAGCAGACGCTGGCCAACGGCACCGTCACGGAGGCGCCGCTCGACGGGTACCAGTACGTGCCCGTCAACGCCGTCGCTAGCGCGGCCAGCAGCGGCGGCAGCGAGGACAGCGGCTGGCTGCAGGGCAGCAGCGGCTGCGGCGCCGCCGTCGTGAGCAGCAACAACTACTTTTACAGCACCGACTACCTCGACACGCTGGCGGCGACGGCGGACTTTTACACGGACCTGCTGCCGGCCATCAACACGACCTTTACGAGCAAGCAGGCGACATTCAAGAATGCTTATACCAGTGCGTGTCTCTTGTCTTGTGCCGTCTCTTTCTGGCTCCTTGTCTCCTCTCGCCTCTCTCTTCCCTTCCCTCTCCTCTCTTATCTACCCCTGCTCATCCCCAGTCTACGACTATCTCCACGTGGCTGAAATCCACAACGCCTCCATCGCCGGCGCCGACGTCCTCACCGATGACGTCCTTGCCCAGCTCTACACCCGCGCCAACCAGCACGAATGGGGCCTCGCCTACAACGCCAGCGAGCCGATCCGCGCCATCTCCGGCGCCGTCCTCGCCGGCCAGGCCCTGCTGGCGCTCAATGTCACCGCCGCCGCCGCGCCGACGGCCGCGTCCGTCGCGCGCCTCAACTTCCAGTTTGGCGCCTACGGCACGTTTATGAGCCTCTTTGGCCTGCTCGACATGCCCGCCGCTAGCCCCGACTTTACCGGCATCGTCGACTACGCCTCCGCCGCCGTCTTTGAGCTCGTCACCAACGCCTCCGTCACGGCCACCTCGGCCATTGACCCGGCCGACCTGTCCGTCCGCTTTCTGCTCGCCAACGGCTCCGCGCCGCTCGTCGGTGGCCTCACCGCGTACCCCATGTTTGGCACCGCCGACGAGCTCATGCCGTGGACCGACTTTTCCGCCGCCCTCAAGGCCGTCGCCGTCGAGGACACGGCCACGTGGTGCAGCGTCTGCGGCAACTCCACGGGCATCTGCAGCCCCATCCTGCTCGGCACGGCCACGACCACGTCCAGCAACGCGTCCAGCACCGCGTCGGGCGACGTCGCGGCCACGAGCAGCAGCGGCGGCATTTCCCGGGCCGTGGCCGGCGTCATTGGCGCCATGGTCACCCTGGGCGTCATCCTCGGCCTCGAGGCCATCATCATGCTCGTTGCCGGCCTGCGCATTGCCAAGCGGCATGCCGGTGGCGTCACGGCTGCGGCGTCTGCGGAGAAGTAAAACGAGAAAGGCATCCAACCAATTCAGTATTATTCAAATTGCCGCTGTGCTATGCAATGTATATGCGCGAAAATCCAAGACTACCGTAGCCAAAATAGCTTGAGAATGTCGTGCCGGTGGAAGAAGCTGCGGTTGCGCTTCCCAAACACATCTGCACCGTTAGTCTGCAGTTCAGAGCGCATCATGCTGAGGACGTACACATGGGAATCGCCAGCAGGCAAATGACGAGCTGCACGCTGCCGAGCGCGTTGAACACGGGCCGGCCGTGCGAGTCGTTTTCGACAATCCATGCATACGCCTTGTACGTCAGACCGTAGCTGAAGAAGTTCTTGAAGATGATCAGGCAGGTGAAGCCCTCGATGGCGAGATCGCCTGCTGGTCAGCACAGAGAAACACACGGTGCGGCAGAGAGTACCTACGGTAGGCGTCCACAATGTACAGGCTGCTGGCGACAGCCCCAATGACCATGCCGCAGACCTCGGAGCCAAAGAACATGAGCGGCACGGCCCAGTGGTACTTGAGCTTCATCATGCCGTCGATGGTGATGCCAAAGCCATAGAGGCCCATGACGCCAAAGATGAGCTGCGGGATGATGAGTACGAGGCGGAACTCGGGCTCGTAGACGCCATTGTTGCGGCGCGTCAGCACCTTGGCGCTCCAGTCGGCCAGAATGCCGGCAATGGCAAAGCCAAGAATGGCGCCCAGAAAGGCCCCTGTGTAGGCATAGCCCGTCTGGACCTCGTCCCACCAGAGCGGGTAGCCGAGGAAGAACTCGGCCATGATGACGCCGATAAAGACGGTCCAGCCGATCAGCGTGCCCTGCGTCAGGCTGGCCCAAAGGAAAGCGGGCTGCAGAAAGAGCGGGAACGGCCGCAGCAACAGCTTGAAAAAGTTCTCGTCCGACTTGCGTCCATTAAAGGGCGCGAGGCTCTGCAAAAAGGTGACCTTGGCGGGGATGGCGCGGCGGCCCGTTGTGGCCGTGGCCGGCGCCTTTTCCTCGTCGTTGCCAGACGAGTTGCGCTGCGTCGGCGTCGAGCCAATGGCATCGACCGTGTCCGGCGCCGCATCGTCTGCCGGGATGGTGTCCATCTCAGAGGGAACAGCGTCCGTGTCGAGCAGGTCCAGGTTCAGGGCGGCGTCGCGGTTGTAGGCGGTCTCGGGGCAGAAGAAGAAGATGGCCGGCAGACAGGCGCCGCAGAAGATGGCGACGAGGTAAAACGTCCACCACCAGCGGATCGTGTGGGTAATCTTGCCGACGAGGATGGGCGTGAAAAAGGAGCCGCCAAAGACGGCCATGTTGGTAAAGGCCATGCGTTTGCCGCGTTGCTAACGAGTCAGCGGAGCAGAGAGAGCAAATCGTACAGAACGCACGTGGACAAAGTAGAGGTCGCCGACCGAGGCGTTGACGAGCGCCTCAAACGGGGCGGCACCGACGCCCTGGATGATGCGCGCCCACAGCATGCTGGTGTAGTCGTGGCCGACGGAGCCGCCCCAGGCGCTGCTGGCAATGAGCAGACAGGTGCCGAACAAAAAGGCATGGCGCTTGCCCCAGATGCGGCTCGAAGGCACGAAAAAGGTGCCCGCGAAGCCGACGCCGAGCAGAAAGTAGCCGGTCAGCAGGGCGACGCGCGTAAACGTCGTCTTGAACCACAGCGCTAGCGTCACCGTGTTGGCGGCGAGAATAGGCCCGAGGGCGGTCGCAAAGATGGCCGTGGCCGAGAGGATGAAGCAGATGAGATCGCGGCGCCAGAGCGGCCAATTCAGCGGGTCGTTTGGGTCGTCGGACGGCTGGGGGACCAGGATGATGGGCTCGGGGCCGCTGAGGTCGCACTTGAGGCCGGGCGTGCCATCGCGGGCCTGTGGCCGCTGGGGATCGTCAAAGTAGCGAGTGGTGCCTGGCGGTCAGCAAGAGGACGAGGGGAGACAAGGAGGAGCAGCAAAGGCAGGAAGAAGCACGCACCGGGCACATGGCGCATGGCCCGGTCCTCGAGAACGCCGAGACCCATGGCGAGGCTGGCGACGTCGCCAACTTGCAAGTGGTGAATGTTTGGCGGAAGACGGACGCGTACAGTAGCAAAGCGCAACAGATCACAGGGCAAAAGGCCTGGCCGCTATCAAGGCTTATCAGCCGCAGGAAAAAATACAAGGGAGAAATGGGTCTTGGCAGAGGGGCACAATCTGGCAACGGATTGGGGCTGTTTCGGGACGAAGGATGCGCCCGAAGGACCAACCAACGCCAAACCGGCAACACGAGGGAGACAAAGCGTCAAGAACCGGGAAGGAAATCGGAAAGGCGTCGGACTTTTCCAGGCGCCCGTACATAGATTACGTCGTGAGCCCTACCAGCAAGCAGTGTGCCAGGAAGGCACGATCCTGCGGATTAATATGCCCCGATGCGGTTAGCGCGCGCCACTCAAATAGCAGCAGGAGATGAGAAGCCGAAAAACAGGTGGCAGCAGCTTGGAAATGTGTCTCTGGGCGAGCATACCGAAGCCATAGAGCACTCGCAGCAATGATCGACTGCTTCCTTTCCTCTGTTGCCTGGAGCGTCGTCCTCACCGACAGACATCAGTTGAGGCTCCACACAAGTGGTGAGAGAACGGGCCGTGATCGTCTCCGCAATTACAGGTTTTGACTCCGTATTACGACGTTTGTATTTACAGAGAGTGCACGGAGTATCCCAAGATACCGTCCATACTGCCCTATCATGCAAGCCGACCAAGGTCCAAAAGCACAGCCACTGCGTCGGCATCTTCCAGCCTGTCGGCTGTCACGGAGACATTCGCCCATGCGCGCAGAACCGATCGCAGTTTCCCTCTGGGCCAAGCCACGGTCTGGCCATCTGCCCACCGGCTGGCCATCCCTCCGGCCAGGGCTCATTTCTGGGAGCACATTCATTTACGGGGCCTCTGCGCCGTATTAACGCCGTCTCGCAGCTGAACCTCTTCGCTCCACCAGCAAAGCCACCAGACACTAGTCTCCTTAGAGCTCCACCACCCATAACCTAAACTATGCTTCTTTTGGCGTCTGCTCCTCTCTGTCCTATCGCTGCTGTCCGCCGGCGAAACAAAAACAGCCGCTTTCCGTCGCGTTTCCCTGGACCCTGTTCTGCTTGCTCTCTGTGCCTTTTGACCTCAGACCTCCAGTTCCCATCACCATGAAGTACCTCGCCGCCTTCGCGTTTGCCGGCCTCGTCGCCGCCCAGGCGGACTCCCTGCCGACCTGTGCCGTAAGTTGTTTCTTTTCTGGTCCATCGCTTCGCCTTTCCTGCATGCTGACGTCCCCCTTAGGAAGACTGTGCCAGCTCGTTCCTCATCAACGGCATCGGCAACTGCAGCAGCGGCGACATTTCCTGCATCTGCAGCGACAACGACTTTATCGGCGACATTGCCTGCTGTCTGGCCGAGCCCGGCGGCTGCGATGCGGCCGACCAGACCTCGGCCGTCGAGTACGCCTCACAGCTGTGCGCCGGCTACGGTGTCACCGTTCCCAGCGCCGTCTCGTGCACGGCCACCTCGGGCCTCGCCTCCGGCACTGGTTCTAGCACAGCCGCTGCCGCCACGGCCACCACCACCGACGCCAGCGCCTCGGCCTCGGCGACGCCGTCGACCACTGCTACGGCTACGGCCACCGAGACGGCTGCCTCGACCAAGGCCACTACCACGGCGGCTACGACGTCCACGGCTGCTGCCACCACCACGGCTACGGCCAGCACCACGGCTGCGGCCTCCTCTTCGGCTACGGTCGCCAGCTCCTCGAACTGGGCGCCCCAGCACACGGCCGCCCTCGGTGTCATTGGCGGTCTTGCAGCGGCCCTGGCATTGCTCTAATCGTTGGGCAGGCCATGGAGGGCAGCATCCGTTGCGGGTTTGGTGCGGGTCCTCGTCTGATAGAGACTAGAACTAGAGACTGCGGAGAGAGACATTCTAGTGATCTAGGGTGCTTCTTCCCACATGCTGTACAACTATTGTCGTAGTAATATGAAGACGAGAATTGTGGTCATGCCCATTCTAAACTCACGTGACTTGAAGTTGGCCTGGGTATCAGCTCAGTCACTCTCGCCAATACGCTGACAATGGCAATATTGGCAAATGCGACAGAAGGATAGGTTCATGAAGTCGTGTTAGTGAGGCGGCTGCCCTGAACATCCATGATCTGCAAGCAAAGTACCTTGCTGTCGATCGGCATTTCATGTTGCTGCCGTTGACTGGCCAATCTATAGCTTTCTGCGTTTCAAGTCATGTGACCCATTGAAAGTCTCCTACTTGAACACCTCTCTCGCAGAACTCCTTCCACGTACGGCCATAGATATTGGAAAACACGGGATCCCGTCCGCTCTCCCCTAGTTAAACCAATAATCGGCGGATTAGTAGTTGGGTCGGTGACGACCAGCGAATACCCGCTGCTGTACGTTTTTTTTTGCCGATTTTTCCTCTTAGCAATAAGATTATGAAAGTTCCTCTTTTAACACTACGCTGTAAAACGATCGTTTCTCGGCGCTCTCATAGTCTTCGCCTAGTAATCCACAGCTATGGTACCCCGCTCTTTTAACTCCGCCCCACGTGATCTGTTTTCTCGACGCGACGCGACGACATATTGACCACGACACGATGTCCCGACCAAAGCGCAGCCGGGCAGCCGCCTCCAAACCGCAGCAATCCGGTGGCCAGGACGACGGATACGGCGATGGTGACGGCGGCAAGGCGGGCGGGAGCCCCGACGAAAGCTACCACGACAACGACGACAGCTCCGAAGGCTTCAAGAGTAGCGACGGCGGCGATGGCAGCGAGTTGGGCACGGCCTCTGTACCGGCGGCGGCCTCGTCGTCTACACGGAAGGCCCGGGTAGTCAACCGGCGTGGGCGCGGGCGAAGGGCAGTTCTGGCGGACGAGAGCGACCAGGACGAACAAGGCGAGACACTACCACCGACCGACATTCCACCGGCACCCCCCGACGTCTACCAGATCCCGCCGTACCCGCAGGACAGCCGGCGCACGCGGCTCTACGTCGGCCCGTTGAAGAAATGGGACCGCTATCGCTCGCTGGTCGAGATTCTGTACGGGCCGGACGTCGGGTCGATTGCTATTATTGACGGCCTGCGTCAACACTGGCTGGCGTACCCGGTGCTGCCCCGACGGGGCGGCCGTGCAGGCGAACCGGGCGGCAGCGACGGCAGTGACAACGACGACGACAGCGGCGGCATGCAGCCCACGCCGTGGGTGTCGGACACGTTTGAGAGCGACCAAGCGGCGACGTACCGGCGGTGGCACGGGACCCTGTGGGACGCAGACGGTAAGCGCCTCCAACTGTCAGCTCCTATGAATGCGGACGATGGTCGGCAGTGCATGCCGCCGTCTGCGGGCGACCTGGTGGCGTTGCTGGGGCCAGGGGCCGGCCAGCAGGCGGTGCGGTTCCAGTCGGGCAGCTGCGTCGGCGTCGGCGCGGACGGGCTGCCGTGGGTGGAAGCGGGCGAGCGGGAAGACGGGACAGAGCAGATTGACAGGGCTGGCTGGCTGCTGGATGTAGGCGGCCTCGTGACCGCGGTGGCCTGGGCGCCGCTAAGCGGCCGCGTGGAGCAGCTGCTGGCTGTGGCGACTGTGCCGCACCGCGACCAGGAAGTGCCAGGGCCCGGCGAGCCAGAGGCGCCTGCCAACGACGAGCAGTCACTGGGGAGCGTGCAGCTGTGGCGGGTGGCGCTGGACCGCGGGCGGCGTGACGGTCCCCGCCTGGAGCGTGTGCTTCTCTTTGACTGGGGCCGGCCGAAACGGATGCAGTGGTGTCCGGTGCCGCTGACGGGCGACGAGGCGGGCGGTGTGTACGGAGTGCTGGCCGTGCTGACGAGCGATGGGAGCGTACGGGTGGTGGAGGTGTCACGAGGGGGTGAGGTGACTGAATATGGTGAGTCAAGTCTGTTTTGGATTTTTCTTTTTGCTGTTTGACTTTCGCCATTTTTCTCGCATTCTGACTGCCAGAATGGATCCACCGGCCTCTCGCGACCCTCACGCTCGACGAGTACAAGGTGGTGGCGACGGCGCTCGCCTGGGCCGGGATCAACCGGCTCGTCGTCGGCTACTCGGACGGCTCGCTAGCGCTCTGGTCCGTCCACCCGCGCCAGCTGCTCGTCCGCCTGCCGCTGCACGCCACGCACGTGCTCGATGTCTGTACCGGCTACCCCTCGTATCCGCACATGGTCGCCTCGCGGCCCGTCGGCGGCCTCGCCCGCCTGGTCGACCTCACGCAGCCCAGCAACCAGCACACGCTGCACACCGCGCCCATGGTCGCGCTCGTACCCGGTCTACTGCAATGGAGCGACCATATGCTCGGCTTTGCGAGCGCGGCGCCGTCCAACAATCCGCGCAGCGGCAGCCTCGACTTTCTGCACGTGCGCTTCTTCCCCGGCTCGCGCTCCATCATGCCGGCCGGCCGCCACCTGGCCGCGGCCGTCTGTCTGTCCGTCGGTGCCGCCCATCCGTTTGTGCTCGTGGGCCGCGCCGACGGCAGTCTCTGGGCCGCCAACATGCTGCAAAAGGTGCTGCACAACCGCGCCGACGTGTCGTGGCGGCTCAAGGTGTACGAGAGCGAGTACCGGTCGCAGGCTGCCGACCCCGCGGACCCGACAGCCGTCCGCGGCGCCGTCCGCTTCTTCCAGGGCTTCGACCCCGAGCCCAACGAACGGCTGTCGACGGCGGCGGCGGCAGCTGCGGCGGCACAGCAACATACCCGGGCCCCGGCCCCGGCCGACGAGGCCAGCGGGCCGTCGGACAATGAGGACGACGCGGGCAGCGACGCGGAGCAGGAGTCGGCGCAGACGGTGATCCACGATCCCCGGACGCGCATTTCGGCCGTGGCATGGAACCCCAATGTCGAGTATGGCTGGTGGGCGGCCGTCGGGATGGCGTCGGGGCTGGTGCGGATCATGGACTTGGGGGTTGCGTAATAGAGGGGCAGCGAGAAGCCCTGAAAAGACTGAAGACAGGACAAGGAACGCCGACAAGCACCCGAGACAGCTCTAGGGAATCGCAGTCTCTGTGGAGGCTTTTTTTTGGTAGCGTGCCTATTTGACTGGGGGATGGAGAATATGCGTCATACCTGACAAGGCATGCAGCGAATGGAACTACAAAGAGCACGCATGTTTAGCTACCATCTGTCTCCTAGCGACTCAGGAAGCAGCAGCAGCGTCATAAGCTGCTCCGAATGCTAGGAGGGTCGTGTCAAAAACCTAGTGTTCGCTTGGGGAGTGCCTGCTGGCCATTTCCCAGAGGAGTTCGCCCTCGTTCGCCCGCCCGATTTCTTACCAAGAGTCGTAGAGCGCCTACTTGACTTGTAGATATTTGACTGCAAGCCAAGCGAAGAGATTGCCCTTTCCACATTGACTGGACCGCCAGGCGTTGGGGTGGCGCTTAGACAGAATAGAAAAGTTGGAACGCCGCCGCGCTGTAGCTCTCGGGTCCGATGAGTTTGTCTGCGCGGGTGAGCCAGAGGATGACGAGGATGCGACGGAGACGGCGCCTCTATCCAGGTCCGGCCGCTTCGCTGTCGCCAATCGCGTTCAGAGTAGGCTTCCAGTGGTTGCCTGACTGATAAAGATGCGCCTTGATCATCTACTGGCGGCCGGTACCGCTTCCAGATACTTGTCTCTCTCCGCGAGGTGAGCCATCGTGCAGTGATATTGCCAGCTCCGATGCATCGATTTGGAGTTGCAGAGAGCTAAATGTGAAAGGTGGATGAAAAGCGAGCTAAAAGTTTAACGCGAATATATACGTCCTACTAGTCTCCTGCCTATCATGTAGGGCAACTAGGCAAGCATCTCGGACTGATTCTGTCAGATGATGTTCGGGTAACTAGTTGATTGTTGCGGTCGTCTGTGTACCTCTAGAGATTGCGCGAAGTCCTTTTTACCCCTGATTTTGTGCGAGATTTTCGGATTTTTCCGGACGCCACACATCTGTTACAGGATTGTTTAGGTCCCTTTGATTTGTCTGGTGATATTGTTCACAGACTCAGAATCGAACTCCCAAGTCCTCGTCGATTACCGGATTTGCGTTGCAGCTTTGTTAATCTGGCGGGTAGTGATTGGTGCCTCGAAGGGCGAAGAAAGCAGTGATTTTGTTAAGTGAGGAAATAAAGCTTTGAGCAGCGCGCTCTGAAGAGCTCTTTTATAGACCAGCAGCTAGCGAAGATGAGCTCGCTCTACTATTGCTCAGCTATTCTTCAGACTCGGGTGAGAAAATAATCAAAATATATTCAACTAGTTGAGTGCATTCACTGGTAGATCGGCCGGAGCGAAACAGCGGTCAATGAAGTCGGCCTGGTTGTTAGTGGAAGTAGAGGCAAGAAAAAAAGAGAAGGAAGAGGAGAAGAAAAAAAAGAGAAGAAAAAAAAAAGAGAAGAAGAAAAAGACTGCTCACATTATTCCCCCACCAATACGGCATCGTCGCATTCGGCAGATTGATGGCAAACATGATGATCGTGGAGCAGATCTGCGTGCCGCAGTCCAGCCCGATGCCCAGCAGGTAGCCGTACCGCCGGAACCAGGCCGGATGGTAGCGCAGCACATAGCCCATGAAGAAGAGCGCCAGCAGCCCGGACGTCATCAGGTTGGCCGTCTGGTAGACGGGGAAGAGGGTGGCGCCGTACATGATGACGACCGGGTTGCAGCGCGTCTCGAGCTGCCACTGCGGGCGCAGGCGGTGGACGACGTAGACGAGCGTGACGAGGGCCGGGCCGATGAAAAAGGCATAGTAGATCCACGAATAGGGCGAGTCGGTGGCAAAGAGCTGGTGCGGGCCAATGAGGCCCCAGATGACGCTGAGCGAGTAGTAGTTGCGCGTCTGCAGCGCGTCCCACGCATTGGAGGCGACGTCGCCCGTCAGCACGTCGTGGGCGACGTTGTCGAGCACGAGGCGCATGACGCCGTAGTTGATAAACGGCCCGAGCAGCGTGCCGTAGATCTGGGCCCAGAACATTTCGCGCTCGGGGATTTTCATGTAGAAGCCAAACTTGTAGTCGGATGTGAGGTTGATGTTCTGCACCAGCAGCTGGCTCGAGTAGACGAGGCAGGCGAGCACGGCGCTGGGGTTGCCGCGGAACATGGCGCCGGCCATGATCTCGGCCAGAAAGGACATGCCGACCTGCATGCCGGCGACGCCGTAGAGGATGCCGTTGGGGAACGTGCAGACGGTCGAGACGAGGCACATGACAAAGAAGCCCCACCAGGGCAGCCCGAGGTCGGCGCCGTACAGGCAGCCGAGGGAGAGGGCAATACACGGCAGCAGGATGGCCATGTACCACCAGTGCGGCACGCGCGGCGTGCGGCTCATGAGCTGCAGGTATGGGTCGCCGTAGTCGGAGCGGCGCTGCTTCCAGGCGTCGACAATGGCGTGGTACGTGTCGCGGCCGTACCAGAGAAAGGAGTAGACGAGGGCGCCGGTCGAGCAGGCGAAGCCCCAGAAAAAGTACATGGCGTAGGAGGTGCTCCAGCGGGGGAGCGAGTAGTTGTCCTGACGGTTAGGGGGGGAGAAAGAGGAGAGGGGAAAATAAAAATAAAACACAAAAACACAAAAAGAAAGAGAAAGAGGTGGAAACAACCCACCATCGCAGTCTGATTCAGCGTATACTCGGGCGTCAGCACCACCGTCACATCGTACGAATTGCCGCTGGTGTCAAACGTGTCCGACGACATGGGCGGGAACGTCTTGGCGTCGAGCGTGTTGGTAAAGTAGAGCAGCGGGTAGATGAGCCAGCAGACGGCCAGGGCGCCGCCAATCTGGGAGGCATTGGACCACAGTGGGATGTAGAGCGGCGAGAAGAAGGAGGCGTAGTTCCAGTCGAGGGAGAGGTCTAGCATGCCGAAGCCGTAGTAGCCAGACCCCATCAGGAAGCCCTTCCACTTGCCGTGGGCCATGTAGCAGAGGAGCGGGAGAGACGACAGCATGGCTGGCGGTTAGAGGACAAGATCAGGCGGGGGTGCCAGAGAGGAGCAGACGCACGAAAGATGAAGCTCGGCAGCCACTCGTAGCAAAAGGCACACACGGCCACGACGCCAAAGAACTTGATCGAGTTGCGCGGCACGGACGGGTTCTTGTGCATCGCGTTGAAGAGCTGCACGTTGGGCAGCACGCCCGGGTAGAAGATCTTGGGCGGCCGCACGAGCACGTCGCGGAAGAGGCCGACGAGGCCGTAGCCGAGCATCTGCGAGGTCAGCAAAAAGGCGATGCCCCAGCCGGGGTTGATTTTGCGGCCGTAGTAGAGCTCGAGGGCGGACAGCGGGCCGAGGCCGTAGGCGGTGTAGCACTGGTGGTCAGCGTGTATCGAGAGATCATTGTGCACAGCAGGGACGGGACAGGACGCACACTCCCCCAGTAGGCCACCACGATGAGCGCGTGCTCCTTGGCCCGCCACGGCCCCGGATTCAGGCTGAAGCCGTAGCCGCACACGGTGACGGTGCGCGTCGGCAGGTAGCGGGCCATGACATCGCCCATGCCCCAGGAGAGCAGCTGGACGGCAAAGCTGCTGAGGTCCTGGTAGTAGGGCTTGAAGTAGTAAAGCGACGAGATGGCGCAGCCGGCAATAACCCAAAAGGTCGACAGGACCCAAAAGCGAAAGGTCAGGATCGGTTCGCTAGCGGTCAGCAGATGGACGGAAGGAAAGGACAGGGCTAGACGGGACTCACGAAAAGTCATTGTGCAGGTCGACCGTCTTGGCCACGAGCGGAATGGGATAGTCGATCAGCCGCGGGTCAATGACCTCGTCGGCGTCGTCGGGCACGTAGACCTTGGACGCGTCAAAGTCGAGCGAGACCTGCGAGGCCACCTCCACGTCAAGGCGCTTCGTAGCGGGCTTCTCGGGGGGGTCGGACGTGTCCGCCATCGTGAGAGCTGCCGGTGGACGATCCGGAGAGCTGCAGTCGGTGGAGCGGAATCGGAGCAAACGGCTTTGTCAGCTATGAACTTTGCATTTTTTCCATTTTCCCTAGACCGCTTTCCGCCGCTTTCCTCGTCGCTTTATATACACGGCCATGGCCCTGGACGCTCATCGTCTTGGACGCTCAACGTTCTCGACACCACGATAGCACCGCCGGAGAGATAGCATAACCGCGGCTACTTATCTGCCTGGGAGTTCCTGCATGCGGCAAGCCCACATTAGCCCGGCTCTGAGTGGCCGAACAGACGACGCCACCGGGACGTCGCCTTGGCATCAGATATCTGTGCATCCTATCGCAGCCTGGCCCAGCCTAACAGGGCCCGAGATAGCAACGAGCACGGCCATCGGCCTCGTCCCCCGCCGTGCCGCTCCTTTCTCCCCACGTCCAGGGCGTCGTCCACACGGAGAGATAGCTTACAGGTCGCGTCAGCCGTTCTTATCGCGTAGTTCCCGCCGCCGTCTAGCTTGTCTGGGGAGCCATATCAGCTCATGCGGGGCGGGAAGGGGTTGGCAGCTGGCAGCTGACATGATGGGGCGGTGCACCAATTCACACAAAACTGGTGAGATCTGTCCGTTGGCATGCGCGTGACGTCAGCCGGTCCAGTCTGGGCAGTCGCAGACAGAACGGGTCAACAACGGCTGCCCCGTCTGTCCGGCTCTCTGGCATGCAGCGCCACGCGCTTGTGCAATGTGGCTGTGCCCCGGTAACCAGCGGCGCCTTCCGCGTCACGGCCATGCCTTTTGACGGCGTAAACAGCAACACAACATCCATCCGCCGCATCAGGTCGCCTGTGCACCGTCATTCTTTTACGCTCTTTGCTGCATCGCTATGCTCTCCCGCCCATAGACACAATGCCTCCAAGCGGTCAGGGCAGGTGGGGCCGACTGCGGCCGGTCCAGCTGGATCCGCTCGACGTCTACGGACTGCCATCCAAAGGCGAGACGAGGTGTGTTGGGCGGCGTCGACGTCCGGGAGACATGCGCTGACAAAACGGACAGACTCCACGACTGGAAGACGCAGGAGCGCTACTACACCAAGATCATTGAGCGGTACCTGGCGTTTTGCACCGAGGCCAACGGCCGCGACGGGCTGATGGAGCGCTTTGCCTCGCTCGAGACGGCGCGGCGGCACAGCCTGGAGCAGTCCGAGGCCGAGACAGAGGCCGAGGCCGAGACGCCCGGACCGGGGCTGGGGCCAGGGTCCAGGGCAGGCGCGCGCGAGGCTGCCGCCTCCGCCGCCCGACGGGCCCGCGCCGCCATTCTCCCCCCGTCGCCGACCAAAGGCTCTTCTCCGCCCAAGGGCTCGCCCAGCAAGGGCTCGCCCGCCAAGGACTTGTCCGACGTCCTCATGGCCCTTCGCAAGCTCCGCGAGGCCATTGTCGCCACGAAGCGCGCCGACGCCTTTTCCATCCAGGTCTATCTCTTTTGCATCCGCGTCGCCGTCCTCGCCCGCCAGCCCGAGGCCTACCACCCGGCCATCCTCTACCTGCTGCGCGTCATGCACCGCCGCCACCCCCTCACGCGCCTCGAGGCCGACGAGGCTACCGGCTACCTCGTGCTCGACGCTGCCTGCCGCCGCGGTGACCTCGCCGAGGCCTACCGTCTGCGCTGTGTGCACCGCTTCCGCCACCCCTTGGTCGACGCCGTGCTGGCAGCCCTCGTGCGCGACGACTGGCTGGCCTTTCGCCGTCTGCAGCAGCGCGTCGACGGCCACCAGGCGCAGTTGCTGGCCTGGGCGGCGCACGGTCTGCGCGTGCACACGCTCAAGTGCTTCGGCCGGGCCTACCTGCGGCTGGATGACGTGGCCTACCTGGAGGCGGCCACGGGCCTAGGCTGGTCAACGCTGCAGGCGCAGTACGGCGTCGGGTGGGAGCGCGAAGGGCGCGCCGTGATTATCCGCAAAGTGCGGGCGCGAGCCGTGGCCGAGAAGCCGGCGGCGACGGCGGCGACAGCAGAGACGGCAGAGACGGCATCGACGACGGCGTCGTGAGGAGAACGGTAGTCATCATCCCCGGCGGCAGAGCGTATCCTCTGGTTATCGAGCTTATGTGACGAAGCAGGAAACGTATTTGGCATAACAGTTGTTACGGAGCATTGGCAGAGTTTACTTGTATCAGTCCATTAGTGTTTGTTTGGAGCAGGTTCGTCACTATTCATGTTGTATTGTATGGCCTCGAGTCAACCAGAGGTTCACTCTACTCGCTTTGCTCTAGAGTCCTCGTTGCGATGTGCGTAATCCACAGCAAGCATCTACTTGGGAGAGGAGTCTATCGTTCCTTGCAATGCAGTCATTGCCAGCCGGCTTGATTAGCCTCTTCACCTCATGAGAGGGTGACTATGGAGGATTTCACGAGCCTTGACCGTGGCTTGAACTGGGCGGCACTAGATAGGACCCGGAGGGTTCCAAGGACGGAGGCATCATGCGTCTCTTGTTCTCTTTCGTTCAACTTATGTCGCCTGCTACCAGCGTACACCTTTCCATCACGTCTACTCGGATCTCTAATTCATACTCGCTGAGAACAGTTGCCCAACCTTGTTCCTGCTTGCAAGTTTGCATCTACATGTCACGTGAGACGAACGACGGCCAACACGACCAGTGAATATATAGGGACAGTTTGACACCGAGATCACAACATTTTGACAACCGGAGCATCTCCCCCGAGCCGTGCACGAAGGACTCCGCGTGGCAAGTCAGACCCCAATCACCCAGGACACTTGCACCCGTCCGTGGCATCCAGCCGTTGATCGGCTGTGTCATTGCAACAAGGGCGGCACATTGCAGCCTCGTGACGCTTGGTGGAGCCGTCTGGGACACCGGTGTGGTCCAGTCTCCCTGGCAGCGAACGGCATGGCTGTCGCCAAGACCAAAATATGCACAGTCTGTCGGTTCATCACAGCGGCCTGTCTCGGTCGCGGGCGGTTCGCTGCCACGGCGCTAGCCGTTGTAGACGGTCCATGAGGAGGATGCACTGGCAGCATTCTGGACTCCACAGCCGCCGCCGCCGCCGGTTTTTTTTCTTTGGTTTTTTCGAATTATTTCATGAATTATTTCATTATTCTTTGCACACTTTCTATTCCCTTCTCCCCCTAGGCGCACGGCATACTATCGCTGCCCAACGTCGGCCCCGACGGACCCATCCTGCTGCGCTGGTACACCCTCCCCCCCACTGGCCCTGCTGGATGCCATGCCGTCATGGTCCTGGGGAGCCAACCGTCCGAGACATGCGTAGCGGTCCCTTTGCTGTCTGGCGGCCAGGCCGAGACTCCGCCAACATTCGGCGCGCTCGTGCAGGGACCGACGGGAGCTGATCATGCCATTCAGGTTGTCTCGGCGTCCAGCGCAGCTTGTGCAGCCGGCGCCGCCGTCCGCCGTGCCGTGGTCTCCCCCTCCTGCAGACCACATCCGCCAGAGGCTGGGTAAGGCATACTACGCAGGGGCGTCCAAAAGATGCCAGCAGGCGGATCTACGAGTAAGCATGGCCCAGACCGAAAGGCCCAGAGGCTAATCTGTTCAATCTCTGACTGGGGCCCCCCTCGCCGGGCCTCTCTGGCGGTCGCTCTTTATCGCCCGTCTTACGGCAGCCACACGGAAACGCTGAAACGCCGAAACGGCGGGAAAAAACGCCTCTTTTCTCCCCCTCACCTCGCCACGCCGCTCTGGCCAGCCACGTCTACGGCTCCTGCAGCTGCGATTGGCTGAAACTCTCCCAGCGATAGAGCCTGCATATTCGTATGCAGCGTCCCATGCAAGGTTGCAATTAAAGCAAAGTGCGTGCATAACTCCTATCGCACGCGTCTAGGCCAATGGCAGACACGCCCGCACCAGGACGGTGGCGAAGCAAAAGAAACAACCGGTGTAAAATTGGAGACGCACTATCATGCGCTTTTTGGCTGGTTGGGTGGTGTTTCGGCATTTGGTCTCTGCTTCGCTCCTCTTGGTTCGACCAACAGAAATCGCCACGGTGAAACAGGCTGCCGTTGGCCCCAGCGTTGTATCGCCCTGCAGGGATCGCCGATGAAAGGACAGTGCGCGGAAGAGAATTGCGGATTATGCACGGTGCCAGACCCACGGTTCGCTCACCGCCTCTTTGCGGGCAGGGCGACGACAGGCAACCTGTCTGCCGTTTTGGCGGTCAGCACGCCCGATCCAGACCCAACACGGCACGCTCGTCCGCCCTACTTTTCGTTTCTGATTATGGATTGTGGATTATTGCTTTTGCTGCAGCGTGCCGAGATATGCAAGATAAAAGGGGGGTCGGTGACAGCCAATCGCGAGGCAGAGCCGTCCGGGTGGACTGAAGAAGCAAGGCGGAAAGAGGGGAGAAAGGGTCCTGTCGCTGTTTCGTTTTCGTTGTGCCGATATGGTACGCCCGTCTGATACGTCCGTCGTCCACGGGTTGGGTGTGAGTGGCTCCCTGCTTCTTGGTCGCTGCTGCCCTGTGACCAACCGGATCCACGACGGCTTGCCGCGTAGGATTTGGGCGCTGACTGCGTCATACGCTAAGCCCGAATGGGTTGCGAGTTGCGAGTTGCAAGTTGGCAGCGATAGCACTTCTCAGTTCATGACAAAGGGCGCCGGGCGTCTTGTCAGCCCAACGCGTAGTGGTTGCATGGCGTGGCATCAACATGCGGACCAACATGTCCCCCAAACAGTCCGACTGGTTCAGAGCAAGAAATTGGAAAATGGTTTGTAATTTCCATGCGCCATTTGGCGACGTAGAGGGCGTTGCCCTGTAAAATCTAGCGAGGTCCTATCGACCGCGGTAATGTAGTAACACACAAGTCCAAAATCTCATCAACCCGACATGTGTAGACAAAAGAGAAAAGAGTGTCCAAAATCCGTAATCAAGAAATGTCATCTCCATGAGAAATACCGCGGCAGGACGTCTTCCAGTCCAGCGGGGCCTGCAGAGTCGGCTGTCCTCGCTTCCATCAAATGTTGTGTAATTAAACGTTGAATCGAGAAAACAGTCCAGCTGGCAAAAGGGCTTTGTCGTTGATTAAAGTGTTCTTGATGGAAGACGGCAGGGCAGTCCGGCAAGACCGCTGAAAAAGGAACATCCAACTGGAGAGATCCAAAAGCTTCAAGTTCGTGTAGAGAAAGTCGTGGGGTAAAAAATAAAGATTAGAATGAGCAAAACTCCTGTCCCGCATCCGTGCCGGGACCCCAAAGCGCCTGGATCGATCGTATGGATCCTCCCGTGTGGTAATTGCAAAAGGCGGTTTTCCTCCGCGTCACCTTCGAAACCGCCCAACTCCTCGCTTTTTAAAAAAGACGACTGCGCCGAAAAGAACAAAGAGCGTAAACGTTGGTAAAGACATCGTCGAATGGAAGTGCAAGTCGTGACGGAAACATGTTTTTTGTCGTTTTGTGTTGTCGTGAGAAGTTGCCAAAAGTCGAAACAACGTAAAATGGCCAGAGTCATCATTGTCAATGACAGCCCGGCATGAAGACAGAATGGGGAATAGGCAGGAGTGATATCGGGTGCAACGCCCGAAACTGCTGTGCCGACTGCGCGTTCTTGCCAATCATCCAATCCCAGAGAGCAAAGCGGGAGGATGGGTTGCACGGCATCGAAGGCATGGGCGGTAAGGTCTGTGGCTGGTGCATCGGCACCACGTCCATCGGCACAACCGACATCGGCTGCTGCAGTGCCAGCGGCTGCTGGTACATGGCCGGCTGCTGGTGGACATAGGGCGCGGGCACCAGAATGGACGAGTCACCCGGCTCGTAGACCGCCAGCATGTCGTTGTGGCTTGGCAGAGGGGGCAGTGATGAGACCGGTGGCGGCGTCATGGCCTCGGGCATGTCGTGGCACAAAAAGGCGTCACTGCCATCGTCCTCGACGAGCGAGTCAATGTCAATGACCGACGAGATGCTGGACGTGTAGGTGTGCGACGACGAGATGGAAGAAGCCGGTGACAGGGCAGCATAGCTGGCGCTGTCCATGTCGGAATCGTCCAAGACGGCATGTGCCACAACGGCCGGCTGCGGCACGACCGGCACCTGCGCCGGCTGCGGCAGCGTGGTTAGGCGGGGGCAGGCTAGGATGAGCTGGCGCAGCTCCGGCAGAGTAATGCGTTGGTCCGGGTTAGGGGTGAAGATGCGGGCGAGAATGGCGTCGAGGTCGTCGGTCAGCGGCAGAATGGTCTTGAGGAACCCAGCATTGCGCGTATAGGCGCGGTAGGTCGAGTCCTCGTGGGAGGCCTGCTTCCAGGGGTTGCGGCCGCAGGTGAGGTTGACGAGGATGACGCCGAGGCTCCAGACGTCGTTGGGGGCGCAGTAGTAAAACGGCCGGCTGGCCGTGGACTGGCCGAGGCATTCTGTCCAATTAGCGACAGACCATGAGGCATGCAGAGTGGGATACGTACCTGGCGACATGTAAAAGGTCGAGCCGCAGCCATAGTCCTCCGACTGCTCGGCATTGGTGGCGAGACCAAAGTCGGCGAGCTTGAGCGTGTCGCCGCCGTTGGCCACGAGAATGTTCTCGGGCTTCAGATCACGGTGGTAGATGCCCAGCTGGTGCAGGTGATCGACGGCGTCGAGGACCTGCAGAAAGACGCGGCGGCCCAGCTCGTCCTTGCCGACAAAGTGGCCACACTCGGTGATGTTGAAAAACAGGTCACCCTCCGGGCAGTACTCCAGCACCACGTAGAGGCAGTCCGGGTAGACGTCAATGATCTTGAGCATGGAGACCACGTTGGGATGCGCCGAGGCGGCGTAGTGCAGACGGATCTCGCGGTCCTGGTACTCGAGCTGGCGGGCTTCGAGTGGCGTGCCGTCGGGGTTGAGCTTGCTCAAGGCCTTGACAGCATAGCGGGTGCTAGTCTTGAGGTCGACGGCCTCGTAGACGACTCCATAGGCGCCGGTGCCGATGATGCCCGTCAGCTGCAGGGAGTCTTCCAGGCGCATGCCGATGCGGTCCTCTGCCGCCACCGGAACATAGCGCGGCTGGGGGATGGCGTAAAAGTGCTGGGGGCGCCGGTGGTGGTGCTGTTGTTGCTGGTGGTGCTGTGGGGACATGTACTTTTGCTGGTCCCAGGACAGCGGCGACGCTGGGGGGGTCGGAAGTCCGTTTGGTGCCAGGACATGATGCATGTTATGGGTTGTGATGGCCGAGTCCGGGTCCTAGGGTCCTGTGGATGTCTCGGCTTCCTGAACTGAAGACAGAAAGAGAAAAAGAAAGCAGTCAGAAAGACGGAAAGACGAAAGACCAGAAGACCAGTCCGGACGTCCTGATCCAAGGAGTCCTTTGGGTATCCTGGTTGAGAAAGGCGAACTTCGAATCAACGAGTCCGTGCAATGGGTGGTGGTGAAGCCTGTGCCTGAGCCGGGGAGCCTGGAGCCTTCGTCGCGAAGGAGAGACAGCAAGACGGGATGAGAGGGCGACAGAGAGACCAGAGAAGACACGACAACCCAGATGAAAAAAAGGATGGGAAATGAGGCAGCCAGAGGTGGGAGGAGGAGGTGAAATAGGAAAAGAGAACGTGAGGAAGAGACAAGGCAAGGCGTCGGGCGGACTGGACGTGCGATGGAGAAGCTGGGGAGGTGGTTCGTAGATATCTCTGTGGCTGCGGTCGCCAGTCTCGTAATCCGGCAGGTCGTGCGTGAAGGAGTGCACGGCCGGGCGTCTATTCCATACCGTCCCCACTAGTGCATCAGGCTAACTTGTCGCCGTGTCTGTTGCAGCGTTGCGTGGTTTTGGCCAGGGAGGGTGGGCGACTTGGCTCTTTGGCTTGGCCCAGACCAGGATATGCCTTGAGGAAGAACGGGCCCCGTCTGCGTGCCACAGCAGCCAGCGACCAGCAAGGCAACAAACGGGCCAAAGCAGGCGGCCGGCGGTGGCCCCACCGACGCAGGGCGCTAGCAGGTTCGACTTTCGCAGATTGCCCTCGCCGTGGCCGATGGGCCTGGTCGGGTGGTTCTTTGTTTGGGAGGGGAAGGGGTGGTCAGTGTGGTCCGTCAGAGCCAAGAATGACGGGCCTAGGGCCAATACGGCAAGGATCCACAGGATGTTTTGGAGACGGGTGACGACGATGAGGAGCGATGGAGCCGGACCCAGACGAAGACTGGGGCCAGGAAAGAAGCATGGGGTTGTCTGACACACGAGAAATGAAGGGGGCGTGCAAGTGTGCGGGCGGGCGTGAAAGCGACAAGGCGTGTCAGCGAGAAGCGTCACCGTGAAGCGTGAGAGGCGAGTGCTCAAGTGTGAGTGGGCTCGCGTGCCACAGCCACTCAGCGCCAGCAGCCAGTGAAGGAGGTGCTCGTCCTGCAGCACCAGCCGTGCAGCGCTAGCCATGCAGCAAGGGACTTGGCCACCACTCGAACAGGGCAACAGGCCACTGGCGATGCCCGTTGGAACAGCGCCCCCCTTTTCTGTCCTGTGGATGCTGGCTGGGTGCATTTCGTGATGTCTGTGGCCGGTGGACAGTGGACAGTGGACTGTGGACTGTGGACTGTGGATCGGTGGGTTCTGGACAGCTGTGTGTCTCTCTCCGCCGCCACACGGCGATGCAGCGACTGGCAACTGCAGCATACACGCCTGCGCGCACGCCTGCAGACCTGCAGCCCATAGCGCGCCGCGTTGCTCCTTCTGGAGGCTATGCCTCGTGAGCAGGCGGTGTGTCAGCCCGTGCGCGTGCCCTGTTTATTTTCTAACTCGTATTAACCTCTTTCTCTCTTTTTCCCTTTATGTCGCTCGTTATCGCCTCGGATTGCTTGGCTCCGTGCATGATGGCGCGCCGGGTGACGACAAGGGATTTCCATTGTCTGCCGACGGGCTTTGGAGAGTTAGAGGCGGAAGCGTAGCGATCGGCAGAGAGCGGCTGATCCGTGCGGCGGGGATCATTTGATTGCTGTAATATGGATTTAAAATGGGTGCCAAATTAATTCAAATAATAAAAACTGGAGCAGGCAGCAGCACCGAATGGGAAGGACCGGCGGGCCAAAGAAAGTGGCCCGAGTGCCAGGTGGCCCCAGTCTGGTCAGGTGACTCTTCCAAGCCGATCGATTCGGGCGATGCAGACGCATGTTGCAAAGGCACCGCCGAAACGAGCGCAGTTTCGATCATGCTCGCCCGGCTGGGGACAGATAGGACGAGTTACAGTCTGCATGACACGAAATGGCGGTATGGCTCTGCGGCGCCCAAGGGTCTACGACCAATCCACGACCATGTCCCTTGGCTGCCAGACTCTCCGGTTTCTCCTCCACCGCATCTTGACATTGGCGGAATCAGAATACCGATTCCCACCTCCGTACTCCGTGTACGTCGTACTCATTTAAAATTAGCTACGGTCCAACACGCGGCGGTGGGCGTTGCATCTGACAAGTAAGATTCCTATGGTCAGGAAGGCAAAAAAAGGCCAGCAAAAGACACGCTGGCCTGAGCACGACAGCCACCAACAGACCCGCTGTATTGTGGCGGCAGCCTCGTAAAATTCAGGGAGGCCAACAAGAGTGGCTGATGGCTAGGTCGAGGCGGCAGTGGAGCCTATTGGGCAGGAAATTGAACGAAAAACACACCCGAACAATACGGCGTATCGCAGGCGCAGAAGGAGAACCCAAAGTGCCGTCCAGAAAACACGCGCGTACTCTGTATTCGTAACCAGCTCGCTTGCCCACAGATGGACGCGAGACAATACTCCGTATGCCGTACTCCGTAAACAGCCATCAAACGCGGCCTCCAACAAATGACGACACGGCCGCCGCCGAGCTTCAGACGGCGGGCACGGATGGGGCGAAGCCTGTGGTCCAGGGGGCGGCCGGACAGGCCGGGGTGTGTTTCTGCTATTCTAGGTAGCCAGCGGCGACGCTACAGGGCCTGCAGACATGCCTGTAGAGGGCGGGATTACAGGCCTGGCGCGTGCATACAGGCCAGTCGCCTGGTGTTGCAGGCCGCCGTTGCAGGCGCCATCTGACGCATCGACGCCGACGCTCTCGTGAGCGCTACCACGGACTACCACGGACTGCGACGTATCTTAATCGTATGGGCAGCGCACAGCAGGCGGCTCGTAAGATTACGCTCACCGGGAAGTCACAGTGGCCCGACCACGGCGATTGTTGGCGGTTTTTTTGGTTTCTGCCGTAGGAGACGACCTGTCCTTTCGCCTCGGCTGCGACCTGGTCGGGGTCAACAGACAAGACACAACGAGCTGCTCGACTAGCCGGCGCGCCGGGCTGCAAAAGTCCGCAGAATGTCCTGGGGGCTGTACGAAGAAGCCAGCGTGCGCTACGAAGCTATTGGATTGCTGCAGATGCAGCGCGCTGCCTCCTGCGGATCGGACCCGCTCTATTTTCTTTTTGTTATTCTTCTTCTGCTTCCCCTCTCCGCCCGGTCGCCTAGAACGCCGCCTAAGCCGCCAATGCACTAACAGCACACTAACCGCAGACCAGGCCCGTTCGGCATGGGTGGGCTCCGTTTTTACGAGTAAAAGCGACTTGTTCGCAGCAAGACGACACGGCGCACCACAAGACCCCTGGGATCCGATCCTCTCCACCCCGGGAGCCGTTGCCTACCGGACTGCTTATTTTTTCTTCCCTTTGCCACCGTTCGGTGCGTCGTCGTATCTTACGTATCTTTACTCTGTATGCTGACGCCTCTTGGCTTTAGCCGCCCCCGATCGACGCCTATCGCTTAGGGGGCGTTGTTGTCTTTCAGCGCTCGTCACGCCTCGGCCAATCGTGTCGCGTCGCCGCTCCATCCCTTGCCGTGCTCTGGGACTTTCTGTCTCTGCGTCGCGGCGCCGGCACCAGCTGGGCGCCAGCAGCCCCGTTTCGCGAATGTGCTCCAATGTGCGTGCATTCTGCAGCAATGTCTCGGCCTGGCTGGAGGGGATTTAGGGGGATTTCGGGCCTAGAGGCCTCTAGGGGTTTATGACCAACTCATCAGCCACTTCTTACACTTGGCGATGCCGCCACACGTAATGTGCGCACTCAGCCACCTCTAGCCAGGGAGGCGATTGCCGCGCAAGGCTGCCACGTTCTGGCTCCGCGTAAACAATCCACGACGTGGGCAAACCGTAGCATCCCTGGCCGACATTCGCCAGCGGAAATACGGATCGTTGAGATGAATCACGCCGTAGTCCAACAAAGGCGAGGACTGAAGGCGCAGCTACAAGCATGTGGCCATCGTTGAGGTTTCGGTCCTTTCGTGAATTGGACAGCCTCGTCGATCTGCCTGATGGGGCGTCGATCTGTTGGGAAAATGTTCAAAATGCCGCTCCGAGGATGATATAATAGAAAAAGCAGATAGTGATCGCCTGCCTGGAAAGGCGTTTTGCTGACATTTTTTGGAGCCACGGTAGTCTCGGCCCGGACTTTCGCAGACGGCCTTTTTGTGCGACAATCCGTGCCAGGCAACGGCGTGAATATGTGGGCTCTGCCACGATCATACGTGTGTTGCCCCGACAAGACGCACCGATGGCGCCATGTGCCACCCCCAAGTGAGACAGAACCAGCACGAGCAAAGGGCAAAGGGCCGTCACGGTTCGGAGGTCTTGCCTGCTGGCATGCCAACCAGGCGAAAACGACAAAGGAAACCGAAAAACGGGCGCACGCAGCATCCATACGACACGTGAGACTGTCTGAATATCCCTGTCGTCGTTTGCGCTCGTGTCCGCATCCGCCCGGCATGTTCAAAGCTCACTACTCTTTGTGTCGACACGTCAACGGTTTGTTGCTGGCGGATGTGAAACGCGCCTGGCAATGTGTTCGGTTTCGGACTTTTTTTCCCAGTATTTTTTCAAACCTCTGGGCCCATACGAGAAACAAATGCATGCCTTCCCTCTGTCTGACCGGAAATGCGAGGCGGTCACCCTTTCGTCCTGCGCGCAAGCGCCTCGTACAATGGCCGGACGGCAGGCCATCGTATTGCTTTTTCGTGGCCCAACAACCAAAACGCCTCAAGTAGCACAGTCAGCGCAATCAGCAGATAGCCGATGAAACGCTCACACAGCGCAGTCCATTGTCCGTTTCATGCTCTTTGGCCTTCCCAGGGATGCTTTCGATAGTGTTCTCTGCCGCGACAGTGTCGACGGCAAGACGGCCCCCATGATTTTGCAGCCGGCCCTGTTAGCCCTGGTCGCCTTGTCAGCGTCCTCTCGCGCTCTGGCGAGACAATGGAGGCCGAAGAGGTGCACAATAGGCGCTGTCTGAAGCGGCAGGGCCTCCGTGCCCAATCGACCGTTGCTGCACGCCGATTCTTTGATGCATCTCCCTGGCTAGCTAGCGTTTGTTGTGTCCCGTGAGGCCGTCTCCCTTTGCAGGTCTGGCGGCGATGTCTCTGATAGGAATCCCGAAACGAAGAACGAAAAGAACGAAACATAGATGTTGGATCAGCAGGATCAGGACCGAAAAAGTACAAGTCTTGTGCTTTCTGGCCGATTCTGATCGGCCCTTTTTTTCTCGCTCAGAAATCCCCAACAGCATCCGAGCATCACCAACACCTTTGGGGGCCAGGACCAAAAACGGGTTGGATCAGCGGCGCACCACCTCCTGCTCGCCCTTGGCTGGCCCGATGTGGGCGTGCGCCGGCTGGGACGGAGCCTCACGAGGCTCGTGCAGTTGGTGCTGTTGGCGCTAGCAGATCTGGGGGCAGGAATCGGGTCCGACCTCTCGCTTGGAGCGTCTTTGTTCGCTGCAGATGTTGGGGTGGCCCATTTATTCCGGGGCCGTAACCAACTACTGCAAGGGAGAGCGGGTGCCGTCTGGCCAGTGGGCTACGAGCCTGGACTGGCCGGCCACCAGTCTTTTCAACTGCTTGGCAGTCGGCGGTCAGCGGTCAAGGGACCAGTAGCCGACTCCGGTCGCCGCCGGCTCACGGTCGACCAGACAGCCTCCATCTGGCGGTCTGTCGGGCAAGGGAGAGGTCGCTGACAAGCGGTTGGGGCAGATGACCAGGTCAAGCGGGGGGGGAGGGGGGGTGAGCGTGAGAGTACCAGATAGACACCAGACGGGCGTTTTTTGGGGGAGTACGACGTCTGCCCGTAGCCGCCCTGCACTCTCACAGAGTGGCCGGTCTGCCGTTTCCCTGCCGTCTTGTCCGCCCACCTGTTTTCGTGTCCACGGCGGCGCACGAAATCCGACGGCGACGGCGAATCAGACGAGGCGTGGTGTCGTGCAAAATTCTCCGGGCGAAATGTGAAAGGTGACAGACGGCTGCGCCGCATGCTGTGCACTCTGGGCGCTGGAACGCTGCGCTTTGCGCCGGATCGGACACGGACGCGTCGTGTATGCCTGCTTTGCCGCTCTGCGGGCAGCAAGATCAAGCGGGCGTCGTACAGCCACAGTCCACCGTCGCCATGGCAGTACAAGCGCCTTTGGACATGCCGACATCTCGCCTGCAGGTGAGAAACGGAAGGAACGAAAAGAAACGAAAAGAAAATCAAACATCCACAATTGAGTCACAAAAAAGCGGTTACAAATTTCGTACAGGTCAGAAATCGTTTGCATTCTCGTCGTACCCGTCGCAATATACCGTATATGCAGCCGGCCGACCCCTTTGGTCTTCTCCGGTCCCCTCAGTCGCCTTACCGCACCTCGGTAAAGAACGGGTGCTTCAGCGCGTCCGCCGGCTGGATGCGCTTGTCCGGGTTCATGGTCAGGCACTTGTCGAGCAAATCGCAAAAGTGCTGCAGGTCGCGCGACTCGGCGTCGTCCAGGCCGGTCGAGGCCGCCAGCAGGCGCGTGCGCAGATCGCGCGTCGGCTTGATCGTGGCCAGCGTGCGCACCGTCGTCTTGGCCTGGAACTTGTCCGTCTCGTGGCTGAGAAAGGCGCCGGTATCGTCAAAGTGCATCGGCCACAGCTCGCCGCGGCGGTGCAGCTTGACGCTCATGCGGCCGCGCACCTCCATGATCGCGCGCAGCATCTGGTTGTTGCTCTCGCCCGCAAACAATATCTTGCCCGTGTACAGCTCGTACAGCGTGCAGCCAATCGACCACGTGTCGACCGCGTAGTCGTAGGGCGCGCCCAGGATGATCTCCGGCGCCCGGTAGAAGCGGCTGACCAGGTACGGCGTCACCTCCGTGTGCGCCGTCACCGCGTCGGCCCGGTCAATCGCCGTGCCCAAGTCGCAGATCTTGACCGCCGTCCGCCGCGCATTCACCAGGATATTGTCCGGCTTGAGGTCCGCGTGGATGATGCTGCAGCGCCGCATGTGCGCCAGCGCCACAAAGATCTGGAAGCCAAACACGCGCACGCCCGCCAGGCTGATGCCCACATTGTTGCCAAACTTTTTGAGCACCTCGCGCAGGTTCATCGACAGGCTCTCAAACGCCATGCACAGGTGCCCGCGGTAGTCAAACGCCCGCTCAAACCGCACAATGTGCCGCCGGTCCTCGGGGTCCGCCGCGTTGAGCTTCTCCAGGATCGCAATCTCCCGGTAGCCGCCCTTGCGCAGCGCATCGTTGTTGCGCATCATCTTGATCGCCACCTCCCGCCCGTCCGCCGACTGCGTGTCCCGTGCCAGGGCCACGCCCGAGAACATGCCCTTGCCCAGCGCCGTCTGCACCTGGTACCGCCCGTCCAGCATCTCACCGGGCCGGATCTTGTAGTAGCCCTGGTAGTCGTCGCCGTCCAGGATCCCGCCGCCAGGCGCTGCCGCTGCCGCCGTGTCCTTGACGGCGGCCGCCTCGTACGTTTTCTCCACAAAGTCTTCGGCAAACATGTCGTCGTCGTCGTCATCGTCGGTCGTCGCTGGCACAGCCGCGTCCTTCTTGTCCTTGACAGACTCGTGTCGTATCTCGTCCCGCCGCTCGTCAATCGCCATGTCCACGGTCGGGTCGTAGTCGGCTGCCGACGGCCCGTCCCCGGTGTCCGTGGTGACTGCGTGCTTGCCCAGGAAGGCGCCGTCCTCAAGGTCCAGCTGCGGGCCCTCTGGCGTTGTCGGCTTGGGTGTGGCTGGGCCAATGGGCTGTTCAATGGGCTGGTCAGCAGCCTGGTCAGCAGCCTGGTCGGCCGGCTGGTCGACCGCCATGGGCGTGGCCGCGGGCGTCGACTCTGCCGCCTCGCGCGACCGCTTCAGAATCTCCTCGCGCCGCTGCCGTCGCCGTTGGATCTCAGCCTCCTCGTCGACCGGCGTTGACAGCTCCACCTCGGGCTCCTTTTCCGGCCGGACGTGCTGGCCCGTCCCCAGGTCGAAAGCGACACCGCGCGCTGCTGGCTGGTCGGTCCGACGGCGCGGCGACCGACTCCGCGTACGGGGCCGTTTTGCCGGCTCGTCGTCGTAGCGCAGCGGTTCCCGCCGCCCACGTCCATCGCGTGCATCGTGTGCATCCCACCGGTCGCGAGTATCGCGCTCTCGCTGACCGCCTCGATCCCGGCGTTCCCAGTCTCTCTCTTGCTCGCGGTCCCAGTCGCGGTTCCGGTTCCGGGCCCGGTCGCGGTCACGGTCGCGGTCGCGCTCTCGATCATCGCGTGCCCGCTTCTGGCCACGCCGCTCGGGCGAGCGTGACATGCGTCCTCGGGGCTGCCTGTCGCGGCGGTCAACACTATGCAGAGCAGAAGCCGGCGGAGCGGCGGCAAGAGTCTTTGCCTTGGAGTGGTGTGCGGCCCCGCGCCCGTCCACAATCTCGCCCTCGTCCGCGCTCGCGAAAGCCATGTTCCGTCAACGGCTGGGCACAAACGTCCGTGGTCAAAACACAACGTCCAGACGGTGAACAATGGTCGATGGAGAATCGCTGTTAGCAAATCGACGTCAGTGCGCGTGCCTAGAAGCAAGAGCCGAACCGGAACAGTCCTCTGCAAGAGAGAAGGGAGGAAATGCGTAGATAGTCGGCGTGCGAACAGGGTGCGTCTCGTGCGTCGAAGCGTCTCTCGTCGTCCCGAGACAAGGTGGCCAGGCAAGGCCGCAAAAACGGGTCCGCCACTCGGCAAATTATTGTTCCGTGCCGAACCGCAGGCGGGGCCGGCGCAAATCTTTTGGCGGCATCGACGGCCTCTTTGCGCCGTGACAAGCATTCCGTTGCAGAACAGAACAACCGTCAGAAATCATGGGTGGCGCGAACCGGGAAGGTGGGTGCACATGTATCCGAATGCGGCACCCGCACACACAGCCACTAACCCGCACAGGCGGCAAGATCAAGCCGCTGAAGCAGGCCAAAAAGGACAAGAAGGAGTACGACGACGACGACAAGGCGTTCCTCGAGAAGAAGCGCGCTGGTACGCATGATTACGGCTGGGACAGAGGACGACCACAGAAACAATTTCGCTAATGCGCAGCAGAGGAGAAGGCACGCAAGGAGATGGCCGACAAGGCCAAGGGCAAGGGTCCCCTCAACACGGGCACCCAAGGCATCAAGAAGAGCGGGAAGAAGTGAGGAAGAGAAGCATTCCATACAATGAAAGAGAATAGAAACAGGGTGCAGCCATGTTCTGCTGGCTAGCTGTCTCTCTGTCATGCCGCGGGGCAGTTGGCGATACAGTCCGCAGACCGTCGGCGCTTGTTGCGTTTGGTAGAGGATTCTGCGTGGATGGAATACACCAGTTCTTCTTTTCGTTACCTGTGTCCCGGTCTTCGGTTGGCTCCCTCTGTTGCTTCCATATGGCACAGTCGAGTTGGGACCGTCTCGCACCGTCACTCATTGTCACATGTTTCTTGGCTCTGCCGCTGCCGCTAAAGAGCCCCGTAATGAATCCGTCTAGGGGCTGCTGCCGTTCTCCCAACAAAACGGCACACGAGGCGTTGAGCGCACGCGGTGGGTTCATTCTCGCGCGGAGGGGGTGTGCCAGTGTGCAAGAGTAGTTTCTGCATTGCCCAAATTTGCTTCCGCGTACACCATGGCGGACTCTCCGGCAGTCCACAGGCGGGCTGCCACCACGGCGAGCGCAGCCGACGCCGGCCGGCCCGAGACCGAGACCGAGGCAGAGACTCCCGGGACGCAGACGACGGGCCTCTTGCACTGGGACGCGCTGCCCGCCTGGCGCCGCGACAATGTTTACATCCGCCACGGCTACCGGCCCACGTCCAACAGCTATGTCGCGTCGCTGCGCAGCGTCGCCGCTGTCCACAACGAGTCGGTCAACATCTGGACGCACCTCGGCGGCGCCGTCGTGGCCTTGCTGGTCGGCGGCGTCATCGGCGGCGTGGCCAATGCGTCCACATCCGCGTCTCCGGTGGTGAGCACGCTCCTGGCCCCGTTGGCACCCCTGTCCGACATCTTTGCCCAACACCCTCCTTGGGCCGCTGCACCCTCTTCGTCCGTCCTCCCCCTCGCCTGCTTCGCGGCCGGCGCCGTCGCCTGTCTCGGCATGAGTGCCACCTACCACGCCCTCACCAACCACAGCCCGGCCGTGGCACGCTGGGGCAACAAGCTCGATTACTCGGGCATTGTCCTGCTGATCCTCGGCAGCTATATGCCGACGCTCTACTATGGGCTCTTTTGCCATGCCGTGTGGCTGACCGTGTACATGTACCTGGTAAGTGGCAGAAAAAAGTGCCGTTGTAGTCCCCTGCCCTCCCTCCCTCGCTGACCGCGCCCGCGTCCTCTGTCCTCCAGATCCTCCTCCTCGGCCTCGCCTGTCTCGCCGTCTCGTGGCTCGACCACTTTCGCACCCCTGCGTGGCGACCCTACCGCGCCATGCTCTTTGTCGGCCTCGGCGCCTCGGGCGTCGTCCCCATTGTCCACAGCCTCCTCGGACTCGAGCAGGGCGACTCGCTCGCCGCCCGCTTCCAAAGCCTCGACGCCCGCATGGGCCTCCGCTGGGTCCTTCTCCAGGGCGGCCTCTACATTCTCGGGGCCGTCATCTATGCCGTAAGTCGTCTCCCCCCACTCGTCTACTCTTCTCACACTCCAGACCCGCATGCCCGAACGCTGGCGCCCCGGCCGCTTCGACATCTGGGGCAGCTCCCACCAGATCTTCCATGTCTTTGTCCTGCTCGCTGCTGCCACCCATCTGCGTGGCGTCCTGCAGGCCTACACCCACCACCACGTTGTCATGGGCGCCGCGTGTCCGGCGCCGTGAGTGCACATGTACTTTGGTATTTCCAGACATCTTCATTCATGTGTTGCGGCTTGCCAGTCGCTCTATCTGCAAGAGAACACGCTCTGTATCAGGCCGGCCCAACATCAGATCCTGCTTTGCCTCCCCGGCAAAATTAAATAGTGTATAGAACAGTGCAAAATATATGTGCAAAAAGAACCAACCTCGTCACCGTGCTGGCCGCCACACCGGCGGCGGTACCTGCAGACGGCTGCCGAGTGCCTAACTCGGCGCGCGTCTGCTAGGACTGTTCGTGCCGCTGCGGCCGCTCCACGTCTCGCTCGGGCCTCGTTTCGGCGCTCGTCCCCGGAAGTAGTCGTACTGTGTCGGGTCCTCGACCACATCGTCCTCTTCCTGCGGCAAATTGCCATAGCCCTGCATCCGGCTGTACGCACTGGGCACCCGTGTTGACCCCATGGCCCGCTCCAGGTTCCAGCCGGCTGCTCCCACCGCGCCGCTGCTCGTCCGGCTCGGTGTCCGCGACGACATCCTCGAGGCCGTACGCTGTCCAAGCGCCTGCGGTAGGCCTGCCATCCCCGGCATCTCCGCCGCATTGCCCACCAGCTCGCTCGTGCTGTCGTTGCCGTCCACGCCGTACAGCGGCGACCGGCTACGCGCCACCTCCAGGGCCGGCGCCAGGCCGAGCGTGCTCGCGCTAGGCGACGTCGACCGCGCACCGAGATACGGCATCGGCGACTGCGTGCGGACTGGGCTGACGACATACTGCGGCCCGCCAGGCTTGTTGTACCCGGGCATGTACTCTGTCCCGGTCTCGGCGCCGCCGATCTGCATCGCGTTCGACGCTGAGAACTGCCGCTGACCCATCATGCCACCCAGAGGCGTGCCCGGCCGCGAGTCCACTCCCGTCATGATGCTGCCAGGCGTGCCTGGCCGTACAATATCGCTCGGCGTGCCAAAGAGATCACCCGCCCCGTGCTCGTCAGCAAATTCGCCCCGGTTCTTGTAGTACTGAAAGTCGAGCCGCGACTCCGGCACCACTTCAAATCCGGGCATTGCCATGCCGCCGACTGCCGCTTTGCCGGGCTTTTTCGAGTTCATCGAGTCCAGGGCGTACGTGTCCGAGTAACCCGACACCGACATGCTATCGCCGCTGTTGGCCTCGCGCCCGGCCGTCAGCCGGCCCGAGTACACGCTCGCCAGAATGTTCTGCGCCTTGGCGTGAACCATGGGCGTGATCAGTGGCCGGTACAGCGCAGGGTGGCCGAAGCGCGAGCTCAGGCGGTCACTGCGCATGATCTCCTTGCTCGTGTAGTCCAGGCCCGCCTCAGGGTTGGCCATGACGTTCGTGGTCGTGTAGTAGTGGATCTTGTCGTCGTACGTCCGCGCGCAGTACACCTTGAACGCCACCTGCAGGAACGGCAGCGGCGCCAGGATGTACGCCTGCACGTGATTGCTGTCGCCGCGCACAAAGACAATCACAAAAGCCACCAGGTTCGACAGGATCGTGCCAAAGATGAACCGGTTGAAGAGAACCCGCCAAAACATGCCGCCCGACTCCGTCTTGGTGACAAAGACGTAGAGCATCATGTACTTGCGAAGGACCACGTCCACACAAAAGTACAGCGCCGCCGCCAGCAGCACCAGCGGCTGGATGCAGCCAAAGCAGAGGGCCACCGTCGAGTAGTACAACAGGTAATTGTAGTAGCTCGCGTAGTCAAAGGCCGGCGGTGCCGTCAGCTCAATCAGCTCGCGGGGCGTCGGGCTCGAAAACTTGCGCCGGATGAACCCCCACAGCAGCTTCCACAGCTGCGCCAGGTCCACGGCCACGCCCATCTGCCGCTGTAGCAGCCAGGTGATCCAAAAGGGCGAAATGTTGCACAGCGTGCTCAGAAGCGTGTTGCCTGGCTGCGCCGACACAATCGCCTTCCAGCCGTCCTCGCCCTGCGATGTCTTGTCAACGACGGCCGAGACAAAGGTCCAGATTGCGCTGAAAAGCGAAAAGATGACCAGGTTGTTGAAGACGAAAAACGAGTACAGCTTGGCCAGTACGTGGCGCTCGCGCCCCGTCTTGGTCTGGTCGCCCGAACGGATGGCCAGCCGCCGGAACATGATGGGCAGCAGCAGGTACACGGCCGACGTCACCGCCGGCGAGGCCACACCCTGCACAATCTGCCAAAACACATTGTTCGTCTCGAGCTGCGTCTGGAAGGCCGGCCATACCAGCCCGAGGTTGCTTAGGCTGACAAGAAAGATGGCAATCATGGCGTTGGGCGCAATCCAGAGAGCGGTCAGGACTGCAATCCACAGGTTGTTGAGGAACCGCCGCCGGCTGCGCGTCGCAATCGTCAGCGGCATGTTGTCCCAAATAATGTCGTTGGGGCGCGTGGCCAGGCGAATGGTAGTGCCCTCCGGCTTCTTCTTGCGCGCGGCATAGGCAATCGCATGGGCCTCGCTGATCTCCGAGTAAGACGCAAAACCGTACGACATGGTGTTGCGCTTGTCGACACTCTGCCGCACCTCCTTGACCTCGAGTTCCAGCTCACGGATGCGCTGCGTGAGGTACTCGATAGCATCCACCTTTTGGCCTTTGGGATAGGTCGCGTACGAGCGGTCCTTCTTGGACGGATAGCACTGTGGCCGCGCGGGCGGCAGGTTCTGCGGATCCTTGAGATACTTGGCCAGGACCTCTTCCAGTTGACGGACTGTCTTCTCGTGCTGGCTGATCAGCTCGGGCAGAATCTTGACGTTGCGCGCAATCGCCGTCCTTGAAAAGGATGAACTGGGGGCGACCTCGTCGATGATGCGGGCAATGCCTTCATCCGTGCTAAACTTTTTCGGGATGTCGTAGAGCTGATGGTTAGCACAGCAGAGAGTACTCGAGACACACGGGCAAACGTACCATGAGTGTGCGTGAGTGCAAGCTGGTTTGGTACTCTTGGCTGTCAAAGTACTGCCGTCGGAGCCGCAGAACCTGTCGGTAATTCCACCAGAGGAAGCCAGACACGACCACGTTGATCACCCAAGTAATGACCACGTTGGTCCACTGGTAGCTGCCGTAGACATTGAGCGGGCCCAGCATGGTGAGCCAGACCTCGTCGGTGTACCGAACGCTCTTGGTGTAGTTGATAGGGATGAGGATGGAGCAGCCTAGGACGGCAATGAGGACAAACATGTTGCGGCACATGGAGGTGAAGCGGATGAAGATGGTGGCGTCCAGACCGACCAGACGGACCAGGTCCTGCTCGTTGGTCTTCCACAAGGGCCCAATCCAGGCGAAGAAGCCCTTGCCGACGGGCGGCGGCGTGTGCTTTTCGTCGGCATGCTTGAGCTTGGGGGCGTAGACGACGGTGTGGTATGGTCGGATGAGAGAAAAGAGGAGGGCGATGCCGACAGTTACGCCAAAGGACGAGGCGACTGAGGCCCAGATGGAGCCGACTTGGAGCTGTCTAGTCAGCGGGGGTATTCCTGCACCGTGGAGAGATCACAGAGACGAACCTGGCCGGCAAACGGGTTTTCCAGCAGCTTGAGGAGCTCTTCGGCGCCGTTGACGGACGTGGACGAGGCGGTCGCGTCCGAGTCTCTGGGGAAGAGGGGGATCGTTCTTGTTGGCAGATCCATGTCTGCGGTGCGCAGCAACGTGAATCAGGACCGGCTGATATCGCGAGAAGCGACAGACAGGTTGGCGAAGCAAGGTCGAAGAATGGAACAGACAGTATTAAGAGGACGTAAACGTATTCCGTTTGGACAGACGACCAAAATGGGGCCAGGCGGCCCTGGACAAAGGGTCGTCGTGCCCAGAGAGTCGTGTGCGCAACAAAGAAGCAATCGTCGTTTGCTCGCGACGTGCCGGATGCAGTGAAAGGGCGCCACAGCACGTGCCGCCGTGAAAATGTCGATATCGAGACTTGGATTCGAAGATCGCTGCTGCTCTCGTCCTTGCCAGAATAACGAGGGACGCGGCAAAGGAGAGGCCGAGGCAGGGGACGTCGAGAAAAAGGAGCGGGCGGAGGAGGGGGCAGACGGTCGAGGCGGTCGTGGCGAAGAGGCAAGAGGAGGAGGAAGAAAAAGCAAGTGAAACGATGAAAAGCACAATCGATGCGAAACGAATGGTGGCTACGCGGTGGAAATAGAAAAAAAAAACGAATGTGACCAGGAAAAGGAAAGCGGGTAGGGATGAAGGGAGAGATGCACGCTTTCCTACTCCACGGTGTGGAGAGATGGATGCAGGGGGCGCCCAATGCGAGAAGGCGGTAGAGCAGCAGAGCGAAAAAAAGAATCGATGTGTCTGGACCATCTACGGGTGGAGACGTGCGCGATGCTTACGAGTACTTTGGCTACGTAGGACGACTTCTCGTTGGGAAAGCGCGATGCAGCCGCAACGGTGTCCCTCGCCCTCGTCCCTCTCTTAGGAAAATCTCTTTTTTCTCCGCCACGTTGCCTGCTGTCTCAGGGTTGCAGGCCCCTTTCCCCTGTTTGGCCGCACATCTGGCTTGGGAACGATAAGATGGCCGGCCTGCAAAGCGTATCGTCGAGTCGGGATTTGCCAGCGGCTTGCCCCTGATCAAGCCACCTTTCCCGGCCTGCAGCATACGAGTAGTCAGGAACAGGAGGAACCCGCAGAATGGGCCATTCAGGCCCGTTTCGTTGGCATTCAGAGTGCTATTTTTGCCGTCCGCTAGGACTGAACCAGCAAGCCGCAATAGCTAGCGCTATCAATAGCTAGAAACAGGTCTCAATACGAAGTGCAGACTGTAAACGGTTGACGGGTGCTGCCCAAGGTATTCTTGCAATATTGCGTCACGGCTCGTATTCAGGGTTCGTGACCATCAAGCAATGCCCATTTTAGAATAATGGAACCCTACCAGGCTCTTTTGGAATGCCACCAGTCCAGGAAAGAGCTGTATCTGCCCAGATCTTTCTTCGCTTATGCTTGCTTTTAGCGGCATTCCCGCGACGCTATAGAAGCCCCAGCGAGCACAGCCTTCTGGGAGACTATCTGAGCGGCAGCGGCACCGTACCATCGGTCTTTTCTCTGCGGTGCCCCCATTTATGCAGAGTACGGGTGCCAACCTTGCTCTTTATGTACGGAGTCGGGACATGTCGTAAAGAGTTTGTATTTGTGTGTTTTCTGCATTTGGTAGTCCCCATTTCTTTGGCCCATGGAGTCCAGCGGCCGATACATGAACCGCCCCGTCTGCGGCCTCAGGCGTCCACGGGACCCTGGCTGCGCGTCTTCCGGGCAGTCTGGCCGACCGGCGGTGCCTTTTTCTTGTTGTCCTTCTTTGCCTTGTTGTCCTTGTTGTCCTGTTTACCCTGCTTGGCACGGCCGGTGTTGCTGGCCTTGTCCGTCTTCGCCTTTTTGGTGGTCAGGTCGACCGCGGGCTCCTCGGGCTCCTCCGTTTCAGCCTTGCGCTTGTCGCCCACGGCAGCATCTTCGGCCTTGGGGGCGTCCACCGGGACCTTCTCGGCAGCGGCCTCCGAGGGGTCAGAGTCGGTCGACGCTGCCGGCTCTGGAGCAGCAACATCTGCCACAGCCTCATCGGCGACTGCGTTGGCCCCGCCGGCATCCAAAGCTGGCGTTTCAGTCTTGGCAGGATCCACGGCGTCTTTGCCGGCCCCGGCCTTGCCGTCTCCGGCGCTCTTCTTTGGCTCCTCTGCCGTCTCGTCGTGTTCCTCTGCCTCTCGCTTGCTTTCAATGGCCGTTTCCTTTTTCACGTCCTCTGGCTTGGAGAGCCGCTCGACAGACGCAATGTGCGAGCGCACCGGGCCCGTCACAGGAGCATGGCCGATGGGGTAGGGGACAAATGCTGCCATGTTAGCCAAGGAACGATCTGCAGCTGTTGGCAGCTGGCACTGCCAACACAGTGTTAAATTACAGTGCTCAAACAGGACTCCAACGGTCTGGCGAAGAAGCAGCGTTCCGGCGCACACAAGAGCCGGGGGACACCCAAAGTTGTACACGGGACGAAATGAGGACGCGGAAGCAGCGACCAAGACAATAAACGGCATTCTGTTCACAAACACCTACCGGCCGGCGATGGCGCTTTGACGTCCGTCATGATGACGTAATCTCCGAATGCAAAAGCGATGGATGCGATGGGAAAGGCGTCGAAATCCCTCAACAGGATGGGCAACGATGTGGGCAGAGGGAGAAGTGACAGAGAGACAGCAGGAGTCGTGTTTGGAAGAGAAGAAAAGAAAAGAGAGGAGGGCGAGCGGACGGGGGATCTTTAGCTCGGTGACGGAGAAAGAGACGGAACAATGCTGGGGCGGAGAAACAATCGCAGGGCGCGCAGGCGAGCGCAAGGGGGGTGGAAGGAGCGGCCGCCCATCGCCAGCTGGAAAGAAGCGGTGGCACCATGGCAGACGGCCGACATGGTCACTTTGCGCCGGCAGTGGGTGGCCGAGATACATGCACAGCTAGATCTGGCTTTCTTTAGCACCTTGCCGAAACGGGGCAGCACAGTCGCGCACTGTAGTGGCAAGAGGCACGTAATCCTTCTTTTTGCGGGGGTCCCAGATGTGTGGAGCTTTAGCTTACAAACAGAGTACGGAGTACAAGCGCCCGGGAGAGTCACGTGGTAAGCACATGATGCATGGCGCAATCCATCGGTCTTACTCAGCGCATCTTGCCATTCTTGGCAGCGACGAAGTGGGGCGGTCACATGCAGGGTCACATGCATTTGCCAGGAATGGTGATGAGCGTCGAGATTGAACGGCCATAGGAACAGAAGAAAAAGGTAAAACCATGCAGAGTATTGAATTATTGAATTATCAAATGTCTTATTGACTCGATTTTGCACTTTGAATTTAGAAAAAAGCAACTCGTTGTGATTCTGTTTCATCGATTCTCCGTCGATCGCTGCCCAGTCTTTTTGCCAAGACTGTTGCCAAGAGCCTCGCAAGGCAAGAGGCAACACCAAGAGTTGAAGGGTCTTGGGAGTCAGGATACAGAGTCCTCATTCGTGAAGACAAGAGACAGTCGACTGATGCGTCTCGCTACGGCTCTTGGAACTCTTGGCAGCAGAAGATAACACCAAGTTTTGTCGGATTTTGTTGACTCCTGTTGATACAAAAGATTTCCTTTGCTCTATAAAAGCACGCCATGTTCCCTTGCGAAAGAAGTGCTTGTAGGAAAATGCAAACGGTACTTCACTCGTTCTAGTGCCAGCCTTTACTATCCAACTATTACACACATCGATTGACACAATGGCTGCTCCCCATTTCGACGTCCATCCCTTCCTCCTGTCGGCAGAGGATGTCGTCCGCCAGCTCGAATCCTCAGACGCCGGCCTGTCCGACGACCAGGTCAAGCAGCGGCAGACGAGCTACGGACCAAACCAGCTCGAGGTGCAGAAGCCCATTGCCTGGTACTCGATCCTGTTCAAGCAGTTTTGCAACGCCATGATCATTGTACGATATACTTTTGCTTTTTTTCATCCCACGACCCGGCTGACAGACAGGTCCTCTTTATCATCCTCGCCGTCTCCTTTGGCATTGGCGACGAGATCGAGGGCAGCGTTGTCGCCGCCGTCATCGTCCTCAACGTCACCATCGGCTTCGTCCAGGAGTCCCAGGCCGAGAAGAAAATGGACGCACTGCGGTCGCTGTCGGCGCCGCACGCCAACGTCGTCCGCCAGGGTGTCGAGCTGAATATTCCCACGTACGTGGTTTTGTTGTTTTCGCAGTGACCGCCGCACGTTGCTGACTGCCAGCGCCGACGTCGTCCCGGGCGACATGGTTCTCCTCCGCATGGGCGACACCGTCCCGGCCGACCTCCGCCTGCTCGAGGCCGTCCACCTGACGTGCGACGAGCAGGCCCTCACGGGCGAGTCCGTCCCCGTCGACAAGGTCGTGCACCACCACATTGTCGACCCGGTCACGGGCCAGCGCGCCCTCGCCGCCGCGGCCGTGACCGACGGCGACCGCGTCAACCTCGCCTTTGCCTCGACCACGGTCAGCACCGGCCGCGGCCGCGGCGTCGTCTTCGCCACCGGCATGGCTACCAGCGTCGGCCAGATTGCTGCCGCCGCCGCCCCCGCGCGCCCGGGCCGCCGCACCGTCGACGTGCTGCGCCGTCTCCTCGGCCTCGCCGGCGGCACGCCGCTGCAGCAGCGCCTGACGCGGCTGTCGTACGCGCTCTTTGCCGGCGCCGTCGTCGTGGCCGTCGTCGTCTTTGCCGTGAACCGCTTCCGCCTGACGAGCGAGACGGTGCTGTACGCCACCTCGACGGGTGTCGCGCTGATCCCCGAGTCGCTCGCCATTGTGCTGCTCATGACCATGGTGCAGGCGGCACGTGCGATGCGCCGGGCCAACGTCGTGGTGCGCGACCTCGCCGCGCTCGAGTCGCTCGGCGGCGTCACCGACATCTGCTGCGACAAGACGGGCACGCTGACCCGGGGCGCCATGGTGGCCACGCGGCTGTGGCTGCCCGGCCCCGTCGCCACGGCCGACCAGCTGTACGCGGTCGAGGGCGCGACGGACCCGTGCGACCCGACCACGGGCACCGTCGTCCGCATGGGCCAGGCGGCGGCCGTGGATGCCGCCGCCGCCGTGCTGCCGCCACCCCTGCGCTCTGTCCTGACGGCGGCGGCCCTATGCAATGCGGCCACAGTGCGCCGCGACGACGAGACGTGGACGGCCGTGGGCGCGCCAACCGACGTGGCGCTGCAGGTGCTGAGCATGCGCTTCGGCCTCGGCGCGCCGCAGCTGGCCGCCGACGGCTGGCGCTGCGTGGCCGAGCATCCGTTTGACAGCGAGCGCAAGCGCATGAGCGTCGTGTATGCGCGCGGCGCGGCGACGACGCCCCAGGTCGTGCTGGCCAAGGGCGCCGTCGAGAGCATTGTGGCTATTTGCACGACCGTGCTGCTGGACGACGCAGAGGTGCCCCTGACGGCGGCGCTGCAACAGCGCATCGTGGCGCAGACGGACGCGTTCGCGCCGCAGGGCCTGCGCGTGCTGGCCCTGGCCGAGGGGGTGCACGCGGCGACGGAGGCGGAGAAGAGCGCCGCCGTGGAAGCGCAGCTCTCGTTCCGCGGCCTGGTCGCCATCCAGGATCCGCCGCGGCCCGAGACGGCCCCGGCCATCCACGCGTGTGCCGCCGCCGGGATCCGCGTGCGCATGCTAACGGGCGACCACGCGGCGACGGCGCAGGCGATTGCGCGGGACGTGGGCATTCTGGGCGTGCTGTCGCCGGCGTCGGCCGTCATGACGGCGGCCGCGCTGGACGCGCTGAGCGATGAGCAGCTGGACGAGCTGCCGCAGCTGCCACTGGTCGTCGCGCGCTGCCGTCCCGAGACCAAGACGCGGCTGGTGGCGGCGCTGCGGCGGCGCGGCCGCTTCAGCGCCATGACGGGCGACGGCGCCAACGACGCGCCCAGTCTGCGGCACGCCGACGTCGGCATCGCCATGGGCTCCGGCAGCGACGTGGCCAAGAGCACGGCGGCGCTGGTGCTGGCCGACGACCGGCTCGGCTCGCTCGTCGCGGCCGTCTCCGAGGGCCGCCGCATGTTTGACAATGTCGGCCGCTTCCTGCTGCACCTGCTGGCGTCCAACGTGGCCGAGCTGGTGCTGCTCGTTGTCGGCCTCGCCTTTCGCGACGCCGCCGGCCAGTCCGTCTTCCCCCTCAGCGCCCTGCACGTCCTCTGGCTCAACCTGGCCACGTCTCCCCTGCCGGCCCTCGGCCTCGGCCGCCAGCCCGCTGCCGCCGACGTCATGCAGCGGCCGCCGCACCGCCGCGGCGTCTTTTCGCGCCACCTCGTCGCCGACATTCTCGTCAACGGCATCGCCATGGGCGCTATCGCCCTGCTGACCTTTGTGTCCGTCGTCTACGGCGCCTTTGACGGCCGCCTCGGCTACGACTGCAACCACGCCTGGTCCGCCGCCTGCCGTCCCGTCTTCCGCGCCCGTGCTACCGTCTTTGTCCAGCTGACCTACCTCATCCTGCTGTCTGCCTGGCACTTTGTCGACCCCTACCGCTCGCTGCTGCGGCTCGGGCCCACCCTGCTGGCCAACCGCCTGCTCTTCTGGTCCGTCGTGCTCGGCTTCCTGCCGCCCATTGCGCTCGTCTACATCCCGCCCGTGGGCGAAAAGGTCATGCGCCACGCGCCCATTTCGTGGGAGTGGGCGCTCGTCTTTGCCGGCGTCGCCGTCTACCTGCTGATCTGCGAGGCCTACAAGTACGCCAAGCGCACCCGCGGCTGGTTCGAAGTGCCCGTGGTCGACGGCATCGCCGACGACGAGACTGTGAGCCGGCGGCGGCGCAGCCGTTCCTTCAAGCTGAAACGCATCGGCACGTCTCTCAGCAGATAATCGGCGATTCGCATCCACTTCACATGACCACCAGATGAATAGAATTCTTGCAATTTGAATATCGTAAGGTCGTTTCGATGGACGGGTTCCTGTTCTGCGTCCACGAGTGCGTCTGTCCTCTCTCACGCCTGCATTGACAACTGGTCCAAGTGGCCTCCGAACTTTTGCCGCAGCCGGTCCAGGATCCGCTGTGCCTCGGCCGACTCCCCAATAAAGGCCAAGTGCCGCACCGTGTCGAGGCCCATTGACACAATCCGCCCCGGGTAGGCTGGCCGGCGGCCCGCCGCTGTTGCTGCCTCCGCTTCGGGGCTGGTGCTCAGCTGCAAGTCCTGCAGCAAGTGGTCGTCGGCCAGCAGGGCCACGGCGGGTTTGGGCGTCGGCCGTGTCGGGTGTCGCAGCCCGAGGTGTGCCCGTTCCAGCTGAATAGTCGGCCGGTCGTCATGGTCCATAATGGCCACGAACCGCTCGTACAGGCCCGCTGAAGGCGTCGCCAGATCCCACGCCTGAAAGGTCGACTTCCACGATAGGTAGCACCACGGCCCAAAGACGCTGCTGTTAAAGGCCGCCGAGGGCCGCTCAAAGAGGGCTGCGCCGCGCGCCATGGCCCGGTACGCCTCATCCAGCGAGACGGCGCCGCCAGCCTTGGCCCGGACAAGTCGGTCTAGCAGAAAAGCGGCCGGCGGCCCGCCGTTGACCCCGTTCATCACCGGCGGCCCCTCGCCGGCCCGCAGCCGCTCGATCCAGTCCCACACAATCTCGTCGCGGCTGTCTTCGGCGGCCAAAAATTGGACTAGCACGCTGGCAAACTGGGCGTCGGCCACAAACGATAGGTCCCGCTCGAGGCCGGCGGCACGCAGCCACCGCAGCACCTGCAGGCCGGCGCCCGACGCGGCCATGGACGCCTTGGCCGAGACGTTCGACGACTGCACGGCTTCGCGGCGTTTGGCCAGCAGACAGCCGGCGGCGCGTTTGGGCGTCATGAGGCCGCGGGCGACAGCCCACTCGAAAATGTCCATGGGGTCGCGCTCCGTGCCCGCCCGGCCCTCTCGGCGCACCGTCTGGTCGTAGCTGAAGAGGGGGTTGGCCAGAATGGCCCGGACGTGGTGGTCGGTTGGACGGTGGCGTGTCGGTAGTGCCAAGGGTGTCGATGGCGTCAATGGTGCGCGGGCCGCGGCCTCTGGCCTCCCCGCCGGCCGTCCCGCCACAGTACGCTTGGTCTCGCCGTCCTCCTCGAGCCAGCCGTGCTCGCGGTCGAGGTTCTTGCGGAACGATGTCGTCAGCGTGTCGAGCAGCTTCTTGGTGCTCTTCTCGTTGAGCGGCAGCGGGTGGTGGATGCGCGGCAGCATCCCCTTGAGGGAGCTGAACGGCCTGGTCGGAAGCATGGCCGGTTATCTGCAGTGGTTGGGCTTGATCGCTGGACGGGTTGTTCGACTCGGGGGCTCGACGGTTGTGCCTGCTGGACTGTCCCAAGTGTTTTAAGTGTGTGATGATTCGACGAGAATGACCCCACCGTTTGATCATGTGATGAGGATAGAGCGCTAGTCCAAATGCAGACATGGAGCAACCAAACGACGCACCTGACCAAAGTGCAGAACGTATGACGAGACATCCCTGGGGTAAACAAGCTGTTGCAAACTGACTGAGTCAAGGGGCTGGGAGCGGACTCGTTGACTGCATGCGCGTGCGGCAACGCGCGAGTCTTGCTGGACTTGAGGACCGAATGCCTTGCACTTTGTGCGTTTGTCGGTCTGTCACCTGATCGGACAAGTACAGGTACTTGCAGCTTCCTCCGCCGCGGTCGTGTGCCCTTGGCCATTGGCGCCCAGGCAGCCTAGCAGAGGACCACAAGCCCGTTAGCTTGGCGCTACGCCCACCCCGGATAGCACTTCAGCTACCCAAGACACCCACAAACACGCCGGTCAGTGGGGCACATGCAGGGGCACAAGTACCGGTACACCGGGGTTTAGGCGTGCTGGAGGCCTGGCACAGCTCTGCGCCAAAAGCCGTGCAAGGCCTGCCCGGGCCCAGTTTTAGGTGCCCTCGCTCTGAAGGGGAAAATAAAACACAGTAAGCACTGAACTTTTCCAGCCTCCTGCTGCTTGCTGTCTGTCCATCAAAACCTCTACGACGCACATCACATCACCGCCTCTCTCCCTGTCACCATCCCATCCATCCACCACCACTGCATCGCCGTTTTGTTCCTTCCACACTCTCGTGTTCATCTGCCTTTGCGGGCTCGCTCTCCCGTTGCATTGTCGTCTTCTGGTACGCATCGGCCGCCTTCTTGACCCCCCCCCCCTTTCCAGTCCGTGGCTTCGCCTGGGCCTTGACGCCGGAAAATCCCTTCGCAAGTCGCCTTGCTTGTGGCCGCTGGATTTCTCCCCATCTGACCATCCTCTCGACGCTGCTGACACCACAGAACGCACACGCACACGCGCATACACACCCCCACACACTACAGAAATGTCCACCGAGCACCAGACTCGCCCGGCGCCCACGCGCGGCGGCCGGGGTGCCAGCCGCGGTGGCAGAGGAGGCTTTGGCAGCCGGCCAAGCACGCGTCCGCAGCGGCCAGCAGCGGCAAACGGCGACGCGGCAAAGCACACGGACGGACTCGCCAGCGTCGAGGATGAGGGCGAGATTGGACAACTCAAGAAGCTCTATGGTGCCAAGACACCGCTGATCAAGGAGATGTTTACCGATTGGTCCGAGGTCGACATTCTGTTTGCCCTGCGCGAGACGGACGGCGACGAGAATCTGACGGTCACGCGCATTGCCGAGGGTGTGTTTTTGTCCTGCGTTTGCTCGTTGCCTTTGCCTCCCTTGCTAGCTTGGGCAGCTTGACACTGACGCCCCACAGGCACCATCTCCCAGTGGGACGAGGTTTCGAAACCGAAGAAGGAGCGTGCGAAGCAGAAGTCCGCGGCTGAGGCAGCGCCCGGCACCAGCGCCCGGCCCAGCAGGAGTGCCGCGGCCGGGGCCGAACGCACCCGCGGCCGTGCCCGGACAGTCGAGCGTGGCGGCCGTGCGCCGGGTCGGGGCCGCTCCGCCCAGCCGGCCGCCGCATCCCGCCCCGACAAGACGCAGCTGTCAGTGCCCACGGACGAGTCGCGGGCCTGGGACAGCAACCACGACGCCCACGACGACACCGCTCCCTCCACGACCGCCCCGGCCCCCCCGACTCACGACCACGAACCGACTTACACCCCTTCCACCGCACCCAAGGCCCCCGACACATCCTCCTCGGCGCCCAAGACCTGGGCCAGCATGCTCCGGCAGTCTGCTGCGCCCAAGCCTGTCGCGAAGCCCAAGGAAGCGGTCGCACCGAAACTCGCCCA